>NC_051173.1:54624816-55178671 GCF_013339725.1 Rhipicephalus microplus
CTCTGCCCTGGCGATCGGCTCAAAGTCGCAGCGATGCACGACCCGAACACAAGGAAAGCGGAGAAAGTCAAACGATATTGCCCCCACAGGTAGCAATCGGTAGCAAAATTGTCAAGCTTCTTCGCGATGTCAAACAAAAAGACAGCCATGGTGTTTTTAGACGGTTACCCTAGGTATAATACATACGGGGCTCGTTTCTATTAAGTGTAAAACTAGAACCTCCTTATGAACTGCGTCGGCGTAAACTTCGCTCCTCAGTCGGCTGTGGTGAGAGTTGCCTTATCAATAGCATGCGTATAAATAACTGAACTGCCCACAAGGATTCATGCGAGATCTGCGAGACCGATGAGAACATGGATCATTTCGTATGCATTGCGCTCTCTTTGCGTCCGAATGAGAAAAGCTTTCTGACACGTTGGGTTGTTTAGACAATTGGCCACTGTATGTGCAGGGTGCGCAGAAGCGCCCTTCCTATTTTTCAGTCACGGTGAAAGTGCTATTGCGCGATTTGAAGATAACAGGCCTGTAGTGAACGTTTTCGACTATTGTACGGCACTTCAAATGCATGCATTAGCGCACTTGTTCATTTGATTGTTTCCTTCTGTGCTTTATTTCAAATGTTTTTACTTTTTTCTCCCTTAGAGCTGCGTGAGCCAGCCAACCAGGCACACACATTTCATTTTGTTTCTTTCCTTCTATTTGTTTTTTCTAGCACCTGCAGCCTACGGTTATCGCTGACATTGCACATTCTAATATTGTTCCTTGAGAATGCAAGCATATCTTTATTTATTGCAGTGTTTATTTCCTTTTTTTATTGAACATGCAGGTGAGAAGGAGAAGCTGCGGACTCTTTCTACGGAACAATCGGCAACCTCCAACAAACAAGTTCTAATGTACTACAAATGCTTTTGTATGTTCGCAATCGAGGTTGCATTTAAACTACAATACCGTCTTTACACTGTTTAGAAAAGACGTTATTCCCGCCTGCTGTTTAAATGGCTCTATCTCTCTCGATTTATCAATATGCAGAACTGAAATTCAATCTTTCTAAGGCAGTTGTTTACTTCTTCTGCGTCATCACACGTTTATGGATGGCTGCCGAATCGTTGCCTGAAAATGGGCAAGCGCTTATGACAAGCGCAAAAAAGTGTCTCTTGCAGAGTGGATAAAGCCTGATGACGAAAATGCAGCATAAAAAAGAAATTTTCGCGCAAGAACAGAATATCAAGCGTAATGTACTTATGGACATCTATCTTTGTCATTCTCTTATCACAGCATTCCTGGAAACTGGAAATTGCACCTTTCAGCTCAAGATGGTTCAATCCCAAGGCGCAACTCCTAATGCTCTTGCTAATTAAATGTGCGCTAGCTTAGCGTGGTCCCACATCTTCACTCTCCCTGGCACTCAGTGATAAATAATAGGGGAGGGCTGTATGAGTAGCTTGAATAAGTAACAAAAAATAACAGAATTACGACAAATTACACTACCAGAGGGCACACATAACAAATACAATCTGAAAAAAAAGACCACCCTAACACGTAGCGACACCGCAGCAACGCTCATTATGGCAAGTAAGTACGTGCAATTTTGGGAATGTTTTATTCTTAAACAGCTGCAACCTTGGTAGTAATCGCGAACTTACGTTTGTTCTCACGTACTTCTTTCGTTGTGCTCTATCACTCCTATTTAAAAGTCGATGCTGAGGAGCCTTTTCCTATATATAGGCCCACTTCTCAGAACAACATTCCTGGGAAAATTTCACATTTTGTGCCCTGCACTTTTATTCCATCAAAGTCCTTACGCATGACTTCAGAATCTATACAATGAGATTTCTGCTTCTATTAACACGCATATTTTGTACAAAGACCATTAGTCACGATTTCAAGAATTTGCTCCAGCGTCTTTCGCTGTCCTTTTTCACTGTTTCTACACCTCGCGTGCTCTGAAGTGTTGCATTTTCTCTATAGCTTCTGATTTTTTCTGGCACGAACAATGAATTACTCTTTTCCCACTTCCAAAATCTTTTAGTCGACTGCATTTTTCTGCGTTTCGGAATGTTCAGGAAACGTTGTTTGAAAAAATAAATGTTTAAAGAATCAACCGATGATGTTAAATTGAACGGCTAGAGAGGTTACCTATCACACTGGAAAGCACGTCTACTTAGGAAAAGGGCCACTCAATTCTAAAGGCCTCAATTTAAAGCCGCGCTTTTTGAAAAGTGCTCGAATATATATATATATACATATATATATATATATATATATATATATATATATATATATATATATATATATATATATATCATAATCAGCAGTTTAACCAGCACCAAAAGACACAGCTGCGTAAAATCAAGTGTTTCCTGCGAACGCGTAGTGGTTCCCTCGCTGATTCCGAAAAGAAATATTTAAAGCGCAGTGGGCACTTCACCACTTGGCTTGCATTAGTTGTTCGATGATACTTCGCAACTGCAAGTTAACGCGAACAGTCCTTCATTTTCGTACGGTGCGGTTGAGGCATGCACGGAAAACCTAGGCAGGTTACATGTTCACAAGCCGATGCGCACGAGGCCTGATATTGCTATATCGACCGGCACTTGTAGGCGAAGCTCGAGCATCCTGTATTTTTTTAAAGCCCACGAAACTTTCTGTGGCACATACTCATCCTTTCGACTGACTCTTGTCTTTTTCATATTATTGGACCAGTGGTAAGTAGAAGGAATCACCTGTGCGTACAGAATCTACTTCATAATTAACACATTACAGGCCATTCAATATAGGCCGCACAATTTTTGGTAGCCTTCAACAGCATTCCAGTTAAAACATTTGTTGAATAACTGATTTGTTGATAGAGGCGTAAATGCTGTAGGCCCGTGTGCTCATATTTGGATGAACGTCAAATAACTCGCGGCCCTCAGTCCCCAGCAGCTGCGAAGCAACTGACCACGGCGGCGGTCAGATCTGCAACGCAGCAGAGGGTGCTGAGAATCTCTGGATCCGGACAGGCCGCCTTTGGAACCTGAACTTGGCAACGTTTAACGCTAGAACCTTATCTAGTGAGGGAAGTCTAGCTGTACTATTCGAGGAGCTAGATGGTGTTAAATGGGATATAATAGGGCTCAGTGAGGTTAGGAGGACAGATGAGACCTATGCGGGGCTACAGAATTGGCACGTTCTTTGCTGTCGGGGCTTGGCTAACCGAAGAAAGCTGCGAGTGGGGTTCCTAATTCACAGAAACATAGCTGGAAACACAGAGGAATACTATAGCATTATTGAAAGGGTGGTAGGTATTGTAATTAAACTGAATAAGAGATACAAGATGAAGGTGGTACAGGCTTACGCGCCTACATCCAGCCATGATGACGCTTCAGTTGAAAACTTCTATGAAGACATGGAATCGACAATGAGTAAGGTAAAAACACAGTATACAATACTGATGGGAGACATTAATGCAAAGGTAGGGAAGTAGCAGGCTGGAGACCAGGCAGTAGGAGATTATGGCATCAGTACTAGAAACTCCAGAGTATAGCTACTAGTAGAATTCGCAGAATGCAATAATTTACGGATTTTGAATACCTTCTACCGAAAACGAGGAAACCGCAAGTGGACATAGAGGAGCCCTAATGGCAAAAATAAGAACGAAATAGACTTTATATTGAGTCCACACCCAGGCATTTTGCAGGCTGTGGAAGTGGTTGGCAAGGTACGATGCAGTGGCCATACAAAGGTACGATCTCGAATTCGCCTAGACTTGAGAAAGGAACGACAGAAACTGCTACGCAAAAAGCCAATCAATGAGCTAGCACTGAGAGGGAAAGTACAGGAATTCAGAATCTCGCTTCAAAACAGGTACAAGGCTCTTAGTTAGGAAACCAACCTTAGCATAGGTACAATGAACGATAATCTGACGAGTATCATTACGGAGTGTGCAGTGGAAGTTGGAGGCAGGGTAGTTAGACAGGACACTGGCAAACTTACCCAGGAAACGAAGAATCTCCTTAAGAAGCGTCAAATCATGAAAGTCTCAAGTACAACACACAAAATAGAACTGGCAGAGCTTTCGAAGTTGATTAATAGGTGTAAGGTTTCCGATGTAAGAAGGTATAACATGGAGAGAATTGAACACGCTCTGAAAAACGGAGGAAGCGTAAAAGCAGTGAAGAGGAAACTTGGGATAGGCGAAAATCGGATGTATGCACTAAGGGACAAAGAAGGCAAAATTGCTACCAATATGGATAAGATAGTTAAAATAACGAAGGAGTCTTACAGTGATCTGTACAGTAGCCGGGACAACCACGACTTTAATACTATAATAACTAGCAGTAACCCAGATGACACCCCACAAGTAATGATAGAATAAGTCAAAAAAGCTTTGGAGAGCATGCAAAGAGGCAAAGCTGCTGGTGAGGATCAGGTAACATCAGATCTGCTGAAAGATGGAGGACAGATTGTGTTAGAAAAACTAGCCACCCTGTTTACAAGGTGTCTCCTGACGGGAAGAGTGCCAGAGTCTTGGAAGAACGCTAACATCATCTTATTACATAATAAACGAGATGACAAGGACTTGAAGAATTACAGGCCGATTAGTTTGCTCTCTGTAGTATACAAGCTATTTACAAAGGGAATTGCTAAAAGAGTAAAGAAAACATCAGAATTCAATCAACCAAAGGAACAAGAAGGATTTCGAACAGGCTACTCAACAATTGACCACATTCATAGTATCAATCAGGTAATAGAAAAATGCTCAGAATATAACCAATCACTATACATAGTCTTCATAGATTACGAGAAGGCGTTTGATCCAGTATAAGCATCAGCCGTCATGCAGACACTGCGGAATCAGGGCGTCGATGAAGTATATATAAACATCCTGGAAGAAATATACAGGGAATCTACTGCTACCATAGTGTTTCATAAAGAAAGCAACAGAATACCAATCAAGAAGGGTGTAAGGCAGGGCGACACAATCTCCCCAATGCTATTTACCGCGTGCTTACAGGAGGTTTTTAGGAGCATAGAATGGGAACAGTTAGGGATAAGAGTTAATGAAGAGCACCTTAGTAACCTGCGCTTCGCCGATGACATTGCATTGCTGAGTAACTCAAATGACGAATTGCAACTCATGCTTACGGAGTTAGACAAGGAGAGCAGAAAGGTTGGTCTTAAAATGAATCCGCAGAAAACGAAAGTAATATACAACAACCTCGGAAAAGAGCAGCACTTCGAGATAGGTAATAGTGCACTTCAAGTTGTAAGAGACTACGTCTACTTATGGCAGGTAATAAGCGCGGAGCCGAACCACAAGATTGAAGTAACTAGAAGAATAAGAAAGGGGTGGAGCACATTTGGCAAGCACTCTCAAATTATTTATTGATTGATATGTGGGGTTTAACGTCCCAAAACCACCATATGATTATGAGAGACGCCGTAGTGGAGGGCTCCGGAAATTTCGACCACCTGGGGTTCTTTAACGTGCACCCAAATCTGAGCACATGGACCTACAACAACTCTCAAATTATGACAGGTAGATTGCCACTATCCCTCAAGAGGAAGGTATATAACAGCTGCATCTTGCCGGTACTTATAGCAATGGAGCAGAAACCTGGAGACTTAAAAAGAGGGTTCAGCTTGAATTGAGGGCGATGCAGCAAGCAATGAAAAGAAAAATGGTAGGAGTAACCTTAAGAGACAAGAAGACAGCAGAGTGGATTAGGGAACAAATGGGGGTTAAGGATATCATAGCTGAAATTAAGAAAAAGAAATGGACATGGGCCGGGCATGTAGCGCGTAGACAGGATAACCGCTGGCCATTAAGGGTAACTAACTGGATTCCCAGAGAAGGCAAGCGGGCTAGGGGGAGACAGAAGGTTAGGTGGGCAGATGAGATTAAGAAGTTTGCGGGTATAAATTGGCAGCAGCAAGCACAGGACCAGGTTAACTGGCGGAACATGGGAGAGGCCTTTTTCCAGCAGTGGACGTAGTCAGGCCGATGGTGATGATGATAATGATGATGATGATGATCATGATGATGATGATGATAAAATAAACCGAGGTCGTCGAAATTTTTGCAGCCCTTCACTATGGCGTCTTTCACAATCATATGGTGGTTTTGAAAGGTTAAACCCTACACGTAAATCAATTATTCATTTGTTAATAAGCTGCCAGAATTAACCTCTCTAAAAAGCCGGAGAGGAGGGAGGAAGAGATGAGTGTGATTTTCGGCAGAGCCAATGCCCGTGCCCATCTTATCAGCCGACTACGCACAATAAGGAAGTCGCACACTTCTTGCCGAAGGGTGCATGCGCCTACAGTCGCACGATAAAATTTACTGTCCTCGCTATTTTGGCGCAGTATTGATGTGGTGTCAAGTGCTCTCCTCCTCCTCCCCCCCCCCGATTGCCTTCCTCCTTTTGGTAAACTTGTCTCTGACTGCTGCAGTGGCAAGATGCTCTCGTGGGTGACAAGCACAGGCGCTCGCTCAGGTCACGTGGTTTTCCTTCACTACGACTGGCCAGTGCCTCCTAAAATCTTCGAGATGCTAAGATACGGGCAGTGCAGAACAGATTTTGTTATCACCAGCAATGATGAGTACGTATGAAGTGATAATGTTCCCAACTAGCGTCAACATATAGTGAAATATTGGCCAGCGAGAGACAACGGTAAAATCTCTGCTGGATTTCGTAGCCTGATCTCCGGTAAAAGTGGCATTCGTCGATGTGGCGCAGTATGGCCGCTTCTATAGCTTGTGGTCGTAATGGCTGCTCATCTCGTCTGCATGCTCAACTAAGCTACCGTCAAAAAAGATCTGCCACCGTAGCAGAGCAGGCAGAGATATCTTTAGCGATGAATAAGCCTTCGGGTACCAAAATATTTACTTACACTAGAACCCTTGTCCAAACCTTCCCCTCAGTGGTGATCTCCAGGGAGTCTGAAGCCATTCCCAGTTCAACGGTTGTAGCCGGGTTTCACACAACTCTGTATTAAGTTGTTGAGGGCCCACATTGGATCAGGGTTACATCAACAGTTTCCTATTTCAATAGAGTGCTATAAATAGTTCCCAACAAGAAGGGTTCATCAGAATGTTCCCAACATCAAGAAGTGCGTGTGAGAAATCGCGCATGCATAATTGCAAACGGTGGCGGTCCTGATGCACCCGGAGATTGGCTCACAGAGAGCTTTAGCGATCAAAAAGAAAACAATGCTGGGTTAGTTGGTTTGTTACCTTCAGCAAACCGAGGATACGTGTGAACATAGGTCCAAGTAAAAAACAGTATTTGGGCTACTCACAACTGAATTTTCAATTTGCAACTGAAGTTTTATATGAAAACGTCTATGGCACCACTTACGCAGTTGTATCTCACTCTAAGCTGTCCAGAAAGAGACACCCTCGCCCTTACTGAAAGCTGACTAGGCAGCACTGGTCGGCAGTACTTTATTATTCGGCAAACGAGCAGACCTCTGAACGCGTGGAGCACCACTGTCTTTCATTATCGGTGTCGGCACAGCCAGCAACTGCGGACGACCCCTTTTAGTTGGTGTCTTATCAGAGCTTGGCCGCACCAAATAAAGTTCCTCGAAGTTCTTCGAAGTTCAATCCACAGTTGATCAGCTGGCTCTTACGTACCATGGACTAAACACTGAATTGTTCTCACCTATATAAGTAATCCGCTCAAGTTTCGGTGGCATTTGAAATATTAACACTGGTGCGTTCATTACGTATAGCAGTATTACAATTCACATTGGGTTATCTCAACTTTTGAGAGAAGTGACCAAATGCCTCAGAGGAAATTCGAGACATAGGAGAGAAATTTCGAAACGCTTGAGGATTGCGCATGCGAAAAGCTTCACGAGATACCTTACTGGCTGTCAAAAGTTTCGACGGCTGGCTAATGAGTGCAATAAACAGCTGCACTACCACTAAATGACTAGTCCTTTAAACTCTGGTCCTCATTCACGGACTTTGTTTGTTTTATTCGTAATGGTCCAATTAGCCCACTTTGTGCATCAAGTTGAAGTTTCGCTTTGTTACAGAAGTGGGAGAACAGCAAGTTTTCGGCAGACCCTAATGCGAATGGTATGACGACGTGTTTTGGGAACAAAACTTCTCAAATAATGATGGCAGGAATTGGGTTGTCACATTCCAAACAATGACATGTCTGCGATTTTTATTAACGCCGCGTGTGCCAAAACATTCTGCCCCACACCACAGCGTGCGAAAGCTTTTGCGCGTGAAACTCAAGCGACCAACCGGACACGTCAGAAACAGGCATGACGGGGTGCTCGCGACGCGCACCCTCTGTTGTTGGCTCTCTAATGGAGTGTTGGAACTCAGCCTAGCGCAATATTTCTCGAAACAGAGAGGTAGTCATCGTGGAGTGTGCCGCAGACAGAGATAAAACTACACGTAGCTGGCAAGTTTGTATTGTTTCAAAAAAAAAAAACTCCTCACTTCTATTCTATACTGAAAGTAGCCAGGCTGCAACATTCACAGTGGATAACGTATATGCGGTGGTAAACTGCTGATTAGTGATGGCTTTAATAGACTTGTTATGGTTGTCAAAGACTTCACGTGGCAGATTACATAATAGCTGTTTGTAGCGATTGTGGTCATGGCTGGCTTACACTGTTGGCTACGCCAATGTGGCTGCGCGCGGCCAGTGTTTCCAATGTAAATGTACTTGAGAGATACTTGAAATGGTACAGCTTGGCACACGTCCTTCTCCTATCAGTACTAAATATACGTGGCCATGCGATTAGGGACGAGCAAATAACTGATATACGACGGAACGTTTGCGTACGGTGTTTGTACCAGATTTTTCGTATTACACAAGATCATGTTATCGCTAGTGCTCACAAACTTGAAAAACCACGGTCAGGTTTTTTAAAGAAGTATTTGAAAAAAAAACGACAGTTTTCACTGAAGGAGTTCCACGTGTTCTTATTAGCAGTTACTGCAAGGTGCGAAATTGTACGAATGCTTCTTCGCACATTAATGAGAGCCCTTCAAACAGAAGGTGAATAATCTATATTATGGCTGCACAAAGCCACAAAAGTAATCGTAGATACTGAAAGAAGCCGATCGTCGCTATAAAAGCCAAAAAATTCATAACTCGGTTAGTTCGTGGCAGTCATCCGAACTCTTCGTGCCACAGTAGATGTTGTTTGAGGCATAATGCTATTTTTAATCTGTTCATATTTATTAAGTTTTAAAGGTTCATCGGTTCAGCTTACATCCCGAAAAGGAGACGCGTATTGCAGTTCAGGAAAGTAATACCAGAAATGGCAACTCGTTAGGTATATAGCTATATATTCACCGTTTTCAGTTCACATGCTCGCAATGATGCTTTCTTTATGCGTTTTATGCCGTGGTTATTTCCTACATTTATTCTCGGAGTGTTCAGTTTCCTATCGCGAAGAAATGCTGAATTTCAAGGCACTGTAGCAGTGACAATTCTACTGTTGTTTTCTATCTTGAACTACACGTCGTAATATAGCTTTCTCGTGTGAAGTAGCTTTGAAACACTCATGAGCGAAATTTTTTTAGTAAATAAGAGGTCCTTAAGTAATAAAAGTATGGGCACAAAAATTACCACCTCCTCCATAACGTGTCTATTATCTTATATGTGTACGCATTCTGTGTCCCAGCAGACGCTTGAAGTTAGAGCTCTCAATATCATTCAAATTGAGTTCACGGAACACCACATTTTTGTCTTCAGTTCATCTGCTTCATGCACTGTTGTATGAGACAACCGTGTTTCTAGGTTTCAATACAGGAAGCAAAAGCAGACAACAAGACTGTGTCCGCCCCGCCACGGTGGTCTAGTGGCTAAGGTACTCGGCTGCTGACCCGCAGGTCGCGGGATCAAATCCCGGCAGTGGCGGCTGCATTTTCGATGGAGGCGGAAATGTTGTAGGCCCGTGTACTCAGATTTGGGTGCACGTTAAAGAACCTCAGGTGGTCAAAATTTCCGGAGCCCTCCACTACGGCGTCTCTCATAATCATATGGTGGTTTCGGGACGTTAAACCCCACAAATCAATCAACAAGACTGTGTGCAAACAGTGTGCATGATCGTTTAACCTGTGGAGATTTCGCCATGATGGCTATATTCTGTTGCTTTAACATGCCCGGAATAATAAGGTACCTTTTGTGAATAAAATGCGAAAATAGACAATTAGCTTAACAACATTTCTCGTTGGGTGATTTAGTTGCCTTTTGTATCGGGGTTGTTTATTTGTCTCCTACCTAATTGATGTTAACGAGTGCACGCAGTTTTGTAACCTTTGAAATTTGGAATACACATTACTTATCCTGATTTGATTTAGGTGTACCACGAGAGCATGCGCTGGGAATACTCTTTATATTAGGTACGCTGCTCGTCGATGTCAGACGCGGTCTCTCGAGTATCGCAGTGAAAAACATTGTAAAAGTTCCTAGGCATAATCAAGAATATGGCTCCACATCACCGATGCCGAGAGGAGGCCTTCAATGGAGTGGTGTGAACATTATAGATGCGAAGCAGCTCTTTGACTGGCCTATGTTACGCTGTCCCTCCGTACACCCCTACTGTGCATGCGCGTGTCTCGAGTTCCATGCTGTCCCAGAAATGCATCCTAGAAACTGTCGCTTTCCCCCCCTCTCTCGCCTACCAATGCTGATGCAGGCAGCGTCTGCTAGTAAAAAATTGGCAGATTCAACGTGCAGTGTGCATCGAAGATATGCGAATTACGAATGAAAAATGTTGACATGTCACTTTAAAGTCAGCACAACGTTGCGAGGTGGCAGTAAATTATGTCGTACTTGCCTTCCGTGTCACGATTATCATGTTTGGATGTGACGTTTACCTTCGTCATTTATTCAGGTCACGTGATACCAAATTCAGTACATGTGAAGATAGCGAAACGGCCGCGAGCACGCTATGAGCGTAGTATGTTGTCATGTCCTTACATGACACGCCTCTCAGGATTATCATGTTTGCACTCGTTAAGTATTTCGGCATCCATTGACGTCACGCAGCACCAAATTTTGTATACGTGGAGCCAGCTAAACGGCCGCGAGCGCATCATGAAGGGCCTGTTATACTCCAATGTAGAGTTGATGGGCGCGCACGGGGGGCACATCGACACTAGCACAGCCACGCGAGAACTCTATAGTCTGACGCCAAGTGCGACCAGCATCCGCCGGTGCGGCCTGACGGCAACCGGCGCGACATGCGACATGCTGCACTTCGCGCCGATGCGTTACCTATACAACGCTGCTGATTGATTGATTGATTTGTTTGGTTTAACGTCCCAAAACCACCATTTGATTATGAGAGACGCCGTAGTGGAGGACTCCGGAAATTTTGACCACCTGGGGTTCTTTAACTTGCACCCAAATCTGAGCACACGGGCCTACAACGTTTCCGCCTCCATCGGAAATGCAGCCGCCGCAGCCAGGTTTCGAACCCGCGACCTGCGGGTCAGCAGCCGAGTACCTTAGCCACTAGACCACCGCGGCGGGGCCCTATACAACGCTGCGTCTCCCTCTTTTTGTGACAAAGGGACACCGGACGCACTGAAACGCGCCTGCGTCAAAGCGACGCAGCGCGGCACACACCTGCGAGTAATGGGAGGAGTAGCGCATGGCGTGGCAACGCCGGCGTGACGCGACGAAATGAACGCCGATGAGCATGCGCGCCGCGTCACGTCTAAATGTATTAGCGCCTTGAGTGTCACATGTAATCATGTTCTCACATGACACGCATCTAATTATTATCATGTTTGAGCCAGTTACATACCTTCGTCATCCATTGGCGTCACGTAATAACAAATTTGACATATGTAGGCTAGCGAAACGGCCGCGAGGGCATCATCAGTGCATCGGCATTGATCATCAGGGTGGTAATTTTTTTTTTTGGAAGGAGGGTAATGCCACAGACATAGAACGAGGTTGAGTCATGCCAGTGCGAGTATGTGCCATTGTGGGAAAAAACTCCCAAGCATTTCCCCGAGGGTGAACAAGGTTAAGTGCGAATGCACGGGGTGATGCTATGAGGGGGAGTGAAGTATAAATCTGTTGGCAGTCGCCAGTCAGTTAACGTAAACTCCCCCGTGTGATCACATTGCGATTTCCAGGAACGATGAGACCCTCTCGGGAAATCTTGGTGAGTTCACGCATATATGTGAGAGTGAATTTGCACTATAATGATGTTTATGTCCGCGGCCCGCTTCGCCCGCTTATGCTCGGCATCAAGGGCCCTTCGCCGCGCTGCCTAGTCTTCAACCGGCATGGCATCTTCAACGACGCGTGCAATCCTCGCATTCTATTGCGTTGTACTCGTTGTTTGAGGTATCACAGTCAAGGTTGATGCCTGCGATGAATCCATACCTATGATGACTTGCCGATCTCGAGCAAGCTGTGGCTGCGCGCGCCGACCGGGGGGTGGCGCGTGCGCACTCAGTGGTGTGTGACGTCGATGCACCGTTGCTACAGACGCTCCGCTGCGCTCCTCGCGCCGTTGCTAGGGGAGAAGAGGAGCCGCACCGCGGACGGCAGATATTTAGGATCGCTTATAAAGTACATTCACACTGAAAAGAAGAGGACTGTTTGTTGTGCTTGTGGTCTAACGTTCGTTTCGGCTCGACATCCAGTGATGCTGCTCCTGTGAACAGACGTTGTGACCTTTCTGTAAACACGTGATATTTTCAGCAGGTTAGCGAAACGGCCACGAGAGCATCATGAGCGTAGCATGTAGTTATGTTGTTGCATGAGAAGCATGTCATTATTTCATGTTAGAGTTGGTCGCTTGTGTTCGCCATGCAATCATGTCACACCATACCAGTTTTGCAACATGCCATGTGAACGAAACCTCCGCAAGAGCTGCAGGACTATGAAATGTAAATGACATTCATGACATACATATTATGATATTCATGTTATGACTAATCAAATATGTTCTTCATACAACCATGCTATGCCATACCAAGTTTGGTACCGTGACCATCATCGAAACGACCAGGAGAGCTAAAAGTCGTTGGCGGCTAGATAGATAGATAGATAGATAGATAGATAGATAGATAGATAGATAGATAGATAGATAGATAGATAGATAGATAGATAGATAGATAGATAGATAGATAGATAGATAGATAGATAGATAGATAGATAGATAGATAGATAGATAGATAGATAGATAGATAGATAGATAGATAGATAGATAGATAGATAGATAGATAGATAGATAGATAGATAGATAGATAGATAGATAGATAGATAGATAGATAGATAGATAGATACGCTAAAAGTCGCCGAAGTTCGCTGAGAAATGCTTCACATTTAAAACCGACTGCTCGTGCTGCACAACCGTTCACTGACCACTCTATATATCTAGACGCTGTATCCCGCGTTTGGAATTCAGTCAAGGGCTTCTTGGATTTTTTTTTTACTTCAAGCTTTGCTCGACTCGAGTAAGTGTGATGGAAGCTACAATACCTTCAATAGTAGTGGGGTACAACCCAACATCAGGATCTGAACCACTCATTGAAGGCAACGCTTCTCCTTCATTCAACAAATAGGAATGATAAAAATGAAATAACAATTACACTTTCCCTAAGCATAACCAATTACACAAACTTCGCATGATACCCCCAACGCTCTGCGACGCGTTTAAATGAGTTCCCTCTGTGGAAACATGCCGTTCGCTTTTTTTGTGTGCTTTAGTTACAATGTTACAAACATTGCTTAGCCGCTGCTATGTTTCTCGTGCTTTTTCCTCTTTTGGTGCATTACCCATATGCAACATCGAAGCAGTCATCCAACTTACAGTTTGGTTTTTAACTCATTGTTACTTGACAAACTATGCTAAACTAGAAGCATTGCCATAACCAGAGCTGCTAATTGTGTCAACCCTTGTGAACTGCGCCAACTCCTCAAAACATGTCGAAACGGCTACGTAGAGCTTTCTTCTACTTTAGTGACTGGCGCTCTCTCAGAATGCTTTGTACACTGGTCTACTCGCGAGTGTTGTTCGTCACGTAAAACGCGAAGATATTCAAACCGAAGGAGTGCGATACACTCACAAATTAAAAATGGTATGACATACTGCAGCACAATCTTACCTTTTCCATTAACGTAATCACTAGAGTGTTGGTATCTATTAGCTGACCAGCTACGTACCTTATAAAATTTCTGACCGACTGCTTTGCTGCCAAAGCAATACGTGAGATTTATTTTGTTTATCTGTGAACTGCTGGTGGCAAAAAAATAAACATTGATGACGCCTTTGTCATAGGAATCGGTATGGCAGAAAAATTATACGTGCCTTCCTAGAAGTAGTGCTTAATGTGTAGCGACATATGAGAGCTTCTATAATGACCATTAGATTCTGGCCTCTATAGCACCGCTTCACGTATGCACCCACGTGAACACCTAGCCGCACATTTCCATCGCAGACGACTACCTCACGTGGTCGTGATTTAAGCGTTGTGGTAGCTGAAGTTTTTAACATATAACTGGACTCAGCGTATCGTAAATCTGGTGTAATGCTAACACAAACAAGCATACACTGACCAGTTGTACTTGATATGAAAATGCACAGTGTGCGCTCCTGAGTTGGAGGGTAACCTTTGTCTGCGTTCGTGTATATATTCCCACACTGCTCGTCACCAACGTGGGAGGCAGCTTGAGCCGCTGGCCTCTTTCTTGCTTCAACACGACACGACCTTCGCCCGTCAGCCGTTTCAGTGGTGCAGCAGTTATTGCAGTGCAAGACTCCTGTATTACTCAGTGCTATGACACCCAATGTAGTCAGCCGCAAAACACTATTGTTGCACGGGGAAGCACGACTCCGACAACGACCTTTCACACGCTAGCACGAAGCATACGTCCAAGAACATAACTGCTTCGGCAACTCCCCTGCAATTGAGGACACCTAATTATGGCTTCCAAGATTGTATGGCAGCGCGCAATCTTGCACACCCTTATTCAACTGCGTCATCAACGAAACGCTTCTGGTGGTGCTGGCATGTGTCATGCTACAATACTTCTTCACTGACAGATGTCGGCACCACAACACCTCACCAACACAGATTACCGCACGAGAGAGAATGTGTGAAAAACATAAGGTCTGTTTGGATGGAGTCCTGCATCTACCTCAATAGACCAGCTGGCACCGGGCGCTGTTTATCTCGAGCCAACAAGTGAAAGGTTCTACTTCTGGTGAACAACTTTTTCCTAATTTTTTCAATTTGTTGTGCTGGGTTTACGTTATATCTATGGCGGAAGTACGTCAATAAAGTCTTGGTGAAAACATGGCGTAAAACACTTTCATGTTAAAAGTATAGCAGCCTCATAAAAAAACGTCGAAAAAAGAAGTTTTCATGCAGCAAGTGCAAAAGAATATAGGCAGCAAGTGTGCCTCATAGTCGCGGGAAACATGCCTGTTGTATAGAATACAAGCGAGTAAAAAAATAACGCCAGAGAAATGAGCACGTATACAGGAAGATTACAGATAATGCGCATGGGCGAGATGCAGGGGAGTGCGAAGAAAGTGGAAGTGATTACCGCTGCGTTGATGATGTCGCTGCGCAGCAAAAGGCATCGTGAGACTTCGGAGAAGCAATCCGATGTGGTTGGCGATGGTCAGGAGAGCCTGCCTACCTTAGGTGCCGTCAGCGCTGTGTCCCTTAAGACGTAATGGAACATAACCAGCAAATGCTTTAGGCCTGCTTCCATTTACGTAATGACTACACTGACTTTGCACAGATGTCTCATTTCCATTGATTCCGCCATGTGAGTGCCCACTTATTATATACACTACAGATTTTGCTTGCTTTTTAGATGGATATCTCTCCTGTTAACGAGCTAAAGGTGTGTTTTTTTTCACTTGAATAAATAACGCTTGTACTTAATATCATGCTTCCGCGGAATCGCTGGTTAAGAGACACGAGGTGATAAGAAAGTATGAATGTTTATATTGCAAGTGAGATCGTCGTGCCATTACTCAATACCTACTCTTTTTTGACGTGAGAGTCCCGTTTAATTAAATGTCTGTGATCAATGCTAATATTGACAGTACATTAGCACTGTTTCTTTTTAGAATCGAGAAGGCAAAACACAACTTAGTGGCAATAATGAGTGCGTGATTGTAGATCTACCTATTATCGCTAAGAATAGCGGAAAATCAGTCTACCTCGTGTTAAATGCTAGCAATCAGCCTTCTGAGAGTGATGTATCCAGACAGAATAGCGTTCACGCAATTCTAGATGCGAAGATAAAAGGCACAAAAATGTAGAATAGGGCTTCCCAGATACTGTATAACGTGCCCTACCCCACGAAACACACGTGCGCGCCGTGGTGCCTGCACGTTGGATAACTGCCACTGTGGCTCATCTTGGCGTTTCCTTCATCTCGAAAAACTTTGACGAGCCCATACTCAGGAGGAAGAAAAGTGAACATCGGCCAGAAATAGTCGCATCAGGACAATAGGTTTCGGCGCCCACGTGAGAACCTTGTCCATATTCAGACTGTGAACACGGTCAAAAGGTGTGCAAGCACAAATCATTATGAAAACAATGGTCTTTTGCTTGGCTATTATGCTTGAGGTACAGGAGCAGACGCAGGGTTCGGTAACGAGGTTAGTAAAAACAGAAGATATGTCGACCCCTACTCCCTACGCCACCGCATCGTGCCTTTTTTGGTGTTAAAGCTTCTCTGTTCTCCTGACACGCTCTCACGCTAAAGCGAGGGCCTTTCACTCAAGCAGTAATTCGACTGGTTATTTTAGAAGCTCAACGACGAGCTGCATGTCCTGCACAGGCGCACGTTCTCTGGCTGGGATCCCAAGGTCGCTTAACGTAAGTGAATCAGGTAATGGTGACCATGGTGTGCCGAAAAACTAGAGCTGCAACAGAACTTTCACACCACAGTTTGCGTTTTGCCAGGCATCATAACCCCCAAGTTCACTAATTGTCGTCTGTGTTCCTGCTTAAAACTTTACCCCAGAAACTACAGACCTCATTACAAACTGATTGCTGATCCCTGCTCTGATCTTCAACAACATGTATTCGCAAATCTGATGAATGCCAGGCTCTTGCCAATACTGTCGCCATAAACACTTCGTTTGAATTGAATGCGAACATTCGACAGAAGTCTGTCTAAGTATGAAACTGGAAAATGATTTAGAATCAAACCAACAGTTTTGAAGAAACCCGATGTTCTGAAACCGACTTGGTTCCTTCCTCAGGGGTGACTGCGGGTACTACGTAGCAGCGGCGTCTTCAAAGCACTCGCTGGGCGGATAATGAGTCCCCCTCTCTCTCGTTATGTCGTGGAGCTCAGTCGTTAGCATTATCGCTAGCGGTGACGTAGGTTCCAGAAAAATCTGTAATGTTCACGAAGTGGGCGTAATCTTAACAAAACTATCTACTACAGCCTGGAAGCTTCTCAAATATTGTAGGCGTGGTGCACGCTGAATGTAGTGTAATGGGGCGAAAACAAAGCTTGAGAAACGAACATGGCAGTGCCCCCTTCTGAAAAAGGCCTCGCTCCATGATTTAACAAAACACGTAGATACAATAATACAGACAATAAACAATAATTAAAGCGATGAAGGACAGCAACCACAACAAAGTACAGTTGCGATGATGTTTATTCGAACCGAGGAGTCGCAACGAGGTCGCGACGGAAAATGGGCGTACGGCAAGTCTGGCAAAGGCGGCACAAATTCTCGCGCAATCAGAGCACGGGGTTTTTCGTTCTCTTTGGAAGGTGCATACGCGTTAGTGTGCATGCTGCACTACATAACTCCCGGGCTGAAGAGTAGCCATCCTGCGACTCGGGTAGTAGGCGCAATGAGAGTGTCGTAGTAGGGCTTGAGACGGTCAACGTGTACGGCCTCACGTCCTCGACGGCGCAAATCTGGTGATTGTGTTTGGGGCTCGATGATGTAATTCCCCGGCGAGGTTGCGTCAATAACACGGTATGGACCATGGTACCGGGCCAGAAGCTTAGAAGAAAGGCCAGGAACGTGTGGGGGCACCCAAAGTCACACAAGAGAGCCAGTACGAAACGTAGGTGCTATGTGATCAACGTCGTCATGTCGGGTCTTTTGTAGACCTTGAGCCTCACTTGTCATAGACCGAGCCAACTGACGGCAGTCTTCAGCGTATCTGGCGACTTCCGAAAGCGGGGAGCACTGCGATGCATCAGGGTGGTACGGGAGTATTGTGTCGAGTGGTTGGGATGGTTCGTGGCCGTACAACAGAAAGAACGGGGAAAAACCGGTAGTCGCTTGCGTCGCGGTGTTGTAAGCAAAGGTAGCAAAAGGTAACACAGCGTCCCAGTTAGTGTGGTCGGAGGAGGTGTACATCCTCAGCATGTCGCCAAGTGTGCGGTTGAACCGTTCAGCGACACCATTCGTCTGTGGATGGTATGCGGTAGATTTCCGGTGGATGATGTTGCATTGAGCGAGAATAGCTTGTACGACCTCCGACTGGAACACTCGACCCCTATCACTGAGTAATTCCCGTGGAGCCCCATGGTGAAGAATGAAGCTGCGCAGAATGAAGAGCGCAACTTCGT
Organism: Rhipicephalus microplus; assembly: GCF_013339725.1. NCBI lineage: Eukaryota > Metazoa > Arthropoda > Arachnida > Ixodida > Ixodidae > Rhipicephalus > Rhipicephalus microplus. The sequence goes on from NC_051173.1 coordinate 54,643,374, forward strand.
GGGCGGTCGCTGCCGGTAGAGCTGCAGTCTCAGCGTAGCGTGTCAAATGATCGACGCCGACAATCATCCACCGGCTTACAGAGCGACTATATGGGAGGGGGCCATAGAGGTCGATACCCACGCGGTCGAATGGGCGAAACGGGCATGAGAGCGGCTGTGACATGCCAGTAAGGTGCCGCGAAAGTATCTTGTTCTGTTGGCAAGTGGTGCAAGACTGAACGTATTTCTGCACAAAGGGATACATTTCTCGCCAGTAATATCGTTGGCGCAGCCTTTCGTAAGTTTTCAGGACATCTGCGTGAGCACTTTGGGGATCTGCATGGAAATCCATGCGGATGTCAGAGCGCATATGAGCGACGGAAAATGGGCGTACGAGAAGTCTGGCAAAGGCGGCACAAAATCCCGCGCAATCAGAGCACGGGGTTTTTCGTTCTCTTTGGAAGGCGCATACGCGTTAGTGCGTATGCTCCACTACACAGTTCTCAGGTTCGCGCATGAAATGGCTTGAGGCGCATGGCATGGACGGCTTCTGGGCGAGCATGGTGCCATTGAGAGTTCGCAATGCCATCGAGAACAACCTCGTAGTCGAGTAGGCCAAGACGTTGAACTACTCTCTACGGTTCAAAGTACTCTCGCAGAAGTTTTTCACTGAGCCCACGTCGGCGTATCAGTGTCGATACCCGGACACGGTCGCTGGGCTGGTACTGCATGAAGCTTTGTCGAAGATTGCAACTGTGGCTATTGGTCACCTGCTGTTTATTTTAGGGGTGAAGCTCCTTAAAGTGGCACCCGTTCGTCCCTCACCGTAGTCGTAGTGCGTAACCAATCTTACGCTTAGATCTGCAAGGTGGTGCCGGTGGGAGATTTTTTCTGTGCGTTTTTGAGCAATAAAAAATTTGCAGCGTGCGCGTTAACTAAAAGCCGAATTCTCCTGTCTCTCATTCTCAAGTAGCAGTCATTGGCATACACATTGAGCACTATCTGACAGGAAAGGGTTGCTAGGGTATACTCGCTGGGCATTACCTCCTTGGTTTAAAAAATGTTTAAGGAGCATTGAGCCGTATTGCCATGAATAAAGTGAACTAGTATATACCATGAACTCGAGGTGGTTAAAGGTGGGAAATAGATACGAAGCGCAAGCCGTAAGAAAGCGTGCGTGTGCCACCTGTCGATCGGTCCTTGGAATGTCTACTGTATGGAGGTGCTTCTATATGCGAAAAATATGATTAAAAGATGCGAGATGGTAGTACTTTGAATGTTGACTAGATGGACGAATGGACACATAGACAGAGCGTGGATGGGCGCACGGACGGCTGCACGGACGGATGAACGCATGGATGGATGCAGGGGCGGATGCATGAACAAATGCCGGGACGGACGCACGGATGGACGTGTGGACGCATGAACAGACGGACGCACGAATGAGTGGATGGACGCACGAACGGTCACACAGACGGACGCATCGACGGACGGAAGCAAGAACGAATGAATGGACGTATGCTTCGCTCACTCTCTATCATTCACCCCGTAGATATGCCGCGATTTTTTTACGAAGGCGGGCGAGTTGACGACCTTCTACCACCCACTGAAGGTAGGCGGTGACATCGAGGTTCTCTTCGTCACGACGTTTGGAAGCGTAGTGTCGAGCGTCGTTGCCAGGCTCCTTCCTTAGACCAACTTGTAGGGCGCCTCTGCGTCGTTTCTTGGACGCCGTATTCTAGCGAAGGTCACGTACAGAAGGATTTGATCCCACGTCTTGTGCTCGACATCGACGTACATAGCCAGCATAACGACGATGGTCTTATTGAGACGATCAGTGAGGCCATCGATTTGTGAATGGTAGGCAGTGGTCCGGTGGTGACTTGTTTGGCTCTACCTCAAGATAGACTGAGTCAGACCTGCTGTAAAGGCCGTATCTCTTTCAGTAATGAGGATCTGTGGAGCGCAGTGTCGCAGGAAGATGTTCTCGACGAAGAACTTTGCTACCTTGGCACCACTGCTTTTAGAGAGGGTCCATGTCTCGTCGTAGCGCGTGAGGTAGTCGGTGGCTACGACTATCTCTTTGTTTTCAGAACACGACGTTGGGAACGGCCCAGAAAGTTCAAGCCGATTTGCTGAACGACCGGTAAGGTGGCTCGATGAACTAGAGAAGACCGGCTGGCCTGATCAGCGGTGTCTTTCGTCGTTGGCAGACCCGGCATGTCTTGCCCGATGGACTAGAGAAGTCCGTCTTGCATGGTCAGCGGTGTCTTTCGTCTTTGGCAGTCCCGGCATCTCTTTACATAATGGGTGACGTCGGCGGAAAGACGTGGCCAGTAGTACCTCTGTAGTGTTGCGAAGGTACCGTAAGCACCGAGGTGTCTAGCCGCCGGGTCATCGTGTAGAGCATCCAGAACTTCTGGACGTAACGCTGAAGCTACTACGATGAGGTAGTTAGCCCAAGGTGGCAAGAAACAATTAGGGGCGAAGCTCCTTATAGCGGCACCTTTTTGTCTCTCGTAGCCGTCGTAGTGTGTAACAAGTATAACAATTTGACCTCTCAGGTGGTGCCGGCGGGAGATTTCTTCAGTGCGTTGTTGAAAAATAATTGATAGTGCTCAATATACATGCCAATGACTGCTAAGGAGAAATGAGAGACAGGAGCATTCGGCTTTTAGTTAACGCGCACGCTGCGATCCCCATTAGCCGCCACTGGCATATACATTGAGTACTATCTGACAAGACAGGCTTGCTACGTTATATTCGCGGGGTTTTTAAAACCTCCTTGGTTTTAGGAAGGTTTAGCGAGCGTTGGGCCGCAGTGCCATGAATACAGCAAACTAGTATATACCATGAACTCGAGGTGATTAAAGATCTGAAGTAGACTCGAGCGCAAGCCGTAAGAAAGTGGGCGTGTGCCACCTCTCGTTTACTCCTTGGAATGTCCGCTGGATGGCGGTGCTTCTGTATAGAGAATATGTGATGAAAAGATGCGAGATGGTGGTATCAGAGTGTTGAATAGATGAACGAACGGACACACAGACAGGTGCATGGATGGATGCATGAACGGACGGGGGGGGCAGATGCATGGACGAACGCAGGGACGAACGCACGAACACGCGCATGCATGGACGGTCACACAGACGGACGCATGGACGGACGGAAGCAAGAACGAATGGACGGACGAATACTTCGCCCCACTTTTCATCATTCACTCCGTGGATATGCTGCCATGTTTCTTCAGGAGGACACCTTTTCGCAAGAAAAACGACTTAACTCCTCGTTTGAATACTTTTGGGACAACAGCGGCCTTGCCCATGAGTTATTCTACAAGGCTCCTAAGTTCCGGGTCCGCTCTTTGTCGCTCGGCGAAGACGTCGGCACTTATGGCTCCTAAGAAACAATCATTGTCCGGATCGTGCTTCGGTGGTGGTTTGACAGGGGCACGAGAAAGGCAGTCGGCGTCAAAGTGTTTTCTACCAGACATTAAAACGATGTTAACGTCGAATTCCTGAAGTCTCAGGCTCCACCGTGCGAGGCCACCTGAAGGGTCCTTCAGTTTAGCCAACACAAGGCGTGGTGGTCACTCACAAGTTTGAAGGGCCTTCCATAAAAATAGGGGTGGAACTTTGACATATTCCAGATGATTTCAAGGCATTTCTTTTCTGTTGTAAAATAGGTGGGTTCTGCCTTTGATAGCGACCAGCTAGCTTGACTAATGACTTTTTCCAGTCCGTTAGTTCTCTGCACAAGAACGGCGCCGAGTCCTACACTGCTGGCATCGGTGTGTATTTCTGTGTCAGCTAATTCGTCGAAATGCGCGAGTAGTGGAGGCATCTGCAGGCATTGTTTCAGCTCCTGAAATGCTTCCTTCTGCAGCGCTTCGCACTTTAACTCCACGTCCGTCCTGGTAGGGTTAGTGAGTAGCTCTGCCATGCGGGCGAAGTTCTGATGAACCGCCTGTATGTGCGCATAGGCCAAGAGATTTAAGGACGGACTTCTTGACGGTGGGTGGCGGGAAGGTGGCGATGGAAGCTGTTATCTGCGGTGCAGGGTGAACGCCGGACTTGCTGATGACGTTGCCCAGGAACAAGAGCTCTTCGTATGCAAAGCAGCACTTTTCGGCCTTCAGGGTGAGTCCGGAGATCTCGACTGCTTGCAGCACAGCTTCAAAGCAACGGAGGTGTTCGTCAAAACTTGAGGAAAACACCACGGCATTGTCGAGGTACACAAGGCAAGTTTGCCACTTCAAGCCGGCTCGTACTGAACCTATACCACGTTGTAATGTCGCGGGTGCATAGCAAGGACCAAAGAGCATGTCCTTAAACTCGAACAGGCTGTCGAGTGTAATTTAAGGGACATATAAATGACGCTTTTCTCATGGCGTGTGCGGCGGCAGTACATTTGCTGTCAATAAGGGTATGGACTTTGATCTGAGGTTCATAATTGCCCCGTGAAGGACTAAGAAGTGCAAAAAAATAATGATGCCCCTGGAGCAGCGTTGTAGGATTACCAAGCTTGAGGGCTAAATCTGATTGTTAATGCATACTCTCGCTGTGCAGATTCCTGCCGTTGTTACTAAGTGACCTCCAGCTGTCCAGATTTCAGGGCTTTTCCAGGCGGTCTTCACTTTCTTCAACTTCGTGGCGAACGCTCCGCTGATGACGGAATAGTCGGCTCCCGTGTCAATGAGAGCGGTCACATTGTGGCCGTTGATAAGAACGTCGAGGTCATTAGTTTGTTGTCTTGCGTTGCGCTTGGGCCATGGCGCCGGGTCACAACTACGTCGACTTGTTCCGATGCTTGCGTCTTGAGGCTGTCTTCAGTACGTGAGGTCGTCTTCGGTACATGAGGTTTCGATTTCAGTGTTCGCTCTGGATAGCGTCGTGTTTTTAAGGTTTCATCGTGGCATTGTCGTGTGGCGGAGGATTTTCGGTAGTTCGCCATACAGCAACCGCCCCTGCATCGGTTGCTGCCTTCCGCTTTCCGAAAGATGTGGACCAGGCAACCGGCCGCGGATTGGGCCAGAGTACGGCCGGCGGTGCAGTGTGTTGTAGCGGTCAGGCGACGGAAAACGGTAAGGTAGTCGTTCTTGCCACTGTGTTCCGGTGATGTAATCGGTGATGTCGCGAGGCCGTTCACCAAGCTGCGGGCGCGAATCATCGATGGCAAATCCCCGAAGCCCCATCTGTCGGTACTGGCAGCGGTGGTAGTTGTGGCTGGCTTCCCCGCAGTGGTAGCATAGCGGGCGGTTCTCAGGTGCGCTCATAACGTCCGTTTTCCTTGGTGTGTCGCGCTGGCCGAGAGGAGAACGGTAAGGTGTCTATGGCGTCTGGCGATGTAAATTCGGTGGGGTGGCATGTTGGTGTGGGCGCGGAGGTGGGACGTAGAGGCGGGCTGCAGTGGCGTACTTCGTCGCGTGCGGCTGATGCTGCGGTGTTTCGAAAATTTCAAGCGATTGCCCAACTTCTTCACGGACAATGTCAGCAATAGAATCACTTGGGTTTGTGATGAAGGCAGTAGTTTCCATAGCTCCTCCCGCACAATCTGCCAGATAATTTCACGCATATCATCGAAGCCGAGGGCGTGAACTGTTGCACTGTCTTGCGTCAATCGGCGATTGTACTGGCGGGTATGCATTTTAAGCGCTTTCGCATTTGTTTTCGCCTCCAACACAAACTCCTGGACTGTTTTGGGTGAGTTCCGCACTAGCCCAGTGAAAAGATATTGCTTTACTCCTCGCATGAGCAAACGGACCTTCTTCTTCTTGGTCGTTTCAGGGGCGGTGAGCGGGAACAAACGAATTATCTCTTCTGCTAAGATTATGACGCTTTTGTTCAGAAGCTGCGCCAATCTTTCCAGCAAACTAGCGGCCCTCTCTTTTCAGGCGAGGCTCGCTAACGTTTCAAAGAACGTTTCGAGTGCCGTGGATGAGGTCCCAGGCGTGCAATGATGACTCGTGGTTCTCGAATCAGGTCCGCGTCGCATCTTCTAGGTAGAAGCAGACGCGATGCAGCTTTTCATCTCAGTCCCGCTGGTTCAAGGCTGCCACTTTGTCGTTCTTCTCGAGCCAGGTTTCCGGTTCTTCAAATAATGATTTGTGAAATATGGGTGGCTCCTTTGGCTGTTGCATCTTGACCATGGCAGCCATTGGAACAGGGGCTGTCATAGTTGTCGCAATATTTGTGGTGGCCTTCGGCTTGACTATTATCAGGTACAGCCCCGAACTCCAGGGGCAGCCCTTGTTGCCGGCGGCTTGCTCGCCGATCGAAGTTGGCGGGGATGTTTTGCTCACAGTTCGGGCCTGGCTCTCGGCTGGAGGAGGTGTTCGGCTAATGGATGGGAAGCACTTCCACCAGATGTCACAGGGTCGTGACGTGAATGAAGGAAGCAGACTGCAGGTCGAATAATAAACTGTTTAATCGGGCTGAACTTGTGGACACGTAAAAGGAAACTCACATTACAGCAAGGAGCTGACACTGATAGCGGCGAGCAAGGCGTCGACAGTCGATCAACTGACAAGCGGCTAAGCGTGTCGGCATTTATACCGTTGCCACCGAATATTCTAGCCTCATCGCTAGCGGCAACGTGGGTTCCGGAAAAATCCGTATGTTCACAGTATGAGCGTAATCTTAACAAAACTATATACTACAGCCTCGAAGCTCCTCAAATATTGTAGGCGCAGTTTGCACTGAACGCAGTCTAACGGGGTGACAACAAAGCTTTTGAAACGAACGTAGCAAGATTGCGTCAAAACACGGAAAACAGAGCACATTAGGATACACTTTTTTCCCTAATTCATTAACGAGGGTCTCGTACTGGCAGACTTGGTGCCTTTAAGTTGTATACGAGGGTTTATTGGACAGCTGCCAGTTCGTATGAAGTTCAGGCGCTACATGACGCCGACCAGGCTAATAAAGAGTGTGCTACACTCGCCACCATGACTGTTGGTGGCACTGACTGACACTCCCATATTTATGTTACCATATATATCCAATAAAGTGGCTAGGGTGATGGCTGCCATGGTAGCTCAGTTGTAGAACATCAAACGCGTTATTCGAAGGTCGCAAGTTCTCTATCTGTTCACGGGAACTTATCTTTTCATCCACTTTTCTGTCTTTACATTTACATAACAAGTCGGTCTCATAGCTCCCCCTATATTTTCTTGGCATTACTCTCTGTTAGATCTCAATATTATTGTGTCAAAACACGGAAAAACGAGCCCACAGGTGTAGGTGTACACTTCTTTATATATATATATATATATATATATATATATATATATATATATATATATATATATATACTGAAGCAGTTTTTCTATTGGGCCAAACGTAATTGGAAAGAGAACAGACACAACTTAGGGGTTGCCTTAATTTTATTTCCAACGGTTTCGACCACTGTCAGCCATTTATTTACCTTCCATCTGTCTTTCCTTACGTCTTCCTTCACTTGCCTCCGCATTGACACCTTCCCCAGCCAGTTCCTTAATTGAATACACCCTCCTAGGGATGTTTCCACCTCACCAGGAATTGTAAGGAAGTATGTTTGAGTGAGACCTCTCTTCAACCTTGCCCCGTGGTCCCTCGTAACAAGCCGTCTTCCGTACACCTTTTCCGCTTCGCGATCTTCGTCACGAAGTAGAGAACTGTATATAAAAATTACGAGTACAGTTTTTTGCGCTTAAGAACTATGCTTACAGGCTACACATCGGGGATATCTGATTGATGACGCTTATGAATGGTATTTTTTTTTACAGATATTGCTGTTTATGATCTTCTGTCATAGGCTTTTTCTTAAGGATAATCTTGTCCAATAAACGAAGCTCTATATCTGTGGGCCACCAACTTGATTTCTCAAAAGCCGCATTGTTAGGTCGCACTAAAACCCTGAAGTGAAAGAGTGAGTGTGATACGACACAGCCGCCTCCAGAGTGCATCTTTACCCACTCCTGAGTTCTGCATATAAATAGAGGAAGATCTTCAGGAGTAATAAATCCTCCATGCGAGAACTTTAGCTTCAAGGCGATATGGTGCGGGAAAATGTAACATGACGCCACTTCCTTCTGCCAATCACCAAAGCGTAGGACTTCGGAAGGCCGGTTTATTGTCGGCAACGATTACTTTAACGTCCTTTAATACCTCCACTCGAGGAGCAAAATCACTGATTCCGAATCTTCAGAGCTAGCTTTAGCAGCAATATAACGTGTGCAGTCATCAACGGGAACCAAAAACGCTTGCTTTTTCCGCAAGCTCGCAACTTTTTTCTTGATTTTTGCAAATTCAATGTGCAATGCTTCAAAGGTACATCATAGTATTAAGGTAATGCGATTTTACTTCCCCTTAACCTGAACTTCGCCTTGAGAACATGACATTTGCGGCACGCTTTGGCGTAATTAGCGACATCAGTCTTCATGTTCGTACACATCAACATTGAATTTAGCTTTCTGTATATATTCAAAATTCACTGCGTCCCCTGAATCAGAACTGTTATGGCAAAATCTCAGAATGATCGAAGCTTCGGTCTCAGGCACGTGCACGTTTCCGTTTATGAATGCCAATTTTCCGGTTCCTTTCATTAGCCTTATCGAGTTCGCGTGCTCCTCTCAAGTTTTTTGTGGTATATGCAGTATGGACGAGGCATCAGCATCTTAGCGATCTTATCCCAGACTATGAGTCACCACAAACTTGTATAGTGGAATTTCATTGTGTAATTCGTCTCTTTGTCTGTGTAAGATGAAGCAGAAAAGTAAATGCCTGGTTGTAGGTAAAAAGATTAAAATATTGGCAATCCAAGCATGTCCTGAAATATCTCAAGGCCCCAAACGCTGCAATTGCTTCTTTTTCGTTGGTGCAGTAAATAACTTCCGCTTTAGTAAACGTGTCCGAAAAAATATCCTATCACTTTTGGTTTTCTGGGCGCCGGCTCCTAGTATTCTCTTGTAAAAAACAGCCCCAGTTGCATAGTGGGAAGCGTTGGTGTAGAGTTCGAATGGCAAGTTAAAATCCGGAAACGTCAATACAGGGGCAGACAAAATGACGATAACCAGCTCTACATAGGCATTCTTGCATTCGTCCGTCCGCGAAAACAGAACCCCTCTTTGCGTCATTGTTGTGAAGCACTTGATCTTTTTTGCGTAGTCTTTCACAAAGGCTCGAAAGTGCCCTGCGGGTTCTAAAACACACGAAGTTAATGAATGTCACGAGGATTTCGAAGAAACCTGATTTGCTGCACGCTTTCTTCCTTGACACTCTTTATCTTGCCATCGAAGTGTCTTCTGAGAAGTACGACAGTCCGACACAAAAACTCAATTTTTCGTGCAATGATTCAGGTTTTGCGTCACAGAGAGCATAAAACACCGCATAATGTGAAGTAAAAGGTCGTATCTTGTCCTTGAATCTACTAGAGTATCATCCACGTAAATAATGCAGAACTTTTGAATTAAACCTTATAGTACGCTGTTTATCATTTTCTCAAAATACGCATCGGTGTTCTTTCACCCTGATGGGATTCATTTGTATTCATACAGAACACACGGTGTAGAAACGGTGTGAACTTTGTCGTGTGTTCCCTCAGAGTACTTGCCATTACCCTTAATGGAGATGAATTCTTGAAAATTGTTCACAAGCACTGGTTTCAATGATGATCTCATCATTTCTTGGCATTGGAAAAGGTGAAAGGTCTGCCTGCCGGTCGATGAATCTGTAATATGTGCACAAGCGCAAAGATCTATCTCTTCTAGGCATGATTGTAATTGGTGAAGCAAAAGACGACATGAATAGTCTGACGATGTCCGCGTACAGCTCAGTTTTAGTTGACCAACTTTTCTTTTTGTGGCTCAAGGTATATGATGTTTGCTGACTTCGTCGTTGTCACGCCGTTCAAAGGGAACTTCACTTGCTGTGGTAGCTGCGGTGTAACTTCCTTCAGTCACGATGTCCGCAATTTTTGACGTCACTTTCTTGGTGCGCGTTAGAAACTAGGGCTGCTTTCCTACAATACTGGAGCAATTCTTGACGTCGTCAGTGGTTATAGATAACGTCATTGTACAGTGCGTTGACTTTTATAAGTCTCATATTCGGTTTGAAAGAAAGAAAATTACCACCAGAAATTACGAGGCGTTACCTTCATACTGGTCGGTCGCTGAAGCACGCTTCTGTTTCGGTCCATTTTATGAAATCTCTGCGATTTTCTTCATAGCTGAAAACCCGGAATTGTTTTTTGACCGGATGTCACAATTCGCTACCACCTTTTTTTTAATCAGACTCGATTGGTGATTGTTATGCGGAGTTTAACGCGACAAAACCACCATATGATTATGCAAGGCGCTGTAGTAGAGGACTCCCGTAATTTTGACCACCTGGGGTCTTTAACGTGCACCCAAATCTGAGCACAAGGGCCTACAGCATTTACGCCTCCATCGAAAGCGCAGGCGCCGCAGCTGGAATTTGATCCAGTGACCTGCGGATCAGCAGGTGAGTACCTTAGCCACAACACCATCATTGCGAGGCCCCTAATCAGACTGACTAAAGCACCTGTGTCGATTAGTGCTCACGTTTCGGAACCATCAAGAACCACAGCAGAGAACAGTATGTTCGCACTGACAATAAAAAAAGTCTCTTTCTCAGCGGACACGCCTCTAAACAGTAATGTGATGAGACTTCATGTGGTGCGCTTGTGTCATCGAGCTCGTGTGACACCTGATATGCGGCGCTACAATCCGCGTATGATCAGATACCTTGTTTGGAAGATCTTGCCTCGTTTTACACAGTCCAGGAGCGAGAATCGGAGCAGTGGCGAGGCATGTTCGAGCTGCATGGCGGACGCCGACAATTGAAGACCTCAAAATGCCGTTAAACGTTAGTTTATTGTTGGAATCTTTATGTTTCAAAGACTTGACACAAGCCAAGAACTTGACGCTGAAGAATGCTCTTCCTTGTGAGTCCAACACAGTGGCACCTGGTTGCACCATTTTGAAGCTAGAGAACTTTATTTGCATCTTCAGATACACTTGTGGATCCTGTGTGACTTTTTTTTTTTGGCAATTTCACTTCGATGTAGTCAAAAAAGGTTAGAATGTGTTATTCAGATTTGCTTCGCAGTTACACTCTTCTTGCTCGCGCAACACACACACACATATATATATATATATATAACACATAGATATATATATATATATATATATATATTATGATATGTGTGTGTGGGCGCGTGTTCCTTGTATATACTTACGTGAACCGTGCGAAAATTTCCGCTAAACATTAAATAAAGGGCAAATGAAAGAAAATACCACAAGAAATCCTAGTAAAGAATCTCATATCACGCTATATGACAGGGTACATTATTTTTGTGGATGGCAAGAACAGTTGACGGAGAAAAATTAAGCAGAAATACATAAACAGAAATTGAACAGAAACAAGTGCTGGACCAGTGAGTACGAGAAAAGTGGTTGAAATATCAAGTGATTTCACATTTCAAATGAGTGCTAAACGAGCGCTGAGATAATGCCTAAGGTACATTATGTTTTGAACGTTACGTATTTGATACAAAAGATAAATATTTTTGCAGAGCACTTGGCAGATTGATATACTTCAAGTGAATAACTAAGAATCATTTTACTATAAGTTTGTCATACGTAGGGTATACCTTATCTAAAAAAGAGTAAAATAGGGTTTGTGCGAAACAGTCAGGCAAAATATGAGTCCTAATACTAATTTCAATTTTTCAAAAGTATTCTTTCACGCGTTGCTCACTTTATATGCTACCTAGGCTCTTTTATTTTTTGCGAGTTATGTTTATGAATTTTTTACTTTAGAATAAGCAGCTTGTGGCGGGTAGGTAGGTGAAAACTTTAATTTTATTTTGTAAAAGAACGGGATAGTAGGACAGAGATGAGGAGAGGTGGCTACGCTTGGTAGTCCTCCGCATCCCTGTCTGCCCCACCCAGGATGACCTCCTGGACGTCGTATTTCAAGCTGCGCGAGGCAGCCTCCCACTGTTCCTTATTACTAACTACTTTTCGGAGGGACGGTGGAGGTGGGTGCGTAGGGCATCCCCACAGGATATGATTAAGATTTGCTGTCCGCGCGGAGCAATATTTACAGGAGAAGGGCGGGTAAAGAGAAGGGTACATGAGGTGAAGCTTGTGGTGGAGTACGATCCTGTGTGCGGGGTCATCATCTCTCTGCGCATGCCCTCCCTCTATTTTCCTCTCCTCGTTCCCCTTTCTCTCTCTTTCCTAAATTGCCGGTAAAGGCAACACAGCGTTTCTTCAGCAGTGTGTCGACACTTGAGTGTGTCGAAATCTCCGGCGAGCCTTTCATTTTGTTAGTAAACGGGGTGGCTGGTGCCCACAATGCTTCGGCGTTCGATAAGACGCTGATATTGAGGCCGGCAGGTACAATGACAGATGCTGTGCTTCACCGCTCCTTCACATGCCGTTCGGTCTCTCTCCTCCTTGCGCCCCGTTATCCTGTCTAATGGAGTGAAGCGCGCGCCTCACTCCCGACCGGTACTGGGCTGGGCGCCTCTCAAGGCGATGGCAGAAGTCGGTGAAGGCGAACGTCTGACGGTGACGGTGCCGTCTCTCGGCGCAAGAAATGCATCCGTATTTACTCGCGATTACGTTCAGGGAGGTGGAGGCACGCTCTTCGAAAACTCATATGGCGCGCGTACGCAAATGCCACGCCCGCGACACTGGCTAACTTGGCAGATACATTGTGCGAGAACTTTTTATAGCCTCTTTTTTGCGCGCTGAGGGAACGACCATTAGCAGAGCTATATTTATGGTCACTGGCAGCGTTTACGGCAGTGGTCACTGGCATCAAGCAACGGTCACCACCAGCGTTTGTCAGGTTCAGTGTTGCAATATTGTTGCGCCTTCTTAAGGCAACGTAGTCGAGTTTCTGCAGCTGCCATTCGCCATCTCCCTGCTTCTTGACACCCACATATAGTTCCTCTTAGTGAGAGATAGTGTAATTTCTAGGGGTGAAGCTCCTCTCAGTCTAACCTTTTTTTGCGTCAGCCGTAACCAGCAGAAGAAGAAAACGAGAAATAAAGGGAGGCGGTATCTTCCGAACAGTAGAATAGATGGCATTGTCTCGTAGATGTACATACAAACGGCCGTTAAGTGAGGATATTCTAGATGGTGCTGTACCACTACACTGCCTTTGGCTGCTGCGTGAGCTGTGCCTGGGTGCGTGGGGGAACGAGTGCTTCTTATAGTCTCCTGGATCGTCGCTGTACCTGGCGGATCGTTAGTGGGGCATGGACTAGCGGAGGGCTGCGGTGGCTCATGCTTGTCGCCAGACAGACGGACGGACGGATGGAAAGACACACGGACTTACGCACGGATGCATGCGCGAACGGATGGAAGGATGAATGAACATACGGACGCACCCACGGACCAACGCACGCATGGACGAAGAGACGCATGCACAGATGGACAGACGCATGGACGCGCATCGGACGGATGGACAGGCGGACGGACACTTAACCCCCCTCATCATTCACTCCTTCGATATGATGCAATTTTCAAATTTCTTTTTATGAGCTAAAAGTTTAGTACTACCTATTCGAAATCGGTGTGAGGTAGAATTCTGCTACCTGCCATTTATTGTTGGTAAGCTTCTCCGACCACTTTCCCATCGAAAATTTCATACTTCTTTATTCTGATGCCCATGTTGCCTTTCGTTAGGTCATAAATATTGTTCATTCATATGATGATGCACTGAAAAGAAATGTGTTTATACATTGATACTCTCTCGAAAACTGATTCGTCGTGAAAAGACGCGTGCTTCTTTTTGCAAAAGTCCATATACTGCGTTCTTGTGGTCGTACGATGGTCGCTTGCCCATAGATTCCCCTCTGGCGTATTTTATATACGCGCAGTTTCGGCGACCGTATACGCGCACTGCAACACATTTGACGTTTGTGTTTTCCTTGACCCGTACATGTGTGGCCGCAGGATATCTTCCGAACGCCCCAAGAGACCGCATGTGCTACTCAACGAGCTGAAAGCAATTAGAGCCACGCGTCTCCGTTGGGTCCCCTGAGTATTCTGTTACCCATGTGATCCTTCCGGTTTCTCTTTCTGTCCCATGAGGCACCGGTGCGCATCGCTGGCGTCTTATTGAAACAGCTGACGGCAAGCACTGAAAGCAAAGAAATAAAACTGAAATATCAAATAGAATGAAAACATTGCATCACTCGGAATTTCAAACTGCCGAATTTGACGATGTGTAGCCGCTGGCACGAAATTACGAAGCAGAAATTTTATTCGCAGTTTAGAGGATTTGGCGCCGGGTTTGACACAAGTGCACATGTCTTTGCCGTAAAATAGCATAACGTAGTTGGTTCGTGAGTGCTTGCTTTCGCAGGAAAAAATAAAAAAAACGCAGCCCTAAGTTGGCGGTTACTGTAGGGCCATTGAAGTTTTTGCGCTTGTCTTAGGATACCGAAATGCCACACTGAATCGGAAGCTTACGAAGTTCTGGTGCACATCTCGGTGTAGGGTCACTGTTCCAGCTGATGGATCTCCGCTTCCCGTGAAATATAAGAAAGTACCTCGCATAGTATCCCAGAGGTTCAACTGGGATTTCACGCATTTTAGGGTGCTTTGATGAGAGCTTTGTCTACTTTAGGGGTGAGGACATGCGTGGCGTGTACTGTGGTGCGTCTGATTTAATTGTGCTCACGGCTTGTTACCAGCGCATTATTGCTCTAGGAAACGTGGTTAATAGGCTTGGGGTGCGGGGCTGAACCTTGCTGCGTGGTGATATCAGCGCAATCAAGGCAATGGCTACACCTTAAGGAAAGTGGGGGGGAGCACGCAATTGAGGCCAAGGAGATCGAAGCACACTATCGCTTTAGGAGCATGGGCTTCCTCTCTTGCGTGGCGCTTGTCCCGACCGAATGTTTAAAAATGACTTTTAAAATATTAGGTTAATCACTGCAACTCTATGTTCGCCACGTGTGTAGTCACGTTATTTTGTACATCAAAGATTTAGTGCGCTGATATTGAACAGCGTTAGGCATGTTTTAAATCTCTACTTACCACTGCGTGACTGCGTTAACTTAGACACTGCATGAACGACAAGCCAGGGCTCTGAAGTATTTTGGGGTTAAAAAATAACATTCAAGAATGATGGGAAAACGAATGGCGTGTTGAGCAAAATTACGTTAGTCAGCTGGCGCGATATGTATAACCAGAATATATAAAGCCTAAAAATGAATGTTCTACCTTTTTTCTGCTACCATGCTGCATTCTTACCATGACAAATATGTCATGGGAATGGCTTATGAAGACGATGACAACGAGACAGGCGTGGTGATTGTAGGCTACATTGATGCATTTCGGCGTTTCAAACCGGGCTTCAGCTCTAAAAATATAAAGTTGAATAGACCAAACCACTTCCGCAATCTAAAAAAAAATTTCATGATATTCCTGACAACATTTTAGTATACCATCAAATGGGTGGGGCCTCAAAATGAGCCCAAAGGATATGACGTTAAGTAATTGATACAAATTGTCGTAAATAATTTCGTGGTATATACGCAGAACCAGTTGAGGCTAAGGTTTCACTGCTTCAAAAGGGACAGTTTGAATGGGAATTGGCTTGCGTCAAGAAGGCACGTGTATGAATAAATTCTACAACACATGAGAGCGCTTTGCGACAGTATTGTAGTGCCAACCCATGGTATTTGCTCCAATTCAGATGACGCTTTAGTTGCAAAACACGAACCGGTTCTACTTGAAGTGTGAACAATGTAAAATTTTCTGCATATGATGTAAGAAAGTCAGTTAGTTCAACAAATTTTCAACGTGTTCAATGAGGAATAAAAAGAAATATGCGCATCAAAATATGCGCATTACGCGCAATGAAACCACCTGTTCGGCATTTGTTGTTCTTGCACAATGTGGTGATATGGAGCAGTTATTTTTGTCATTCTGTCTGATGGTGTGCGCTAAACACGCACACACACACACACACACACACACACGCGCGCACACACACAAGCGCGCGCGTGCACACATACACACACAATAACAACGTTTTGTGAATATTGTCTCGCTTAAGTATTCGAAATGGCACGGTAGCGTAGAAACGTTGGCATGCTTTCCGACGCTAAGAAGCTGGGTGATCAATATTTGAGATAAAAATAAAGATGATCATAAAGCATGCTCGAATAAACTTCATCTCGCGATACTTTATTAAACAGTACGCTTATATGTTTCGAAAACTATAATGAAATAAAAACAGGAAAAACAGCCATTTTACGTGCTAGTTACTTCGTCATCAACTAGGACCCTAAAGCAAAGTAGAAAACAGTAGTACAGGATGATCACAGCACCAAACACACTAAAATTCAAGCCAGCTAGACAAATGACCTAGGTGACCTTGATGAATGCTTGGTGTGATAAGCAACAGAAATAATTAAATTCAGCACGCACTAGTAATTACCGATAGAGTTATAATCACAGACTAAAGAACCTGAATGAGAAGGACGAAGCTTCAGAGCCTATCAGAGACGTCAGAGAAGTAGTATATTGAAAGTGCCTTTGGTTAAAACAGCCGCTACTTGGGAACCCGTAAATAGTGACTGACACGTTATGAGAAGTCACAAGGGTATTTACGCAGACGTTAATTTCGAGCTCTTTGATGAATTTAGCGCAACCTATATATTTCAGAACTCAGCTCGTTGCCATTACCTAACTGAAAATATACATAGCACGATGCTTCAATGCTAGTGCCCACTTTCTCCTATAAAGTGCCAAAATTTGCTTTTGCTGGCGCTTGGGTAAGGCGTTTCACGTAAAGCCAAGGAAACGGCGAAGAATTAGGAGCTCCAGGATGCCCCCATCTGACTGTATGGAGTCGCATATTTTTCTACAGAGTGGTAGTATATTTTTTCGCATGATAACTGTCGCTGATGACTTCGTACTACTAGTTTTTGAGAAAAGAAAAGCAGTTAACTACTAGTGCTGATTTACAAGAAAGTGTGCTCACGACCCAGAACTTCATATTTTTGAAAATTCGGTCACTTATACTACAGTACTGGAAAAAAAGTAAGTGATTAGAAATCGCCTACTACTTGTACACACTAAAAATTTTTGATCCTTGTTTACCTAAGAGGTTCAAGGTAAAGTATCGCAGAACTTTTTTCTTATCCAAATTAAAACGTTTCCTCAGAGCCTCGTTAAAATTGTTGCATATGAGGTTTCATTTAGAAACATCGTATGTAAAGACTTTGAGGAATGTATTTATAGCGTTTGTAGAAATCTCGTATGTATTGTCTCCGCAGAACGTTGCACGTAATGACTCCTAAAAACGTTCTGCGTAGTGTCTTCGTAGAAGTGCGTTACGTATTATTACCTCTAAATGTTGTTGATAATGTCGCCTTAGGTAAAATGTATGCAATGCTTCGTTGAAAACTTCGTACCCAATGTGGAATGGTATATGTTCGACATCGAAGTTCTTGTTGCCTTACAAACACTAATATTCACAGCTTTGTACAAGCTCATACTCAAAAGCTGTAATAGAAATGGCGTACGATGTATATAGTTATGGTGCTTTACGTGCAGTTACTGCATTGGTTTTCACTAAGGCCAGCGGCAGCCACTACTCTATTGTGCATTTGTTGGAAGAAGATAACTACAATATGCAGTGATGGTGATGAAAGATTCTACTGGATGCTTAGCACATCAGTCGAGAAGAAAGACGTGAATGAATGTAGCAATCTTGTTCGCATATATGTAAGTGTAAAAGTTCGACTAAATTTTGTATGCTAATGCAGTGAAATTTGAAATGTGCTGGCACCACATACAAATCACTTGTATGCAATTTGGATTGATGAATTTAGAAGTTTGACAAAATATTGTCCAGTTGAAATGAAACTTTGGTGAAAATTTTTAAGGCGCCAATCAGAAAGTGTCTAGAATACAGACAAAAGATATCGTTAATCTGCTATGACGCATAAATTTACAGACCAAGTATACTGGCACTATCAACCTGTTATACACCTAAACAGAGCACTCTGTACACGCATGTTGGTTCTGATAACTTTTGTGAATTATATAGTCGATTTCTTCGTTTTATTGATGCACAATATGTGTATCTTTCCTTTAGCAACCTATTTACTGCAAACTAGAAGCTGGCACTGGCATCAGTCAATAATCGTGATGGAATCTGCATATAGAGCATTGTTACTTTCCTCGCTACACTAAAACCTTCAGATGAGAAGCGCAGAATAACAGATATCTATAGTAATTTGTGAGCTTATAGTTCAAGCTGAAAGCTAGCGTGGTTGGTTTTGAGACAAATGCAAAACGTAGTGGAACAGAACAAGTACAGAGAACAATGCTCAGAACGGCCGCTTACTTTAAACATAAGACACTTTGACAAACGTATGACACATTTGACTAAAAATTTTACTTTAAACATATGACACATAAAGTGAAAAACCACTAAAATCTAAACTGATGGTGACATCACCCATCTGCCATCAGTGCAAGCTGCATGTGCCAAGCGAAGCGTCGAGCAAACGTCCTTGAAAAAAGTCAATTTTATTCCTTATTAGTGAAACTGCGTGTACACTTCCACACTTATCTGCCTCCCTGTGTATATGATGGTATCACGAATCCCGCGTATGAACCTCGTGTGGACACCATCCCAACACCCAAGTTGTATCAAGGGCTGGGGCGCACCCCCAGCGCTTACAATGATCGGTCAAGTGGCGCCTCACTGCAAACACTGAATCGTCGGTTTTATGATCTCTTAGCCGGCCATTCAATCCACTCTCCGTCTGTTCCACGTAACAACCTGCGCAGGACGGTGGGATGCTGTAGACGACAGCCTTAACACAGGAAACGAATATGGTAAGGCGATGTGGATGTGCTCTGCCACGGATGCTGGATAAAAAAAACCCTTGCTTTTTTTTAGTGGTTGTGACTCTACAGTCAGTGTAAACAGAAGTCCATTATGCTGAAGAAAACCATACCAGATTAGATTTTATAATCGGCTGAAGGCGTTGTCTACAGTATTCCGCTGTCCCCCCAAAAATGTTATGTGGAACAGACGGACAGCCGTTGACTGACTGGCTAAGGCAGTATCAGACATTGTATTCATCGCTTTCCACTGAAGGGCACTTATCTGATTGCTGTGGGCAATATGTGTGTGCCCCAGAACTTGGTGTAACTCGGGTGCTGGGAGGGGTTCATGAGCAGATGTGACGCAATATATCTGAGGCTACGTATTACACAGGGAGGCAGACAGGTGTGCAAGTGGGCCCTCAATATCGCTAACAAAAAACAATTTTGGTTTCTTGAAAGTGCGTATTCTTAACCTGTAGCTCAGTACGTGCATCTTTCATTGACGGTAAAATGATGACGTCACTACCAGTTAAGTTTCTTCATTATTTTCACTTTATACGTAACGTGCCCAAAGTGAAGATGGAGAGAAAAAATAAAAGGAAAAGACATGAAGCATAGCCTGGAAGAACTGGTTTGCTACCCTCTACAGAAGTGGAAAATAAGGGTCGGAAAAAGGACAGAGATAGAGAGATATAAAATAAATTAGAAAAAAATACACATGCACAAACATGCAGGGCGTTCTGATCACAGTCGTTTGAAGAGGCTGGTTGAACGCAAGAAGAGCAGCGGCGCCTTCACGGCCTTCTTCTACGACATAAAGTCCTGTCGGTAGTGCAGAATTTCTTCTTTTGAAAATTCTGGTTGTCCAATTTGCCTAGTGCGTTGCAAAATGACTGCCTCTGTGAGCAGTATTGTCGGTATTCACACAGAGTATGCTAATTTGTTTTGTCGATGCCGCAATGGTCACATGCAGCAGTGTCGGTCATTTCTATGTGGAATGCGTATGCATTGGTAACTGCGACACCCAAACATAATCTGCACTGCATAGTAGCGTCTCGTCTGTAAAGTTCTGGAGTAATTCGAAGACTGAGAGTTGGGTTTGAGGTACATAATCGTGCTTTGGTGAGATACGACTCGTTCCATCGCGAACGTGGTGCGCTTTCGATCAAGCGTGCGGCGTTTCCGTGCAGCGTCAGTTCTGGAGAGCGGAATCGATATTTGATTGCTTTCAGTACGGGCAGAACAGGCTGGTTGATCAGGCAGGTCGACCATTGCCAATTATTCCACAATGACTTGGAAGCCATTGAAAGGCTATTTCGTGTGGTCTCTGAAATAAATGGTGAGTCTCTTCGGCAACCTCGACCACCAGTTGTTCGTACGGGCCACAGCAAAAAGGTGATAGAAGGGAATGCAGTGCCGTCTTAGAGGCAATAAATATTGCTAACTTTGTGGCTGTTGATAACTAATGATGTGCAAAGCGGCGCGAAGAGCTGTGAGCTCCGCTCCCGTAGGTGTCGTAAGGTAGGAGGTCTGAAATTTTCTTGTTGTGGCTTCTATTGGCATAACAAAAGATGCCGTTGAACTGTTTTGTCAAAAAAAGTCGTCACTCTGTACGTGTCTACAGCCTTGGTACATCTCGTATAGCAAGAGCAGAGCAAGCAGCTTAAGAGCAGGCAACGACATATCTGATTTTTCCCGTGCCAGGTATTGTTAGCCTGATGTTAGCCTGAGTCAGGCACCAAGGAGGAGTCGAAGGCCTGGCGGTGGGTGTAAATCATGTTGGCAAGGAGTCGCTATACGTGGTTGCCGTTTAGCAAAAAGACGAACGTGCTCTGTCTGCTGGTAAAAAGACTAGGTGGTGGCAGGGTGTCCGAGCAATACGCCTTGTAAGTGTCCTGAGTGTCTCAACGACAATATGTGTCGCGATGAGGTGGTTACCAACGATTGCCATGGAAGCCATTGTCGACGCACTACGATGCAAGCCTAGGTAAATCCGGAGTGCCTGCGCCGGAACACTCTGTAACGCTAGTAGGCTTGTTTATATTGCATTGGTCAATGCCGGTAAGCTGTACCACAGGAAACCGAGAAAAAGTACCCTATACAGCTGTAGCGTTGCACTGGTTAACATCACCGCTGTCTTCCATGCAAAAACCTTCCGTATATTTCAGATGCGTATAAACCTTTCTTTTATGTAGGAGACGTGATGGCTCCAAGATAGATTCCTGCCAGTTGTGACGCCAAAAAACTTGTGCGATCAACTTTATGGCACAGTTTGACGATTGGCGCTCATGGTGTACTAATTCATAGGGTTGCGTTTAAAAGCTACGAGGGCGCACTTCTCGGAAGAAATTTCAAAGCCTCCATTTTTGAGGTAACGCAATAGTTTAGGGACAGCTTTTTGAATTCTTGCTCGCAACGGCAGGCGTGTTACAGCCGATTCCCAAACGTAGGTATAATCTTCGGACTTTGATAGCCTGAGTCTGCATGGCAGATGCTCAGTGAGAGCAATTATCGTAAGATTGAACAACACAGGGCTGAACACACCACCCTGAGGGACGCCACGGGGGCTGTAACGTAAAGAGGTGTGACCGTCTTCAGAACTCACAAATAAGGATCGCATTGACAGATAACTACGTATCCAGCGATGCATCCGACCACCTACTGACATCCTCGTGAGTGATGAGAATTGCTTAATGCGAAACGTTTTCATACGCCCTTTCGACATTTAGGAACAAAGATGCGCAGGCACGCTTACGCCCTTTATCGTGTTGGACGTAAGAGAATAGGTCGACTACGTTGTCAACTGATGATCGAACACACCGAAATCCGGCCATTGCACCTGGGTAGATGTTATTGCATTCCAAGTACCACTTGAGGCGTTCCGGGATCTTCCTATCTATCACTTTGCCTACACAACTGACCAGTGTGATCTGACGGTAAGATGAGAGCTCCAGCGGTGACTTTCCTGGCTTCAGAAGTGGAACTGGCTGACTTGTATTTCAGCTTGTCAGGAGCCTCCCATCTTGCCAGCACCTTTTATACAACTCCAGAAGCCAGATTATTGCGCTTTCACCCAGATGACGCAAGGCCTTATAGGAAAGTATATCGCACCCATGTGCCGACGTGCGTCCACACAAAGCTAGTGCTGTTCTGAGTTCAACGAAGGAAAAAAGCAAATTCATGCCGGAATGCAGTGTTTGTGGACAGCTGTTCGAGGGCATTAGGCCATTGGGCACTGAGAGTGGCCCAGATAATCTTGCACAAAAGTCTTCTGCCACGTCAATGTCGCGTCTCCGTTCATAAAGTGCGAGCGCTCTGAATGGTGACCAGTGAGTGGGTTTTTTGCGGTGACCTTGTACCATCTCCCGCAATTGTGATAAAGATTTGCATGGGTCAAGCGACTCACTGAAATCATTTCAACGTTGTGACTCGAGTTTATCTATACGGCACTGAATCTTCTTCTGTATACGTTGAGCCATCTGTAAGTCTTCCATTGCCTTCGTGCGTCGGTATCATTGTTCAGCATGCCATCGGATTGCTAGAAGTCGTATTTTCACATGAAGTCTAGCGGCCGTCATGGGTACATCTTTCTCTGTTTTTGTTTTTTGTACCACCACATTACCTATTCAGTTAACAGGCATTCATTCGCAAAAAACAGGGTCTTGGAGCATGACCACAGGCAAGAAGTCTGGACGCCGCAAAAGTCGAAACAGACACTTTGGTTGATATTGGTGGTTTTTTAACATTTTCTCTGGGTCTGCGCCTGTAGGCGTTGTCTTTTATAAAGATGATCAAAAGTTGCTAAAGTACGTTTACTGGAGCAGAGATTAGCCTGAGGATTATCATAAAGAATTGACGTAAAATTACTAATAATAATATCTGCTGTTTCACGTTCCAAAACCAGCATATGATTATGAGAGACACCGTAGGAGAGGGCGTGAGCAATTTCGACCACCTAGTCCGCTTTAATGAGCACTGACATTGCACAGTTCACAGAGTTTTAACACTCCGCCTCCACCAAATGCGGCCACCGTGGCCGGGTTCAATACTGTGACCTTTGGGTCAACAGTCGAGTATTGTAGCCACTGCTCGACCAAGGCTGATTGACGATGGTAACAATACAAAGTTACTTATGCAGGTTAACGTTTTTACAGTATAGAAATATTTATCTATGCATGAGCGACAGGCACATATGCGAGACTAGCGCGAAATGCCGTGTTTAAATTGTTATTTTAGCATGGTTGCGCTGATATGCTTGGTTTATCAATTGCTCTTCCTCCTAAACCTATAGTCTCCATAGGAGTATAAATAAACCGTGTCTACTTTTAGATATTTATGTACAATGCAGTGATGAACTACTCATATCTCTGCAGGATGTGAGCGCTTCTAATGACCAAGAGACATGTTCAGTAGTGAATGTAGTTTATCTGACAAACGACTTTAAACTGTATTTGAACGCGATCAGTAGAACTCATAAAATGTGGTTTATGATTTTGGTCGCTCCAATGAGAGAATAGAGGCGTTTTGAAGCGTAAGGTTTAAGTATTATAATGCACCTTAATAAAGAATATCAACAAAAGAATGTGTCTTTGTTATATCTGCTATGCTATAGCTAAATATTAACCATAAAAAATAAATATTAGCGCTCAAGAAGGAAGGAAGGAAGGAAAGCAAAAGAGAAGGCTGGTAGGTGTACTAGGCATATACCCGATTGGTACCGAATGCTGGGAGAATGGGAAAGGAAAGTATAAAGACGCGAGAGAGAGAGAGAGAGAAGAGTAAGAAAAATAGACAAGGATATTGTCACGGGGTCGGGACGTGGCCGAAGACAGGAGACTTCGTGTTGGTATTTAACTGTTTATTTGGGCGAACCTGTGCCCAGTAAACGGGAAGTCTAATCCCAGCAGCAGTCTTGCACAGATAGCAGTCTTGGACTGATAGCGGTGAACGGAGCGTCGGCCTTCGATCAACAACTGACAAGCAGCGGTGCGCGTCGGCATTTATACTCTTGCCGTCGAATGTTTTAGCGTTATCGCTGGCGGTGGCGTAGGTTCCAGAATAATCTGTACCGTTCGCAGAGTGGGCGTGATCTTCTCGAAATGATCTATTACAGTCCGGAAGCTTCTCGAAAACTGCAGGCGCGGTTTGCGCTGAGAATTGTGTAGTGTTTTGGGACGATAACAAACTTGGGAAAGTGAACGTGGCATTGCCCCCCTCTGAAAAAGGCATCGTCGCGATGCTTTAACTAAATATGAAGGTACAACAATAATGTAAAAAAGAACAATGAATAAATTACGATACAACAATAATACAAAAAAAACTGTTTCAGTTTGTTAACGCGCATGAAACGGCTTGAGGCGCGCGACATGGTAGACTTCAGGTCGCGATCGGCGTCGTTGAGAGTTTGTGCTGCGGTCGGGGACAACCTCGTAATCAAGTGGGCCGAGACGTCGAACCACCCTGTACGGTCCGAAATACCGTCGCAGAAGCTTTTCACTTAGTCCACGTCGGCGTATCGACGTCCACACCCAAACACGTTCACCGGGCTGGTATTCCACGAAGCGTCGTCGAAGATTGTAGCGGCGGCGGTCGGTCGTCTGTTGATTTTTGATACGGAGACGCGCAAGTTGTTGGGCTTCTTCGGCGCGTTCAAGGCACTCGCTCTAATTGAGGTTTTCTTCGTCGGTGACGTTGGCTAACATGGCATTGAGCGTCGTTGCCGGGCTCCTTCCGTAGACCAATTTGTATGGAGATATCTGCGTCGTCTCCTGCACCGCCGTGTTGTATTCGAAGGTCACGTACGGAAAAATAGCGTCCCACGTCTTGTGTTTGACTTCGACGTACATTAACAGCATGTCGGCGATCGTCTTGTTAGGCCGCTCGGTGAGGCCGTTGGTCTGTGGATGGTACGCTGTCGTTCGGCGGTGGTTTGTTTGGCTGTATGCCAAGATCACTTGAGTTAAGTCGGCAGTAAATGCCGTTCCTCTGTCGGTGATAAGGACCTCCGGGGCGCCATGACGTAGGACGATATTTTCGACGAAGAACTTAGCTACCTCAGATGCACTGCCTTTTGGCAGGGCTTTTGTCTCGGAGTATCGCGTGAGGTAGTCGATAGCTACCACGATCCACTTGTTTCCCAAAACCGACATCGGGAACGGCCCCAGTAGGTCCATCCAATCTTCTGGAAAGGTCGGCAAGGTGGTTCAATTGGCTGCAGAGGTCCCGCAAGCCTTGTCGACGGTGTCTTGCGTCGCTGACAGTCCTGGCATGTCCTCACATTACGAGTGACGTCGGTGGTAAGACGTGGCCAGTAGTACCTTTCTTGTATCTTCGCGAGCATGCGAGAAACAGCGAGGTGCCCTGCAGTCAGATAATCGTGCAGGGCCTGCAGGAGTCCTGGTTGAAGAGCTGAAGGCACCACAAGGAGGTACTTAGCTCAAAGCGGTGAAATTTTTTTTCTTTTGTAGAAGACCGTTTCGTAGAAAGAACGACGCAAGTACGCGCTTCAATACCTTCTGGACTTCGGCGGTCCTGCCTTCAAAGTATTCTATTAGGGCCTTCAGTTCCGGGTCGGCGCGCTGCCGTTCAGCGAAGTCGTCGGTAGGTATTGTTCCCAGGAAGTCGTCGTCATCCGGGTCGTCGGGTGGTGGTTTGTCGACGGGCGCACGAGAGAGACAGTCGGCGTCGGAGTGTTTCTTGCCGGATTTGTAAACGACCGTAATGTCATATTCTTGAAGTCTCAGGCTCCATCGTGCGAGGCGACCTGAAGGGTCCTTCAAGGTAGCTAGCCAACACAAGGCGTGGTGGTCGCTCACAACTTTGAAGGGCCTGTCGTAGAGGTAGGGGCGAAATTTCGACGTAGCCCAGATAATGGCGAGGCACTCCTTTTCTGTTGTGGAATACTTGGCTTCTGCTTTGGATAGCGATCGGATGGCGTAACCAATAACCCTTTCAAGTCCGTCAGCCCTCTGCACAAGAACGGCACCAAGACCTACGCTGCTTGCGTCTGTGTGTATTTCTGTCTAGGGCGAATTCGTCGAAATGGGCAAGTAACAGAGGCGTCTGGAGGCGATGTTTAAGCTCCTGGAAATCGTGTTCCTGTGGCATTTCCCATTTGAACTCCCCGTCGGCTTTGGTAAGTTTAGGGAGAGGATCGGCGATGTGGGCGAATTTTTTCACGAACTGCCTATATTAGGCGCACAGGCCCAGAAATCGGCGCACCGCGTTCTTGTCAGTGGGCGGCGAGAAGTCGGCGATGGCGGCTGTTTTCCGTGGATTGGGACGAACTCGAAACTTGCTGATAAAATGCCCTAGAAACAAGAGCTCCTCTTACACAAATCTGCACTTTTCTTGCTTCAGTGTGAGTCCGGACGTCTTGATGGCTTGAAGTACAGCTTCAAGGTGCCGAAGATGCTCGTCGAAACTCGAGGAAAACACGACTACGTCGTCCAAGTACACAAGGCTAGTCTGAAACATCATTCCTGTCAGTACTGTCCCCCTAACGCGTTGAAAAGTTGCAGGCGCTGAGCAAAGGCCGAAGGGCATCACCTTAAACTCGAAGGGGCTGCCCGGTGTTATAAACGCCGTCTTCTCTCGGTCTCTTTTGTCGACTTCGATTTGCCAATAGCCAGTCTTGAGGTTCATTGACGAAAAGTACTTGGCGTTATGGAGCCGATCAAGTGCGTCGTCTATTCGTGGGAGAGGATACACGTCTTTTCTTGTGATTTTATTCAGGCGGCGATAATCGACGCAGAAACGTAGGGTCCCATCCTTTTTCTCCACTAACACCACGGGGGACGCCCATGGACTCTTGGACGGCTGGATAATGTCATTCCGCAGCATTTCATCAATTTGCCTCTTCATGGTCTCACGTTCTCGCGTCGAAACCCTGTATGGACTCTGACGGAGTGGTCTCGCATTTTCTTCGGTTATGATGCGATACGTTGTGATTGGGCTCAGCCGAATTTTTGATGACGACGAAAAGCAATCTTCGTATTGCAGGAGCAGTGCCTTGAGCTGTTCTTGCTTATCGTTCGGAAGTCTTGGATTGACGTCGAAAGCTGTGGGAAAGGCTTGGTTCCTCTGAGCAGGTTCCGAAAAATCGGCGAGGGCGAAAGCACTGGTGGCTTCGACAATTTCTTCGATGTATGCGACCGTTGTTTCTTTGTTCACATAATTGTACTCATTGCTGAAATTCGTGAGCGTAACCGTTGCTTTGCCTCTCCGCAGCTCTGCAATTCCTCTTGCGACGCAAATATTTCGGGGGACTAACAGATGCTGACTGCCTTCAACGGCGCCTTTTAAGTCAGGTGATTTAGGAGCGCCGACAAAATAATGGCGCTTGAGCGAGGCGGAATGGTTACTTGTTCTTCCAGCACATTCAAGGCATGGTTTCCTGACGGCGTGCGCGGCGGTAGTGCTTATTTTGTAGATAATGTTATCAACTTTCTTTTTAGGTTGATGACAGCACCATGAAGGCATAAGAAGGCAATGCTGAGGATGACATCTCTAGAGCAACGCTGTAGGACTACGAAGTCTGTGGGATAAATACGGCCGTTAATAGTGACTCTCGCTGTGCAGATTCCTGCAGGCGTTACGAGATGACCTCCGGCTGTGCGGATTTCAGGGCCTTTCCAAGCTTTCCTAGCTTTCTTCAAATTCGCGGCGAACGTGCCACTGATGAGGGAATAGTCGACTCCAGTACCGACGAGAGCGGTCACACTGTGGCCGTCGATAAGAACGTCGAGATCGCTAGTTCACCGTCTCGCATTAGAGTTAGGGCGGGGCGTCGGGTCACGGCTGCATCGGCTTGTTCCGCAGCTTCCATGTTGCGTCGTCAGGCCACCTTCGGTAATTGAGCTTTCGCCGTCAGGGCTTTGCCTGGTTGGCGTTGTGTTCGGAAAGCTCCGTCGCGGCGTCGTCATTATCGGAGGATCTTCGGTAGTTCGTCGCACAGCAACCACACCTCCATCGGTTGCTGCCCTTAGTTTCCCGGATACGGGCTAGGAGACCGGCCACGCGTTGGGCTAGAGTACTGCCGGGGGTGCGGTGACATGCGGCAGCTGGGCGACGGCGAACGGGAAGGACTTCATGGTGTCCATTGAGTTTCTGTCAGGTAGTCGGCGATGTCACGTGGCCGTTCCCCTGACTGCGGACGTGGTGCATCGACGGCGAAGCCACGCAGTCCCATCTGTCGGTACTGGCAACGGTGGTAATGTGCCCTGCCTCGCCGCAGTGATAGCACAGTGGGCGGTGGTCAGGGGTGCGCCAAACGTCGGTTTTCCTCGGCGCACTGCGCTGGCCCGCTGGCAAACGGTAGGTCGTCGGTGGGGGTGGTGAAGGCAGTGGCGTCTGGCGACGGAAGTGGATGGGGCGGCGTTTCGGCGTGCGCGTGGAGGAGGGGCGTGGCAGCATGTTGCAGTAGCATAGCTCATGACTTGCAGCCGCGGCTCTTGAGGCTGAGGAATGCCCTGCGAATGCTGGATCTCCTGGCGTTCGACAATCGCGATGGATTCCACGTGAGGCTGCGCTGAAGGAAGTAATTTTCGCAGCTCCTCTTGCACGATCGCTCAGATCATCTCACGCAAGTCAGTGGTTTCTAGCGCTTGAATGTCGGCGTAGCTTGTAGACGAGAAGCTACGGTTATATTGCCGCGTGCGCATCTCGAGCGTCTTCTCTATCGTAGATGCTTCTGAAATGAATTCGGCGACCGTCTTTGGCGAGTTTCTGATCAGCCCGGCAAAGAATTCCTGCTTTACTCCTCGCATAAATAGACAGACCTTCTTCTCCTCGGACATGTCGGAGTCAGCGTGGCGGAAGAGTTTAATCATATCGATACGTGTATGGAACTGTCGCCCCAACACAGCTGAATTGGCACCCAAATGAAGAAGATGACAACGTGGTTGTTGTGAGTTGGACTCTCGAGCTTCTCCCGTTGGCCTGCTTGACTGTACGCTTTCTAAGCCATTAGCAAGACCAGCTCTCGGTGAATAAATCTTCCCCGGTTAATCTTTTGGTGGAAGGTGTGGGGTCTTTACACAACCGGGCTCTCGAACTCCGCAGTGGATGCCAGCTTTGTCCAGCCGCGATGCCTGAAACCGGAACTCAGGCCTCGCCATTCACGCCGGCTCCATCACCTGTGATTCCCTCCCAACTTCTCGACCCTGGCACGTTTTCCGGTACGGACAGCACGGACGTCGAAGAATCGCTCGCATTATTCGAGCGCGTCAGCAAGCACTACAGGTGGGACGAAACGCTTATGCTGGAAAATATTTTATTCTACCTACGGGGTACGGCACGCGCCTGGTATGAGACGCATGAAGAAGAACTAACCAGCTGGGACATATGCAAGCAAAAGCTTCGCGATTTGTTCGGTCGGTTAGTTGCTCCTCAGATGGCAGCCAGGCAGGAACTCGCGTCGCGTGTTCAATCATCGACGTAGTCGTACGTCACGTACATTCAAGACGTACTGGCACTGTGTCGGAAGACTGACAAAAACATGTCTGAGGCGGGCAAGATCAGCAACGTGTTGAAAGGCATTGCTGATGATGCTTTCAACATACTAATGTGCAAGAACTGCACCACTGTCGACTCCATTATATCTGAATGCCGACGATTTGAACAAGCTAAAAGCAGGCGAATCACCCACCACATCGCGAGACTACCAAACACTGCTGCGACTTCGTCTTGCGAGGATTCTGCAGCGCCCGTTCACTTGCGCCTCCTGCCAATATTGCAAGGATTGTTCGTCAGGAGCTGGAATCCATGGCACCCGCTTCCTATCAGCCCCCGGCGCAAGACAACTGGGCAACAGTCTCGCTTATTCAAGCCGTCGTACGTCAGGATTTTGCTAACCTGGGCATGCAGGTTCCCCAGCCCGCCAGACTTATGCCGCAGCCCATGATCACTCCCGTCCACAACGCTGACCACCACTCTGCTCCACTTGTCGCTGCGGCAGCTGCGACTCCTTGGTTTCCACCACGCTACCGAAAGCCATCTGAGTGGCGCACGCACGATGATCGACCCATCTGCTTTTCTTGCTCTCGAGTTGGGCACATCTCCCGCCATTGCCGCAACAGGTGGTATTTCCGGCCAAGCTTTCCTAATGTCGACCGCCGTCAGGACCGTGGACACTAATCGCAACCCGGTTTTTCGGATGACCATATTCAGGACCCTTCAGCTCGCCATTCATCTCCACGCTCCGAACCGTCCTACGCGGACGTCGTCGCCCAAAGAAACTGGTCTAGCTGCTCGCCGTCGCCTTAGGGTCGGCCGTCACGCTCCCCTCAACACCGCCTCTCTCCGTCACCGGCTTATTCTGGCCATTCCCCGGGAAACTGACGAGTGCCACACCAAGAGGTGGCGCTGCGCTGACGACTTGGAACGAAAACCCTCAACCGGCTACAAATTCAAGACGCAATTTACTTTGGGTGTTCATTGATGGCAACGCCGTTACTGCTCTAATTGACACTGCTGCCCAAGTATCTGTTATGGGCTCTACACTTCGATCTCGCCTAAAAAAGGTTCTCACACCGACTATCTTCTCTACTGTTCGAGTTGCCAACGGAAGTCGAACATCGGTGCTTGGTATGTGCACTGTCCGCGTTACTGTTGCTGGCCACCACACTTCCGCTCTCTTCGCAGTCTTCGATGCTTGTCCACACGACGTCATCCTTGGAATTGACTTCTTAACTGCCCACTCCGCCCTCATCGATTGTTCTACCGGTATCTTACGGCTCGATTTTGCCTTTGTGCACCGATTGCACTTCTCCATGTCGCACTCGGCTACAATTTGTGGAGTCTCTACGGCTACCACCCCAGGCTGCTATGCACATTCCTCTGTCGCCCTTCCCGTCCGTTTCTGATGGAGACTATCTGGTGGCTCCCCTCATTGATTTGACCCTTACGCACCACATCGCACTACCACACACTATAAGGGTTGTTGCTAAAAACACGGTGCTACTTCCAGTTCTGAACTTCTCTACGTCGACCCAAGTTCTTCCCCAAGGCATAACTTTAGCCGATCTTTCCACCCTTGATGAACGTTCAATTTGTTCTTTTACCCCTGACACTAAGACCATGGTGAAACCTGTCATCACGTCACAATATAAGACGTTCCTCGACAAAATGATATCCAGCGACCTCTTACCTTCCCAAGTTGCAGCGCTCCGGGGTGTTCTATTTTCTTACCTGGATATCTTTGACGTCGAGGACTGTCCCCTGGGCCGCACAAGTCCCGTAACCCACCGCATCGACACCGGCGACGCCAGTCCACTTCATAACGCCCTTATCATGTGTCACAAGCTGAGCACCAAGCTATACAGACGGAGGTCAAGAAAATGCTGAGTAAAGACGTCATTGAGCCTTCATCGAGTCCTTGGGCATCCCCTGTGGTCTTAGTTAAAAAGAAGGACAACACCTGGCGCTTTTGCGTCGACTATCGCCACCTGAATCGGATCACCAAGAAGGACGTTTATCCTCTACCCCGAATCGATGATGCACTCGACTGCCTCCATGGCGCCAACTATTTCTCGTCCCTCGACCTTAGATGCGAATACTGACAAATTTCGGTCGGCGACCACGACTGTGAGAAGACAGCATTCATCACACCCGACGGCCTTTACCAATTCAAGGTCATGCATTTTGGGTTGTGCAATGCCCCGGCTACTTTTGAACGTGTGGTGAACTCTCTTCTTTGCGGTTTCAAATGGTCGACCTGCCTTTGCTATCTGGATGATGTAATCACTTTCTCGCCCTCCTTCGAAAGCCACCTGTCTCGTCTCTCGGCAATTTTTGACGTTTTTCGTTGCGCTGGTCTCCAACTGAATTCGTCGAAATGCTGATTTGAACGCCGGCAGATTAAACTACTCGGCCACCTTGTTGACGCCGCTGGTGTTCCACCCGACCCTGACAAAGTCCGTGCAGTCCGAGAATTCCCGGTTCCGCGTTCCACACAAGAAGTTCGCAGTTTTATTGGGCTCTTCACATACTTCCGCCGCTTTGTCTTCAACTTCGCGAATATTGCCAGGACCTCATTTAACCATATGGTGTAGTAGCGCACATTCGACGGGGACGAAAAGGACGAAAAGTAGCGAGTGTTGTGTTTTCTTGTCCTTTTCGTCCCCGTCGAATTCGCGCTACTACACCATATGGTTAAATGATGTCTCACCAACTAGCCCAGCTCTCAACCCTACTGTACTATTGCCAGGACCCTCACGGATCTTCTTAAAAAGAATGTGGCCTTTTCTTGGGGAAGGGACCAAGAACATTGCTTTGCGTCGCTAATTACCGCCCTCACATCACCACCTGTGTTGGCTCATTTTGATCCAGCGGCTCGAACAGAGCTTTGCACCGATTCAAGTGGCCATGGCATTGGTGCTGTATTCGCTCAGATACAGAATGGCGCCAACCGCGTGATAGCCTACGCTAGTCGCCTTTTGTCGCAAGCCGAACAAAAGTATTCCATCACTGAGCGGGAATGCTTAGCCCTCGTTTGGGCTATTGCGAAATTCCGTCCGTGCTTATACGGTCGTCCGTTTGCAGTCATCACGGACCATCATCCGCTTTGCTGGTTGTCGACGCTGACGCTTAAGGACCCTACAGGAAGACTCGGCCGATGGGCACTTCGATTACAAGAGTACATGTTCTCGGTTGTTTACAAATCTGGAAAGCTGTACAGCGGTGCTGACTGCTTATCCCGGCACCCCGTTTATCCACCTAGCTTCACTGATTTCGAATCCGATGCCTGCGTTTTAGCCAACACAGACTTTCTGAACGTGGCCTACGAACAGCGCCGAGTTCCATCACTGCTCATCATCATTGACCGCCTTCAATCGCGTTATGCTTACCCATCTCTTAGCAGATACCTACTTCAAGACAACGTTTCGTACCGCCGCAACTTACACCCCGACGGCGCGGAACTTTTACTCGTCATACCGCATCACCTGAGAAAGGATGTTCTGCGACAATTCCACGACGCTCCAACTTCTGGACATCTAGGAGTCTACAGAACTTACGACCGCATTCGACGACGAGTATTCTGGAAGGGCCTCTACCGCTCTGTTCGCCGTTACGTCGCATCATGCGACCTCTGCCAGCCCCGAAAGAAGCCTACGACTCCTCCTGCCGGTCTTCTTCAACCTATTGAAGTTCCAGCCGAGCCATTTTATCGAGTGGGGTTGGACTTGCTAGATCCCTTTCCTACTTCTACAACTGGATATAAACGAATTACAGTGGCCACAGACTATGCCACTCGATATGCAATCACTCGAGCGCTACCAACCAGCTGCGCAACCGACGTTGCCGACTTTCTGCTGTACGACATTATTCTCCAGCATGGCGCTCCGTCTCACCTGCTCACAGACCATGGTCGCTACTTTCTATCTCGTGTGGTTGATGATCTACTCCGATCTTGTCCTACCCGTCAAAACTTCACCACACCTTACCACCCTCAGACTAACGGCCTTACGGAGTGCCTAAACCGCACATTGACAGACATGCTTGCCATGTACGTATCTACCGACCACACTGATTGGGACATAGCTCTTCCGTTTGTAACTTTCGCCTATAAGTTTTCGCGTCATGAAACAGCGGGCTACTCCCATTTTTATCTACTCTTCAGACGTCATCCCTTACTGCCCTTAGACACACTGCTTTCATCAGACCACCCGTTCTCCACTTCGTACGCTCAAGATGCGATCACCCGGGCCCTGACGGCACGCGCGGTAGCGCAGGCAGCACAGAAGTCCCTTTATGACCATCTGCATAGAGATGCGGTTTTTTCTGCGGGATCTCTTGTTCTCCTGTGGCTCCCATCTCGACGTGTTGGCCTCTGCGAGAAACTACTGTCGCGATACGCTGGGCCCTACCGAGTCATTCGTCAGGTCACACCTGTGACCTACGAGATTGCCGCTACCACAAACTCATCAGTTGCTCCACCCAGAACGGAAGTAGTCCACGTTTCTCGTCTCAAGCCCTACAACGCCGACTCGCTCATTTAAGAGGCACCGAGACGGTGCCTTACGGGCTGGGGTGATGATACGTGTATGGAACTGTCGCCCCGACACAGCTGAATTGGCACCCAAATAAAGAAGACGACAACGTGGTTGTTTTGGGTTGGACTCTGGAGCTTCTCCCGTTGGCCTGCTTGACTGTGCGCTCTCTAAGCTGTTAGCAAGACCAGCTCTCGGTGAATAAATCATCCCCGTAACAATATCTTCCGTGAATAGCGCCACGTTTTCATTTGGCATCTGATTGCGGGTTTTGAGGGGAGCTGCGGCCTTCTTTTTGCGCACAACACTTGCGTAAGTGGTGAAGAACCTGGCGCGAAAGGTGTCCCACGTTTTAAGGCTTCGCTCTTGATTCTCGAACCAGGTCCGAGCAGCATCTTCCAAGGCGAAATACACATGCCGTAGCTTGTCATCATCGGTCCAGTCATCGAAGGCGGTGACGCGGTCGAACCTTTTGATCCAGCTTTCCGCGTCTTCCAGTGGCGAACCGCGGAAAGTTTGCGGCTCTTTGGGTTGCCGGAGCAGGAGTGGTGCAGGTGGAACCGGCGTTGACTTGGTCGCCGTGGTCGACGTCAACGTCTTGGTTTTCTGAGCCGTGTCCAGTAAATGTCTGTACTCCGGTGGCAAACCTTGTTGCCTGCGGCTAACTCTCTGCTCGTTGCTGGCGTCGGTGTCTTCACGGCGTGGGCTGGGTTCATGGCTTGACGGAGGCGTCCGGTACATGGAAGAAACAGCACCTCCCCCAGATGTCACGGGGTCGTGACGTGGCCGAAGACAGGCGGCTTTGTGTTGGGATTTAACTGTTTATTTGGGCGAATCTGTGCCTGGTAAACGGAAAGTCCAATTACAGCAGCAGTCTTGCACAGATAGCAGTCTTGGACTAATACAAACAGAAGTTTATTAACTTCAAGCTCAAAAAAAAACTCTTTACATGTTTTTATACATACAGTGCTCGTTTAGACACCCCTCTTGTGCACTATGGGGCAGACAAACTCCATTATCCATAGAGGAAACAAGCGGCACATACACAGATATATATATATATATAAATATATATACATATATATATATATATATGTATGTATATATATATATACAAGTTGGTGCTAAACTACGCATACATTCGTAAAAAAACACAAATATACATTTACAATCACATATACGTATATTTACAACAGATCGTGAACATGGGTAGGCATATTTACAATACTTCGACTGGCGCTATATATACACTTGTAACACAATGTTTTGGGGAGAAGGGGTTAGTTGGGGATTATGGCGGTACGCAGTTTCGCACCTCTGACGAAAAAAAAGCTTTGTGTGCCAGCGGCGAATGAACTGGTCCTGCCCGCCAGCTTCCAGTTGCTTGGCCAAGAACTGCACTATTTTCTGCCTGATCATAGCTAGTGCTGGGTAGGCCACTCTCACTGGGGTGTTCTTTACCTCAGCAAGGCACCGGCGTTTCCAAATCACAAAGAGTGTGATGGCAATCACCAGCCTTGCCAAGCAGCCCCTGTTCCGTTCGAAGGCCAGAGGAGGGTGGATGCTGAAACACCTCGCAACCAGGCGCCATACCGACTTGGCCGCCCCGCATTCTAACAACGCGTGGGAGATCGTTTCCTCAGCGTGGCAATTAGGACGCTGGCTATTCGTCGTGATGCCGAAACGGTGCAGGCAATGTCTCGTGGACAAAACTTGCCACTTGCGCTTCCACTCGAAGTCATGTATTTCGCGCGGTCGGTACTTTTTGCTTTTTTGTTTGCACAGTCCTAGGCTTTTGATCTGCTCCTTTTCTTTTTCGGACAACTGGTTTTCTGTTATCGCTTCGATGACTCGGGCGGGTGGGTCCTTGTCGATGTCGCAGTTCGGGGCTTCTTTTTCTATGATCTTTGTCGTTGTTGCCACGATCCTGTAAAAGTGTGAGGGCACTTCCGCGCGTGAGCCAGTGTGTTTGTGGTTTTCCAGATAGTGCGTGATGGTGCTTGTCCAGTAGTTGATTAGATTATTCCC
This sequence comes from Rhipicephalus microplus, assembly GCF_013339725.1. Lineage (NCBI taxonomy): Eukaryota > Metazoa > Arthropoda > Arachnida > Ixodida > Ixodidae > Rhipicephalus > Rhipicephalus microplus. Next base: position 54,679,242 of record NC_051173.1, read on the forward strand.
AACGTAACTGGCTGCGTAATAAAGCTTGCGGGTAATCTTGAGGGTCAGTATATGGCTGGTCATTTGTACGTGTGGGAGGCTGAGGCCACCTTTGTCGTCGGGTAGTTGAAGGAGGTGTCGCTTGACTGGTGCTGGTTTCCCTTCCCATAGCAAATCGGTGATCACGGCGTTCAGTTGGCTCGCGGTTTTCCTAGGGATCACCGCTACCCTACTGGCGTAGAACGTAAACGCGCAAACCGTGGTCCTTGCTGCCAGCGCTTTTTCACGTAAAGTGAGGTTAGGAGGCGAGTGCGGTCGGCTGCCTGCTTTGCCCTCTCGAGGGCTCTCTGCTACGTGGCTGGTGCCACCCCTTCGCTGGAGAAGAAGATTCCCAGTACTTTAACGATGAACACTACTTCGATGTTTCCTAGGGCTTCTCTGGGGAAAGTTCCAAATAGCATCGCCTTGCTCTTGTCCGCATTTATCGCCGCTCCGGGTGCCTGCGCGTATCTTGTGAACGTGCTACTGAAGGCTTGGAGGCTGTTTTCATCCCTAACTAACAGGGAAACGTCGTGCGCGTATTCCAGCACTTTCATTTGCTCCTGGCCCGTCAGTGGGAAGCCCCGAATGCCTTCATGCGCAATAACACTTGTGATCAGCGGCTCGCACGACATGGCAAAAAAGGTCGGGCCCAATGGGCATCCTTGCCTTATGCCTCTGCTATACTTGAACGCCGGCGTTGTGACTCTGTTGATCAGAACGGTGCAGGTTAGGTCCTCGTACAAATTTTTTGCCAGTTTTATAAAACTTTCCGGTAAGCCAAACTCCTGCATCATGTCGAATAGGTAATGGTGTCGTACCTTGTCAAAAGCTTTAGCTTGGCCTAGGGAAATAAAAACACCATTGAAATCTCTTGTCGTCGCGTATTCGAAATAGTCACGGAGCACTATGAGGTTCGCAAAAAGCGACCTTCTTGGAATCGCGCACGTTTGGTACGGGCTAATGATGTCCGGTAACAGGAGCTTGAGCCTGTTGTTCAGCATAGTGGCTACCAGCTTCTAATCGGTGTTCATAAGCGTGATTGGACGCCACGCCGTGGGCTCGTTTGGTTGTGCACCCTCTTTCTGTAGTAGGACAATTTTACCCACTCCGAAGGAGTCGGGTTTCTTAAAGGACCTGAAGATCGCATTCACCATCGCGAGCAAGGGTTCTTCGAGAACTTCGAGAAAAGTCACGTAGAAGGCTGCAGTCAGACCACCAGCGTCTGGGGCAGAATGGGGGGTCATGCTTCTTATGACTTCGCGAAGCTCTGCAGGGGAGACTTCAGCGCTAAGGGTTGCTGGCTCCTCCTCCTCCTTAATTCGCTGCAGATGTTTGCAAAGTTCTTTGACATGGTCGGGTCCCCGATTGATGTCTATTGGTTCGGTGTCATGGAACTGTATGCTGAAGTACTCTCTGAAGATGTTCTCAATTTCTGCTGGGTCATCGGTTACAGAACCGTCTAAGCGCTTTGCCTCCGTAATTCGCAAACAGCCATTTCCACGTACTTCCCTCACATCAACTCCGGTCGCAGTGCCCAACAATCCATGCTCACTTCTAGGTCGCCTCATGGTATCTCTGAGGAGTTGGTTGTATTGCTTCTCGAGCGAGGCCAGGTACTCTGTTGTACTTGAGGTCAACGTGTCGGCTGCCTTGATGATCTGCATTCGGCGAAGAAGTTCTTTCATCTTTTGTGTATGACGTCTATTTCTGGCTTTGCCTTCTTTTTGTAACAGGTCCTCCCCATTCTTCCTTAAGTTTATCCCACAGAGGGGGGGGGGTAATATGTCCGGCATTTTCTACTGATGCGTTGATGGCAGCTTTCAAGTTTTCTACGCAAGTTTCATCTCTCAGCAGCTCAGCGTCTATTCTCCAGCTATTGTTATCAGAGTGCGGGCCGGGGGATCCCTTTACCATCTTGACGAGTGGCGCATGATCCGTCTTCTCTTTCAGGTTGGCTGGGAGCGCGAGTACTTCGCATCCTTCAACCAAATGGAGGAGGAGGTCCGGAATGTACATCCGGTCTATTCTACTTCCTGTTGATCTAGAGGTACGGGTTGCTACGAAGCGGTCTTTATAGAGGTGTACCCATATGTCTGAGAGGTTTAGGTGTCGAAGGGTTTTCACCAACTCTTTTGCGTTGTAGGCTGATCTTCCTTGGCTTGGCCCCCTCACGTCCCGCTTAGAATCTACCACGCAATTAAAATCACCGACCAGTACGTGGGTAATGGGCTCTAGGAGGAGTTCGTGCATCTCTTGAAAGAACTTATTCCTATGTTTTCTTGTCACGGGGGCAGAGATGTTCACAATGCGTATCTTTTTGCCTTCGATGAAAATGTCAATCATTATGTACCGACCATTCGCCCCTAAAAATACAATGGAATTTTGATCGAAATCTGCCTGATACGAATATTATTCCGAGCCCGCATGCTCTCGTGGTCCCCAAAGAGAAAAAGGCGTCGGTCTGATGATCTCGGCGGAAACTAACCACACCCAGCAGCGTTCAGAAATTCGCCTCTTGAATGAAGAGGAGGTCTATGTTCTGGTTCCTAGGGAAACCTAGGATGGCTGCTTGTTTCGCCCTATCTCTACACTCTCGGATACTCCACGTAGCCAATTTCAAAATGACCATCAAAACCTTAAAAAAAGAAAAACAAAACGCGGGAAGTATCAGGCTAGCAAGCAGCGTGGCCGTCATCCGCCGATTGGGCGCGATGCCAAGTGCTAGAGGGGAGAAGGAAAGAAGGGTGAGCGAATGCAGCGAGCAAGATAGGCGACAGCCGCGTGCCGACAGAAAGGGGCGAGGAGGGTGCTGCACCAGAAGGAGAAGGGAAGGCAAATGGGACATAGTGAGGCCAGAGCAAACGAGAGAAAGGAAAAAGGGCCGTGAAGCCGACAGGGCAGGTGCGCCGCTTCAGTGACATGCGTCTCGGGGCTTGGGGGGTGGTTCCCCTTTGCCTACATCGTCTTTCTTGAGCTTCTGAGCCTTCGCGTGTGGTGGAGCGTCGCTATCACTGCTTTGGCCTGCTGGCCCGGGTCTACGCTGCCGCTGCCGGGCCTCCTTGCTGGTTGCCCTCTCACTCAGATACCGCTTATCGTCATCAGGGCGTCTTTGTGAGCGCGAGCGAGCTCTCTGCTCTAGCCCAGTGTCCATCTGTCCAGTTTTCGCGTCCGATTTCCGGCTTGGGCGTGCCGAATGGGAGGCGGGGGAGGAAGTCGATGCAGCATGGTCACATTCGCTGTCGCTGGGTAGAAAGTAATACCCTTTACTTTTTATGAGGGCGTCCGTCGCCGGTTGGGTCTTGGGATCTGGCCTCCAAGGCCAGGCAGGTCACTGGGGCCCGGACGTTGACGGGTGTGTGGAATGAAGTGAGGAGGGCCTCTCCCTGATTGTTCGACTCGGGGGTCGCTTCAGCCGCGGTCAGCGAATTCCCGCAGTCATCCCGGCTCGCCGAGGGTGGAGGCGGCTTAGAGGGGGACGATTGCGCCGAACCCGTATTGATATCGCTCGACTCTGTTTCGGTCGACCTGGTGGTAGTCTCGTCAAAACTCCCGGGCCTCTCCCCCTCACTGGCGGACGGATCGCCCATGCCACTGCCTGAAGTCAGATCGGAGTCTAAGTCGCGGTCCCCGGAAGGGGATCCCGCAGGTCATATCGCATTGGCCATGTCTTTCAAGTTGCCCATCAACGTTCCCGCACCGTTACTTTTGCTGCCTCATTTTTTCTTCGTGCAGCAAAAGACTGGATTGACCTCCCCCACCATATTGCAGGAATCACCTGTTCATCAACATTTATGCATAGCGTCACACGACACTTTTCAAACTAATTCATGGCTTTTTGTACGTTTTTTGTAACCCCACCCCTTATGTAATGTCCCCCTGGGGACCTTTAAGGTAATAAAATGAAATGAAATGAAATGAAATGAAATCCCTTCTCGGTTGTGCGGGATGCGGACCTGGACGTAAGGACCTGCATACGCGGCGAGTTAGTTGCTCGGGCAGAGGCGGGGCCGCTTGACTGAGAGTGCAACGAAGCGGATTCAGATAGCTAGGTGAAGCCGTGGGCGGCCGAAGCGTATGGGTGCTTACGAAAGCACTCGTGTGTTCCGTGGTGACCCCCACAACGTTTACAGTCTGCCGAGCAGCCCTCAGTATCATGGCTGAAGGTGCTGCACCACTTACAGTACGGCGTGGTGCACACAGTCGCCATATGCCCGACTTCACCACAACGCGCGCACACCCGGCGCATGCCTCTGTACTCGCACATGACTTTGTGCCCCGCATTAGTGATGAAGTTGGGGACTGGGTGGCACATCTTAATTTTAACCACACGTACCCCGTTTAACTTGGTCTGGCGAGTGGCTAGGGTGGTGAACGTAATGCCCTTCACTTTACCAAACGGGGCTAAGGCGCTGCTAAGGGTCTCGTCTGATAGAAAAGCGTGGTAACGGTAAACGTTCACATATGTAACTGGCGGCCCCACTGCCTCTACTGGCACCCTCGCCCCGTTCACTTCAAATCCTTCCGCCACCATTAGCCCTGGTCGCCTGGCCAGCATTGCGGGTGCATACAAGAAATTTTGCGCCCCCCATATGTTGCAGTACTAATACGCTGTCGTCACCAGCTGTCTCTTCAATTGCGTCAATTAACTCATTGACAGAGATATCGCCCTAGGGCGCGGAAAACATGAAGCAATTCTCCCTCACCGGGAGTTCAAATGGCGTGGCCATTCTGGTGGGCGGAGCCCGCAAGCCGCCGGTTGAGCGTGGCTCGTGGGTGACTTGTAACGTGCAGTCGAGCTGCACTCTGGTAGGAAGCGGCTCAGCCGAGGTGGGTGCTGCGCAGGTCTTGGTGGTACCAGGTGGACCGCAGCAGGGGGACTCCAGGACGGCGGGCGTGAACCGGGGACCTTGCACCTCTTCCTGGCATGGGGTAAGTGGGCTCCAGGCAGCAAGGCCCGAGACCCAGGGGCGGCGGTGGCGCGTACAGGACGCCGGTGCCGCGTAGACTTCTTTTGTCGACTTGAACCCCTGTGGTGGACGTCCGCGTGACGTGACCCCGGGTCTCACGCGAGGACTCGAGAAGAGACAGCTAGATCGGCGAACGGAGCGTCGGCCGTCGATCAACAACTGACAAGCGGCGAAGCGCGGCGGCATTTATGCTTTTGCTGTCGAATGTTCTAGCGTTATCGCTGGCGGTGGCGTAGGTTCCAGAACAATCTGTACCGTTCGCAGAGTGGGCGTGATCTTATCGAAATGATCTACTACAGTCCAGAAGCTTCTCGAAAACTGCAGGCACGGTTTGCGCTGAGAAGTGTTTTGGGACGATAACAAAACTTGGAAAATGGAACGTGGTAATATTGTCAGTGCATGGCCTGATGCGTGTGCAAGACTGGCGCTAAATAGACAAACGTCTAGTGTGTTGACATAGGTGCGTAAGCCGTAAAACATTTGCAGATCCCACGCACAATTGGAATCGACATCACGTGAAGCATGCGGATGGAAGGACACTAGCTACATGCACTACTCCACTACCAGCATGAACTGTGGTAGGCGCAAATGTTTCATTAGCACGTGACGGTTGTTACATGCACGCACGTCGGGTATGTATCTACATCTGTGATGTATCTGTGACGTTCAAGAGTCAATGGGCCATGAATACGCGTTCAGTGGGCTGTTGAAACCTCATTAACTGGGGCCGAATCACTCTGAAGTTCCAGCACCACCTGCAGAAGTATAGCTGTTTCTGTATTCATCCGTTAATATGGCGATCAGGGGCTATGCACCCTGAAGTATGAAGTATAGGCTAGTGGCTTCAAATGTTTAATGTCTGTTACGAAGAAGTGGTCAATGACGCCTCGGTTCCTCAGCGCGAACAAGAGATCATGGGAGGCTCTGTATGTCTATAAAGGAAACGTCTTTCATTGGAACCAGGACTGGATGTGTTTTCAAACATCCACATTATTGGTGCCGGCATGGTGGCACTGATTTTTGTAGACAAATGAACATCAGTGAACACCATTTCACTACAATCGCTGTTATCTTGACGTGACAGCTGTTTGATAAAAGCGCGTATGTAGTGTTTATAAGATTGGATAGTCAGCACTGCAGCGACAATTGATGTTTTATGAACATTATGGTCTACTCAATAAGTAGTTCTGAAACGTAGCGCTGCTATGCTTTGAACTACTTGATTGCTACGTAGAAGATGCGGTTGGATTCTTACTGGGACCATGACATTTATTCTGTGCGTTTGTTAGATAGACGCTGCTGATGAAAGCTTGCAGTGGAGAAGCTCTTTAGAGCTTTTCTAGATGGCGCCCATCACACGCCACAATACACAAACCAAAACTGAACACCTGCACAACAAAAAAGAAGACAACTGCGCAAACAACTGACTTAGTGTGTAACCAACTATACGACCACACAATAGATGACCACCCAAGCCATGCGTCCATCCGTGCATCTGTCCATCGGCCACTGTGTCCGTCCGTGCATACGTCAACCTGTTCATTTGTCCGTCAGTCCGTCCATCCGTCCGTCATCCTGTCCATCTTCAATGTAGGCATTGAGGAACTCAGGATCTATAGCTTCGGTCACTCACCGTTATTTACTTCTTGGAGTTGCACTAGGTTTTTTTAACAATCTCGCAATAAAATTGTCAATGACTGGTTGCGCCATTGCTTAGTTTATTTAAACTTGGAATCACTTTCAGTGCATTGCACCTAACAACACTCAATCTTAACCCGACGTGAGGACTGTATCGTGGGAGTACATATGTAAAAGTTATGAAGTTAGATAGCCATCAAAGCATGCCCAATCTGCGCTTCACGAAGATTACAGTTCACTTAAAAACAGTTGCGAGACCTGGCGGGGCTGTGTGGTAGACTACTGGTTGCCCCGCAGTAGGCTGAGGTTTGATTTTTGCTGGAACTCTGAAAATTTTCATTTACATTTGTCGGGTCAAGCAGCCGATGTCAGCTTTTCTTACGTGTGGCGGGTATGTGCCACTGTCTGGCGGGAAGTTTTGCACGTCATACCTGACGGAATTGTGACATTACTCGTGCAATGATCAGCGAGTGATATTCGTCAAACCATCTTACCCTCGCAATTTATATTTGGTTTACCCAAGTTTAAGGAAGTAATATATATATATATATATATATATATATATATATATATATATATATATATATATATATATATATATATATATATATATATATTGTAACAAGGGCAGTGGACATTGAGCTCGAGTAGAGAAAGAAGAAGACGTGCTATGATCTCAGGCTTGCTCTCCTCTGGTGATGGTGCCTGGAACGCTCGAACACGCAAGTAGTTTTGGCCTAAGTTTGTGTAGTGGCTGTCGTTTCATTTGTCTTTATTAGGTGTTCCTATAGTGCTTTTACAGCTAAGTAAGCGCTTGGTCGATTTCCCTGAATATAGCGGAGGCCATAGAAAAGGCTCTAAAAAAAGCCATGGAACGACTGACTTCTAACCTTTGCGATACTCTATCTCAAATTTTGGCTAACCAGATGACTCGCATATTTGGTACAACGGGAGAGTCAGGCCTAGTTTCCCAACATGTTGAGTGTTCACGACCAATAGCTGAGGGTGAATCTGAAACTGCGCCATCGTATTATCCGCCCGCAGGAGCCTCTGCAATAGGCGTCCACAGCCAAAATGAGAAATTTGAAACCGCACCATCGTGTTCTCCGTCTACAGCACCATCTGCAGTAGATATACAGAGCGTGAGGACAAAGCTGCATATACAATAGATTCCGATGACATGGATTTGGACCCTAGGTCCCTGAAGAGATCTAGATCCCCTGTTTCAAGGAAAACTAACTCACCGAAAGAAACAAAGAACAAAAAGTATCTGAAAGAAAAGGAGAGCCTTTCAAAGAGGGATTTCTTGAAAGAAAGCATTCTAGAGAAAGCTATAGCGGAAGCAGCTCTTTCGAAACCATAGGGTCACTTAGGATTCTCCATTGGAATTGCCGATCAATCCATTGTGCATCTACGGATTTGGTATACTTGACTTCTAAATTCGCTCCTGATATTACAGCATTACAAGAGGCATGGCTATCTGTACATAATTTGTTGCATTTAAGTAACTTCCAATCTTTTCGACTAGACCGCCCATCGAGAGGTGGAGGTCTAGCTCTCTTTATTAATAATAAAATTAGTATGAAAGTCAAATGCTCCTACAAACATATGTCGCCAGAATGCGAAATTTTGGCAGTAGACATTACGCTGCCCAACTGCACTCCTTTCACTTTAGTTAATATGTATTTTCCGGATGGAGTTCAAGACACACGAAGTTTGGATCTAGCTACAAAATCGTGGTGCAAAGACAAAGCTTTAGTTGGAGACTTTAATTACCACCACACAAGTTGGGGTTTTAGAACTGATCTGAGTGGGAAACGCTTGTGGGAGTGGACAATGGCTAATGGCCTGACGTGCCTCAACGTCAGAACCCCCCCATTTATTCGTAATCACTCCAGGTCGGCCTTAGATTTAAGTTTTGTCAGTTCAGCCATTACTACTTCTTCTTGGAAAGCGCTGGACTGTGGCACCGACAGTGACCACTTACCGATAAGTTTTGAAATTTCTTGCCCAATAATTCCATCTTGTTCAAATGTAAGAGTATTTCTAAATTACACTAAATTTAAGAATGATCTGAAGTCAGCATTGGCTTTTCACTCGGAAGAGAGCGATGATAAAAAAGCACTGAAAATAAACGCAGTCATATAAAGATCCTGCAAAAGAGCCGAATTTACTGTTGAATCCACAAAAAAAGTATATAGCCGTTGGTGGAATGATGAATGTACAAGAGAGCACCGACGACGTCAGGCAGTTTGGAAGCAGCTCTTACATAATCAATCCCCCCAAAACTGGGCCGATTATAAATTCAGTGCTGCGGACTTTAAAAGAACGGTAGCTCAAGCTAAACAAGAGTATGACAGAAGACATTATGAATACCTGTCGAAGCCTAAACATATGAAAGCGCTGTTCCGATATATGAGAGCTCGGAAAATTTTGCCATCACCAGTTAATGTAGCTTGTGATAATCTGTCGGCACAAGAAATGACCACTACCTTAGAGGCAATCGGTAAAGGTCTGGAAAGCAGATTCACTTCAGTAGTGCCAAACAACTGGCACAAGTCTACGACAAAGTCTCATTTTGAAGAAGTGACACAGATTGAAGTATGCAACGTGATTAAACATTTACCCTATGCATCTTCTGGCCGAGATGAAATCACAGTACCCATGATTAAAATTCTGTTCAATTTATCGCCTCGAGACGTCACCAATGTTATTAACTACTCCTTAAAAAACTCATGGGTGCCGCAAGATTGGAGGATAGCAAAGGTGATTCCTATACTGAAAAATCCGGGTGTAGGATTAACAGTCGATAATATCAGACCAATTTCTCTGACATCTAACATGGTCAAACTAGTAGAGAGGGTCCTACATAGCCGAGTAAGTATCTGGATGGCAGACAATTTAGTAATAAAACCGAACCAAATCGGCTTTCGTAGTGATTTCTCTATTTGGTGTGCCCATGCTGATTTAGAGAGCCGAATGCCGCTCGCGCGTAAAAGAACGCAATACGCTGCTTTCGTAACGCTTGACATAGAGAAGGCGTATGACAGTGTGGAGCACTTCATATTGTTAAATATGCTGGAGAGATTGAACTTCCCACAATATTTTATTGAGTGGGTGGCAGAATTTTTAAAATCAAGAGAATTCTACTGCGTCAAGGATAGATGTTCCTCATCTAGATTTAAACAAACGCGCAGAGTTCCCCAAGGAGCAGTCTTATCTCCAATATAATTTAATGCTTTAATGAGCACAATTCCAACAGATCAAGAAGTTACTATCTACATTTATGCTGATGACATTGCACTCTTTGTTGCTGACTGTGGTATTTAGTCACTACAACTTAAATTACAAAGATATATTAACATGTTAGAAATTTGGTTGCAGTCGATTTCGTTATCGTTAAATGTCAACAAAAGTGCGCTCATGGCGTTTCCGCTTGCAGAACCAATTTCAATTTCAATTCTATATAAACAGGAACCCATCGAACAAGTAGACTCTACAAAATATTTGGGAATCATTTATAATGACAAACTTAACTGGAGTCCACACATAGAGTATATAACAACCAAAGCACCGCGGGCTTCAGGCTTACTACACAAGCTAAGTAACCGGAAATATTGGTTAAGGAGGCACACCTTGATAACGTTGTACAAGATTTATATGCGCCCCATCATGGAATTCGGCTGCATATTATTCTCGGGTGGCCCTGCTTATAAAACGAAAACTTTAGTTGTCTTGGAGCGAGAAGCACTGCGAATGTGTCTGGGACTCCCTAGATTTGTGGCTATCAACGTACTGTACCAGAAAGCGCGCCTGCCTACACTACTTTGTCGATTTTGAATTTTGACCGTACAAGCATTTTTAAAATTTTATAGCTTACCGGCAAGAAGATCTCAATATGCTTTTATCGCAAACCCAGACGCCTTCTTTCTTGCTCATTGGCCACGGTTTCACACACCTCAGATAATGTATGTACAAAAAATCTACAAAATAAAAATGTGAACATTTGAAATGTAATTGAGACTAATGACTCGATTTGTCATGTTATTATTGAGTATGATAATATATTTCCCCAAAACGCCAAATTACAATAATATTAGAGTACTTGGAGCATGCAGAAACTAAAAATATAATAGCCACAGGTGCTTCCGTGAATAATCAAAAGGCAGGTGTAGGCATTGCCTCTGATTCGCTTGACTGGTCCTTTTCAGTGAGACCACCGGATTTTATTCCAGTTTTTGAAGCGGAGCTCTTGGCGATTATTTTAGCTCTTCGAAAACTTCCATCAAATCAAAACAACGCAGTCATAATGACGGATTCTCTTTCAGTTTGTGCAGCTCTGACTGCTTCAGAGAACTCCCGAATTCTAAGCACATTCAAAACATTAGTACCCCCGCAGTTTAGACTCCTGAGATTAATATGGGTTCCGGGACACTGTGGATTAAGATTAAATGAATTGGCCGATTCCGTAGCACGAGCCGCACTTGATGGGCCAGTTTTGTCCATACTGCCAGATGTTGAATATATCACGGCAATAAGATATCGAAAATCAGCAATCTCCACAGATACGATAGAAAAAGTAACTACATGGACAGACTATAACCACCTCATGTTTCCATGGCAACCACACTGGAGTCAGTCCAGAAAGCTCGAAGTCTTAATTACTAAATTTCGATGTCGTGTCCCCCCCTAAACCTGTATCTACACAGAGCTGGTCAGACAACATCACCCCTCTGCGCATTCTGCGGAGAAATGGAATCACTAGATCATTATTTTTTGTATTGTCACCGCTACGATATACTTAGAAAAAGGTTACTAGCTATGCCATTTCTGAAAATAGGCCTTAGATTGACGGCAGAAACGGCGCTAACCTTTGGTGCCTCAGTTTTGGGACATTGCCACAGGGATGCTTTCAATGCCGTTTGCGATTATATTCAGGCAACCAAGCGTATACCTTTGTGATCTTCAATCAAAAAAATTATTTATTACTCCCCAGGGCAGAGTGAAGTAAACGCCGCTGAGTGGTAATCACAACACCTCGAATCTCAAAATTGCTCAACTTGATTTTTTTGTTTGCTCTTTTTATGTTGCTTTTTACATTAGTATTATTATAATACCAATTATTTACACATAGTTGAAATGATCACAAAAATACTGCACTACACTTTCTTGGCCAATCCCCCTGAGTGAGTATGAGCCATCATCCCAGGGAAACAAAACAAAACAAAAACAAAATCTCAGGCTTGCATTCAGTTAGCCCTTCCGTTGAATAATTCTCTCGTTCACCGAGTGAACTCCTGCTTGTTCAACACCCCGTTTCAAATGATGGAGGTGCCAGGCACATCTGGTCTTCACTCTGGAAATTCACAGCATGTCTTCTTTGTCTAACTCTACTCGAGCTCCGTGTGAACTGCCCTGCTCACAATCTATGGTCATACTTCCAGCGCTACGTCCACAATTTCGCCTCCAATATTGCCCCTTTGAGCAATCTTCTTGCCGGATGTTCTGATTTGTCAGCGTGGTCGCAAGCGTGTGATGACGCATTTCACGAACTCCAACGGCTCTTCACTACGCGTCCCATGCTCCTACATTTCGATCCGTCTGCTCCAACAGAGCTTCCTACGGACGCTAGTGAAGTCAGGCTAGGGGCCACACTGGCCCAACTCGAGGATGGCTTTGACGAGTACGTCGTTGCCTATGTCAGCCACATCCTCAGAAAGCCGAGAAGAATTACAGTGCCACTGAAAAAAGTGTCTCGCCATTATCTGGGTCATCGAAAAATTTTGGCCTTATTTATATGGACGTCCGTTTGATATTGTGACAGACCACCAAGTGCTTTGCTGGTTATCGTCACTAAAAAATTTTAATCGTCAGCTGCTCGTTGGGCATTGCGGTTACAGGAACTCGATATCCGTGTTATCTACCGTTCTGGCAGGAAGCATTTTGACACCGATGCCTAGTCACGCTCGCCCTGGGCTTCAAAGCCTGCCCGCTGACCAATCTCCACCAGTGGTGCCTTGGCAATGAGCATTTCGCACATGCCTTCCGAGCAACCCTAAGACACTTGGATTTCTTTCCTTTTGGACTTTTCCTCAAACTGGACGCCCGCTCCAGTTTCCAGGATGCATTGCCATCAAGCACAACACTTCGCTATTGGAAATAATCTGCTTTGCCACCGAAACTACAGCTCGATTGGCCGTAAGTGGTTGCTCGTCATTTTCCGACATCTCCGCTCTGACATCTGCGCCACGTTCCACGATGATTCGCTATGTGGCCACCCTTACGGGAATGCCATATATGACACTTATATAGGTTATATGTGGCCACATATAGGCATATATGTCAACATATGTGGCTTCTGTTTACCGTATATGGATGTATATCTGGCGGGGTCGGTTCATTTATGGGGTTATATACAGCCTTATATGACGCGGTTGGCCCGTATACAGAGTCAAATCTGGTTTTAAAAGGCACCGCAACACCATATATAACATATTCTCACAAGAAAACGTATAATTGCGGGTATTTACGATGTTTACAGGCGATGGCAATGGCTGACACACTGGCGGGCTGCTTGCTTGCTTGCTTGTTCCTTTCTTTGGGGCTCTCACCCACTAAGGTGGATTGGCCAAGAAGCCGGTGGTTAATGCAAGTCAATACCTTTAGATTTTCTAGACTAGGGGAATATGATTACTGTGTTTTGACTGTGAAATTAATTTGGTGCAATGTAAAATGCACCTCGGGTTTTTCGAATTATTCTGGTGGGCTGGACCATTCTCTATCCGCTTCGTAGTCTTTTCTTCCAAGCAGAGATCCTCTACCACTTAATGCCACAATCCCACTACTGCCTTGTGGCAGTAGTGGGATTGTGACATTAAGTGGCATTAAGACATTCGGTGACCCCGCGGCGTTAAAGCGCCGATCCTGCGCTTGTCATGAAAGTGGAGTTTTGGGCGACATATAAGGCTTCAGTCTTACGACATGCACAACACTATATTGTGGTGGCGTTTAGTGAGCTTCATCGACGACTCGCTCTATCTCGTAGGTGAGGTTAGTGACCTTGCAGTAGAAATTTGTATGGTCTGTAATAGGGAAATAAATACTTTGCTGGGAGACCAGTGTGACGACAGGGGGTCCACAACATTACTAATGAACCGTGTGCATAAGAAACTTCACGGTGGTGACGACTGTACCGATCTTTCTGAGAGGCTTGAGAAAGTGTGAGTCGTTCTCGGGCAATCTGCCGTGCTGCGTCGGCTCGTTCTCTGACATCGCGGACGTATGTGACAGGGGAGCTTGAACCAGCTGGAAGGTGTGTATCGAGAGGCAGAGAGGGTTCACGCCATTAAGAGGGTAGAACTGATAATAACCTGCGGTGTCATGTCTGGAGCAGTTGTAAGCAAAGGGGAAGCAAAGGGATGTAGGGTAACGTTGCGTCCCAGTCGCGGCGGTCTCGAAAAACATACATCGACAACATGTCGGTGATAGTGCAATTCAGGTGCTCTGTAAGTCCATTAGTTTGTGTATGGTATGTCGTTGTGAACTTGTGGTTCGTGGAACAGACACGTACAAGATCCTGGACGACGTGAAATAAAAAGTATCGGCCTTGGTCAGTAACGAGCTGTCGAGGAGCACCGTGATGCAAAATAATGTGGTGCAGTAGACATTCGGTGACATCGGTAGGGCAGCTGGTTGGGAGAGCGCGGGTGGTCGCGTAACGTGTCGCGTAGTCGGTCGCCACAGCAACCCATTTTTTCCCAGATGCAGAAGTGAGAAATGGCCCTAAAAGGTTGAGCCCTACGCAATAGAATGGTTCAGCAGGGATTTCAATAGGGTGAACGAAGCCAGCTGAAAGTGATGTTGGTCGTTTTAGACGTTGACAAAGATTGCAGCTGGCGACATACATTTGCACAGAGCGATATAGACGTGGCCAGAAAAAACGGCGCCGGATGCGATCATAAGTGCGGGTGACTCCCAGGTGACCAGCGGCAGGTTCATCGTGAAGCTGTCGGAGAACATCTACACGCAAATGGGAAGGCACGACTAGGAGGCGGTCAGGACCATTCGGGCGCATGTTGTGGTAGTAGAGAACCCCTTCATGAAGGAAAGACATGTTCAGAGAAGTGAGTGGAGTAGCGGAACTCAGGCCTGCTATGATGGGAAGTAAGTCTGGGTCGCAGCGTTGCTCAGGAGTGATATCAAGAAAGTCTGATATTGACAAGACGCAAGCCTCAGTAGCTCTCATGGTGGGGTCTGGTGGATCCACTGGGTACCGTGACAGACAGTCAGCGTTCTGATGGAGGTGACCAGATTTATAAACGGCCGAGAAGGTGTATTCTTGAAGGCGGAGAGACCAATGACCAAGACGTCCTGTGGGATCCTTGAGCGACGAAATCCAGCAGAGCACATGATGATCGGTAAAACTGCACCGAACAGGTACGGGCGAGATTTAGTGACAGCCTAAACAAGAGCAAGACACTCTATTTCGGTGATGAAGTAGTTCTTCTCGGCAGGGGACAAAAAGCGGCTGGCGTAGGTGATGACGCAGTCACATCCATGCTGACGCTGAGCTAAAACAGCACCAATTCCGTGGCCACTCGCGCCAGTACGAACTTCTCTCGGTGCCGTCTGATCAAAGTGGGCTAATATTGGCATAGTAGTGAGGGCTGCAATGAGCGCCGTATATGCAGCACGTTGAGGCGAATTGCAAGTAAGAGGGACTTCTTTTTTAAGAAGCTCGGTAAAAGCCGCGCAATATCGCAAAATTCCGGATTAAGCGACAGAAATAGGACCACAAACCATGAAAGCTCCAGACATTCTTAGCAGAAGAGGGTACGAGAAATTACGCGAATTTCGTCCGGGTCGGGCTGTACACCAGCTGCGTTAACGAGGTGACCAAGTCCAGTTATTTCGTGACAGCCAAAACGGCTTTTTAAGGAGTTCAGCTGGAGACCAGCGTTGCGGAATATTTGGAAAATACTGGACAGTCGCGCAAGATGGCTCGCGAACGTCGGTGAAAAAACAATTACATAATCTAAGTAGCATAAGCAAGTGGACTATTTGAAGCCGCGCAGAAGAGAATCCATCATGCACTTAGAGTTGGCCGGCGCATTGCAAAGCACAAACGGCCTTCTTCTTGGTCTCGTGGGTTACAGGAATCTGCCAATAGCCAGATCGAAGGTCAATGGACGACAAAAACTTTGCGCCATAAAGGCAGTCAAGGGTGTCATCCATTCTTGGTAAGAGGTAAACGTCCTTTTTAGTGACCTTGTTCAGATGTCTATATTCGACGCGAAACCACCATGTGTTGTCCTTCTTCTTGACAAGCACGACTGGGGATGCCCACGGACTAGATGATTGTTCTACGACGCCTTTGGCGACCATTTCCTTGACCTTTTTCTGGATGACAGAGCGTTCAGCAGCAGAGACTCGGTAAGGGCGGCGAGGTATTGGGTTGGCATCGCCAGTGTTGACGTGATGGGTCACAACTGATGTCTGGCCTAAAGGGTCGTTGTCTAGATCGAATATGTCCGCAGAGGACGTCAAGAGACGATGGAGATCTTGTGTTTCGGAGGACGAAAAATCTGGCACTATCATTTTGGCAATATTATTGCTTGAAAGGTTAGGCTCAGTGAGCAAGTTGACGTGAGGAGTAGGTTGCTCAACTGACAGTTCAGAAGTATTACACTCTTAAAAGCAGAGACCCTCTGCCCCTTCATTCCCCAATCCCACTACTGCCTTGTGGACCATTTTACGTGAAAGTGCTCTCTTATATGGAATGAACCACGTATATATATTTTGCAGCTTGATCACACGTTTTTTGTGGATCGCAATATATTATAGTTCGCACGCAAAGGTGACCTGCTCATTTTCTACAAAAACAAGAGTATTAACTATATGTATATTGTTTCCACCATGCAAAAAAACAAAACTTTAGGACAGCTTTGTGTACATGATAGTTGCAACTATGCATGCATTCGTGTGATTTATTTTGTAAAATTTTTCTACGAAAATCAGGTTTGAAACAATAGGTTACAATTATTACGACGTAAATAATGTATACGAGAGCATATACGTTTTACAAGGAAGGATGCATGTCAGGTCACAAAACGAATTGACGCTCCCAAACCTCGCTATTAATATAGAGCAATCCTATATAGTAACATGTAAAAACGAAATGCATGCAACTTATATTGTTCCCATTACTGAACTGTTTAGAGTGGCAGCAAGAAATAGTAATTTCAATGCATTCATGGACATAATTGCTGATTATTTGAAGGTTTTGTTGGCTAGATGCTTCCTAACGTAAAGAAGATTGGTGTTTACCACCAATCTGCGATTGCTTTCAGCGGCTAATAACCATAATTGCATGCGCAGTGCAATTTTTAAGGAAGTATCTACAAAAATAAAGAAAAGAACTCATCTGAATGCAACTCGCAGGCACTATTATGATTAAATGCAAGATGAAAGTTGTACTACCTTATTGCAAAAGTAAATCTTGCGTTTCCTTTGCCTACGTATAATGTTCTTGGCTGTGCAGATAGTAAATTTATCAAAATTTTTGTGACTGCACTAGTAAACAATTATTTGGTCTATAGTTTGCAAGCGTAAACAAATCTCACGCCATTCACAAATACGTCAAGAAGGGTGCAACTGACTTACACGTGGTACACATTTAAGGGGCCATGTATTGAAATGCTGAAGCTTTATAGGAACATTTAGCGTAGGCTGCCGAATTCACAAAATTTCTATTTCGTGTGGGTGTGTCATTACTTGGTCGAGGCCACTAATGTGCACGTGCCATAATCAGGATTAACCTAAACATTGCCTTGCGAGTGCAATTATCATGACACATTTTGCGAATGAGGGCTGGCGTGATGCCTATGCCAAACTCTACAATATGTAAACATTCCATCACTGTGCAGGAGCGTGATCATTAAATATGCTTGCGAAGATATCCTTGAGCACCAACACTGTGGTGCATTTACCTAAAATAAGTATGCGCAATTGGCCAATATGCGCAATTACACAGTCGCGTATAAAGATTCATGGGCACCAGGACACTAGCGTTTCCTTCAATGTGGCCAGATATCTTCGGCCATGTGTAAATAACATAAGCGTATTACTATTATTATTATTATTATTAGTAGTAGTAGTAGTAATTGTATTAATATTATTAATATTATTAATGTTGTTGTTATATCTCGCAAAACGTCCTACGTGTCGGTTCCATGCTATGCCAATATTGTGTTTTTATGGAATATTGATGAGATCAGTAATCTTGCTGCCATGCTGCCATGCGGGGCCTTCGTTTTCTCCCTGTTGGCAGAATATCTCTCGAGAATCCGGTTCTCCTAAAGCCTTCTACAAACTGTACACCGCGATATGTCATGCTCAACTAGAGTAAATATGTATATCTGATCTCGAATAACCTTGCTAAGTCCAGCAGTAACGTCACTGAATGATTCCAGAAAAAATTCATAAGCATTTACTCCCGTCGTTTCACTAGAATTTTTTCAACGCTGCTAGAATATTATTTTTTCATCAATTAACGACCGAAGAAATCGCGCTAAGCTGCTATTTCTTTACAAGCTAGTTCAGGGTGAGATATTCTGCCCTTCGCGTTTGTAATAATTTTCAAACTCTGCGTAAGTTATTTAGAGAGAATCGACCATTGCATGTACGTGCCAGCAACGGTATTCTTTACATGTACGCTTGTACGTGCTACATGTACGCAAGTACGTGCCAGACTCGGTATTCTTTACAGAATACCGAGTCTCTCCAACGCCAACTTTCTTGATTCATTGTGTTTTTCGTAGTATAGAGTCATATTTTGCCAGTTAGGGCTGCCCTGTCCTAACGTAGATTTGCACATGCAGAAATTCTTCTCTTTTCCGTCTTTCAGGAAGCCTTCCGCATGGTTGTGTATATTCTACAATATTTTTCAGTCCCAATTTATGAATATCTACACACTAAACCAATTATGAACCTAAAGGGTGTAAATCAGCTTGTCGCCAGACGAGCACCCTTTGATCCCTATTGGTTGTTCAAAAAGGGTGCCGCGAAAGGGTGCAGAGCTCAGCACCCTTGAAAAAAAGGTGCAGAGCAAGAACTTTAAAGGGTGCAATGAGTGCACCCTTTAAAAAAGGTGTTGTGATGTCATAACATCCTTTCAAATGGGTGCTGGAAGGGTGCTCCACATCGACGTACCAGTGGACCAAATCTAGGATTGATGCTGGAGATGGCTAAAAATGCAGATCCCTGTAAACTCTCTAGACCATGCTGAGTGACAGCCCACATACGGTTTGTTAGTACTTGAACACAGGTACTAAGTCGACCATTCCACCCTGAACACATGCACCATGCACGCGGCCGGCCCTCCACAGAGTGCCTTCCGCAGGCGCTTATGAAACTAGCACTGAAACACAGTGACAGCTCTAGGTGGGGCTTTTGCATTATCGTCTTTTGAAACACAGTGGCTCTACAGTGAAGCTACTGGCAAGTGGGCTGCAGTGTTTTGCTTTCTCTATGTGTAGACAAATAGAGAATTCGGCGTTGTTATCAAGAAGTGCTGCAATTGTGCCTTACCCTGTCCAGGTGCTGCTCCTTGGATTTTTCTTTTTTGCTGCTCTGGATAGAACAAGCCACACCTACTGCACTTCTTAAGAACAGTGCCGAATTTTAGATAAGCTTATACGGTTGCAAAATCAACGTTAGCTTCACCGCAAAGGAAGTGTGATTTGGCGAAGCCGCCGTTCTCCAGCAGTCAACAAAGTGGAGGCCCCGCTTATAGCTGTCTGTACGTTTGTGTACTAGTTACCAAAGTGCCTTCTAGAAGCGCTCAGCAGAGTGCCGGATGCATGGTGCAATGTTCAAGGTGGAAGTAGACAATATGTAAATATATACCTTGAAGCAAGCTATATTGAGTAATTATGTGTGTTTTAATAATTATGACATTAATCCCAGAGTGCGTGTACGGCCTGTGCTACCCGATTGTGGTCCAGAATGAATGTAATCTATTCAAGGCCCCTTCTTTCACACATGCATGCTCAATTTATGAATGCTTGGTCACCATACAGACATGCATGCCTGCAAATTAAAAATTCATGTTTCTTATACTGGTGACTTTTTCAAAAGCCTTACACTCACTTTGAAAGACACACAGATAATACGCACCTAATAGAGAACCTTACCACATTGCGCTCTCTTAAAGTATGTGTAGCAGAAGTGAGCTTTTATGCACGTGAGAATGCAAGATATTACGCCCTAAAAAAATTTTATGACAAATAAATTAACATGATGCAAATAGTCACTATATTATTGTACAAAGCATACAACCCAAAAAGCCTCACAATAGTAAACATGAGCTATGACCTACTGCATTGATTGTAATGGTGAGATCTGTGTGAGTGAGGATCAATCTTCTCTTCTTCTAATCTTTTTCCAATGAGTAGACATCTTTTTTTTGTGACGAGACTTCTTTTTTACCTTTCAACATCCTGACTTCCCTCCTTGCATAGTAGATAACAAATAAAGTATTTAGAACAACAAAATAAAAGTTAGAGGCATCAGCAGTCCAATGGGGCTTATTCAGGATGTTGCTAGTGTCCACACAACTGATAAAAATTGATAGAAAAGTAGATGAGTGGTAAAACCTGTGGGCTTATATAACATGCTTTGGTCATCATGCTAAAAGCCTTGACTACAAACTTGCTCAAGGCTTATTTACAGCTCTCCCTTTATATATGTGTGTCTTTCTAAACTTGTGCGTTACAAAATCAGAAATATTGACAAGGTAATGCAAGTGGTGTTAGATTATTATCATGTGATCATTCAAACACTTGCACAATCCATCTTCAGCTGCCTAGGCGACTTTGGTTCTTTTGAGAGAAGTGTGGTCAGGGCGCTCCTTCTCTACAGCACATCCGCACCCGGAAGCGTAAAATAAAGACAGAAATAATTACCAAGAGTATTACAAGACAGACTGTCCAAGATACAATATGCTTTGTCATGCTGGAATGTTCTTAGTTCTGTGTGAGTAAAAGTCAGCAACAAAATCCACTTTGTTTTCAACGGGAAACATGCTTGTTGGGGGACCACCAAGCAAAAAGTTGTGTAAAAAAAATTGACAGTACCTGGGGGCCTACAGGGTGTAGCACATACAATAGATTTCACATACAAAAACAAACAGCATAGTAGAAAGGCAATATTTATACAAGAAACATCTGAGCAATGATTCAGCATGATTCACACGTGAAACACGAGTTAGTTGTGAGTAAAAAACCTATTCATCAAGTATTTGCACACATCCGATTTGAACAAACTGAATAAGGCACCGAAGTTATCTAGGGTTTTTAAAAATTGTAAAGTGCCAATAAGCAATATTCTAGTCTAGCTCTACTATAGTGTGTCATGTATGTAGTACTAGTATTTGCCTGTTAGGGATGCTGTTGTCATGAATATATTCAGTTTTCGTAGTACCTAAAACTTAGTATGTTGCAGTCCAGCTATTCATGTTCAATATATAATTATTTATTGTGGCATTTACGTTACAAAATTGATGCTAAAAATTTGGCAGGTCCCACACACTTTGGGAATCGGTGTTTTGCGAAACACGTGGATGCAAGGTGAATGTATTTTTTTTTATTGAGCGATCTTATGAATTGAACCTCAATATA
This sequence comes from Rhipicephalus microplus, assembly GCF_013339725.1. NCBI lineage: Eukaryota > Metazoa > Arthropoda > Arachnida > Ixodida > Ixodidae > Rhipicephalus > Rhipicephalus microplus. Next base: position 54,700,546 of record NC_051173.1, read on the forward strand.
TGTACAAATTCTTGCTCACACATACCTAAAACAGCCGCATATGTATCATTTGTTATGGGGAGATGTTACACCCATGAAAACATTAGCAGTTATTTGCAGTTTCGTAATGATGCTAACACAAACATGGATATAAGCCACACTAGAAGTGGTGGGCTAGTATGAAACCTTGGTGTTTGCGCTGGGACTCGCGAGGATGGTAGCCCTCAACACTGCTACACAAATACCTCAGAGGATAATGCCTGACTACAATTGACTTTGATTCAACCTTACGGCTGAATCATAGGAGTGCATATGTAATAGTTATAAAATTTGATAGCCAGTACTGCAACGACAGTTGATGTTACACAAACATTGGAGACTATTCGAAAAGTATAACCGAAGCCGGGCATGGCTCTGTGGTAGAACACTTAATTGCCAAGCAGAATACTAGGTTTTGATTCCTGCTGGCACACCTAACTTTATTCTTTACATTCATTTGGTCAATGCTGCCAATGTCAGCTTTTTAACATGATAGCGTTGAAGAGCTAGTGCCGCAGGAAACCCGCCGCCGCTGTCTGCCCTGCTTGTGGTGAGCAAAAATCGTCTGTGCATCTGTGACCGAAAAATCAAGTTACTTATTTTCCAGAAACTCAAAGAATTCCTACTTGTGACCTAATGGAGGCGTGCTAATTGCTGCAAAACAAAACCCCCCAAGTCGTACTACAAGACACTCAACACAGGGCTTAACACACGGAAGTTCATTAACATCAGTCAAAAATTACCTTTTGATGTACAGCACTATTCCTCTTTTCCATTTCAGGAACCACACAAGGCCATGATAATTGTACCCAGGTATTTTTGGTGGGCGTTATCGCACGAAAATTACAATGAGTATGTGAAAAGAATAGCATAAAATTTCACCGATATGTCATAGTAATAGAGACACAGGCTACTGGTCATATTTATAATGCTAAGAGCATTTAAGGTAAACGCATTGAAAATAGAAGGTGGCCTTTTTCACTATCTGGGCATCAATTTTTCACTATATAGGTATGGAAATTCTGCCATGTCAGCAATAGTTTACCAACATTGCAAGCACAAGAAAAGTGTGGCTCTGAAGGCATCAACACGGCGTTTTGCCAGATCTTCTAAAAAGGCAGTCCTTAAAATTGCTAATGTTTTCATTTTTTTCGCTATACATTTCGTGCCTTGAACCCAAACGATCCTCCATCCTACTCGTTTTTTTTTGCATTTGTGCTCTCACTAACTGCTTACCTTGTCTTGTCAAGTGTTCATTGACATAAATAGGACTACTTATTCTAAAACGAAAGGCCACTGTAGACAGACGTAAGTTTTTTGTCTTATCCAGAACATTTCATTTGTCACATTGACCATAATGCACTACAAGTTTTTTTCAGACTAGGTTTGTTTGTTCTTATCCTGTCTAAAGTGTCAATAACATCACGAGTGATGGTTTTTCCGTCATCGCACAAAAATTTTGGACAGCGTCAAAAGAAAACCTTCAACTGGGACACCTTTGATGTCAGATAGTTCAACCTTGAATACAGTGTAAATTCTTCAATTTTCATCTGGAGTTGCTTATTTTCACCTGGAAGTTTTTCGTGCCTCTTTCAAGGTGCGACAGGCTCTTCTTTCTTTATTTCTAAAGAGAGTGCGCTGACACTGTCACCAGCTTCCTTCCACACTACTTGAAGGACCAAAGCTCAGCATGAATTTTGTGCTTGAAATCTTCTGCTTACCATGCCCAACAATTCACAGGAAACATTAGTAATCTTGCTTGGCAGGAGTGCATGCAGTAATACTAAAACAAATAAAGCAAGAAATAAGTGTGTCACCTGTACAAAATTGATTTTGGCAAGCACTGTGAAGACCACAACACCCTGCTGCCAAACTTAGGGTACAATGGAGAGCAATTCATATAAGTAGGCAGCGTCCAGTAGCTTTGTGAGGCACAGCGCATGAGCAGGGTGAACAGAGCTGATGCTTGGAACAATGGTTCAGAGTTTGCTGGTGCTCGGGCTCGTTGACCTTGTCAGGAACTTTCCTTGAGCAGCCTCACTCACATGAAATGACAGACCGTGCCGAAGAATTTCTGCACCGGTGCAAAAAAATTATTTTGGTGAGGTTGCTTTAGACTCCATTTACTGCTTGCCAAATTGCAGTGAATGGCTAGAAACGGATGACCAACATATATTTAGTGGCACGAAACTGAGAAATACAAAAAGAAGGGCGTGCTGCAGTATAAATAAAACAAAAAACATGCTGTTTCAGAGCTTTTCATGACGATGTCATACATGCGAACTTTCATTCACCTTTATAGCTCGCTCATGCGCGAAGATGAAGTTAGAACTTTTAGACGAATACACCCCCTTTTAGCTGTATCGACTGCGTGTAATTAAGAGATAAGCATGCGTGAGTAATGTTGTTGCCTGCAATCTATGTATTCTATTCTTGAAGCTGGCCAAATATATGCACGAGTGCATTCATTGAGGCACATTTGCATTTCTGTAGTTATGCTACTCATGTGATGTGTTTCTTAAGTGAATGACATGCAATAAGCATCATATGAAGATTTATTACGTAAAATTGCTATACCACTGCATATACATGTCAGCATGCCCATATGCATCCACTGCAGATAAAACATAAAATTAAAGGAATACTGACACATGAATTTTTTACCAAGGTAGTAGAGAGCTCCAGAAATTTCAACAACTTGGGGTTCATTAACGTCCACCCAAATCTTAGCACACAGGCCTACAACATTTTCTCCTCCATCGAAAAAGCAGCCACCAAAGTCGGGATATCATCCTGCGACCTTCGGGTCAGAAACCGAGTACCTTAGCGACTAGACCACTGAGAAGGAACTTCAACTTCTCTGTTCCCCCGTGTAGAGTGGCAGACCGGCTTTTCTGGTGTGGCTAACTTCCCTGCCTTTTCTTCTCAACCATTTTTTCTCATGAGTTGAACGAATGGAGCTTCGTTCAAGCGGCTAACATTCGGACGTTTATTGTGTGCTGCTTCATTAAGACCATTGATCTAAATTGTTCTCAATGGCTAAAAAGGCACTACTCCTCACTTCTAATCAAACAGCAGAAGCTGTCAAATGACTATAGGAGGGAAAAGTGGAAACGCTCAGAAAAGACATCAATCTTGAACCACATGCTATCACAATAAGGCAGGCAAGCTTCTGCAATAATGACCGGCAACCAGGATCTCAGCAACTACAGATAGCTACATAACGTAATGGTTTCCCAACATGACGTAAGGGCAGCAGAATCACATTGTGCCTAACCTGCTTCATTTTGATAACGATGAGGCCACAACGGTATCGGCCGCTGTATACTGATAATAATTGACCTTGCAAATCATGTGAAAATGACATTCAATACGACGTCATGAATCTTGCATGCTACCATGTGGTCTAAGTACCAACAAGGTGGTTTTATTGATGTCGGTGCAAACCAATAAACAACAATCACTTGGTGAACATTATTTTTCATTTAATTCAATTGGTCTGATGCATACATGTTCAAAAAACGGCATTTTAGATTTGTTCATTCTTAGATAAATAAAATGTCTAATTTTGCATGTCAGCAGCAACATATTCATGCCTTAGGCGCGAATACCGCGATTTATAACCTTGTTGTGTTTTGAGCAATAAATTAGGTATTCATACACTGCACATACCACAGATCACTTATAAATCTGCTGCGAGGACGTAAAGAATTTATGATATCAGATAAAGCGTTACATTTGTTTTCGAAAGTGTCAATGGAAGTTGTGGTAGAACTTTGTTTTAGAATGTTTGTAGACGTAAAGGTATTCGGCAAATTTTTAACCCCAAAGCAGGCTGCAGCGCCCACAATTCTTAAAAACCAGAACAATGCCATGGTATGTGAACAGGGGGGAACAAGCAGTACCACCAAAATTGTGCTCGAACGAGTGAACTACTGCACAACCTAGCGCTTGCACAGCTAAGGTACGGCTATTCGGCCACTCCTAGACAAAATGTATTGACCCAGGCGTCATTGCACGCTTTGAGAACCGCACCTACAGCACGCTGTGTCAAGTTTACGCACACTTAATTAAGCTGAATATTACGGTAATTTAATAATATACGTGCCCGGTGGATGCAAATACATTTGGTCACACAGGAAAACACATATATCTCATAGTGGTCACACACACCTAATGATGATGTAGCTGTTGAAAAAAGGACGCGTAACATATAAATTTTCTTCACGTACTTCTTTGGCACAGAAAACGAACAAGGCCGCGTAAATATCAATACGGACACCACGTCATTCTTCGAATTTAAATACGCAAAGATCTCATTCAACGCGAATCACCGGAATATAGTGATTCATAACGTGCAGAGCATCGCCCGCCGAATCACAGCCGCACAGCGCACATTGCTTTAACCCCCTCCCCACGGAAAAAATTCGTTCGCGCGTAACGTCTCTGAGCTTAGATTGAGCCTAATCAAATCAGGTGTACCAACAGCCTCGCTACCTAAATAAAAACTCACTTATCATCTACTAGCTAGGAAAACCTTAGTTCACAACGTTGTTATACTATAGCGCTCCCGATGTTGACCGCGGGAGGAGCCGATGACACGAGCGGAAGCACAGCAGCCTGGATCGGGGGCGCCGCGGCCTGGGCGGGAGAAGCAAAAAACAAAGCGTCGACAGCAGAAACATCCACCTACCTTTTTAGTTTGGCGAGCGCTCTACGGTACGAAGCAGCCAGTCCTCTCTTGAGTATAGTGCATCTTCGTAACAAGCAGCACCGACAGAACTCGAAAGACAGCGCAAGTACACTTTGAACAACAAAAAAAATCGACTTTAAACGCTCTACACACGGACTTTGTGGCCCCCAGGAATATTCCATCATTTCTGTCCTTCTGACGCCACCGATCTGTGTCTGCACACATAATCTTTTATGTGATAAGTAAATAGATTGTTTCTGCTTAAAATTTGAGTAAAAAGTTGTTAAAATAGACGATACGATAGTGTGTATTGCATAGGATATATCCTAACTTTGAAAAAGAAAAAAAAACAACGCGTATTCGCGCAAAATTTGAAATGTCAAAAAGCGCGCGAAATTTCAAACGTTTGCTTGTTTGTGTATTTCTGATACCGATACCTTCTTAACACCTGTATATTGGTTGAGTGGTTAAGCTGGCTGTTAAAAACAGTGTTGAAATGGTTGTAGATTAGTACAAATTACAAGCAGCAAGCAAAATTTGTCACAACAAATTAAGTGTACTGGTTGGCAAACATTATTTTAGCTGTTTTTAGTGAATTTTTTTAGGAAAAGGTTTTAGTCAAGGCTGATTTTTAACTTGCTTTGAAGAATATTTCCAAAAACAAAATAAAGAAAACGTTTCTTTATTGTTTTACTAATAGAACGTCAAAGTCCTTAGCCCACCATAAAAATTGGTAACACGAGTCAACTGATACATTGTAGGTTTAACAAATATTTGTACAACACAAAAACTATTTTCTCTACCACGGTCTTGTTGGTTTGTATTTCTTTGCATTAACAAATGCATGATTTATATATACTGTCATGGACAAAGTTTGTTTGCAATGTTAGGCGCTAACGAGGCCGAGAGCTCTATATGTGTAAGTCCCAATCCTGTTGTAGCTCTACAAGTTGCGTACTCCGCCATTGGCTAGTGAGCTTGGAGGGCATAGCTTGGTCAGCGCCGGCCGTGAGCCGACGAGAAAAAGGCAGCAAAATGCCAGAACCAGTGCAGAAAGTTCAGCCGTGTACAACCGCTTTTCAAATATCCGTTACTGCGGTGGGGCTACTAATGAGACCATGGTGCCTAACCAGGAGACCTCTAAAAGCTGTTGGTTATGCTCTATGACCTCGTTGCTCACAGTTTTGTCCGCGACTGTGCGCCCTACTGGGTGCTCATCAGCACTCAGTTGTTGCACTCTTTTTGCACCCTAGTTTCCGTCCTTTTGATGTGTGCACCCTTTTGGTTCCGCTTGCAGGGTGCTGAGGCGCGAATAGGTTGCTGAAAGGGTGTGCTAAGGTTGACGGCATCGTTTTTGACACCCTTATGGGTAAGAATTGGTTTAGTGTGCACTCTTTTATCTGTTGTTTTCATTGTGCGTTGATTTCTTTCCGACGGCTCGTTTTTGCTCTTTATATTGTTACGTGAGTAACGAGACAAAGTATTGCGAATATATTCGAAAAATATATTTGCAAGAGCGGTTGCAGCACTGGCCAGTCTGGCTCCGAGCTCGAGCAGCCAGCGAGCCTCATCTTCTTCGTCGGGCGCACACGCGCATTCGCACTATGGTTTGTGGCAGCCTACAGGTAGCATATAACCCCCGTCGGCAAAGGCGCCGTCTCGGCGCATCTAGATGTCAAGATCATTGGGCGAGTGGTACTGCTTCAGGCGTGCGACGTGTACGATGTCGCTGGCCCTAGGGGTGGATGAAGACGGCGAGGCAGCAGGAGTGATTTCATAAGTGACGGGAGTCACCTCACGAAGCACTCTGTAGGGCCCTGTGTACCGAGAGAGCAGCTTGTCAGACAGGCCAACGTGCCTGGTCGGAGACCACAGCAGAACCAACGAACCGGGCGAAAAGTGCACATCGCGGTGTCGTTGGTCGTACCGACGCCGTTGGTTTGCTTGGGAGGTCAGAAGGCGAGCACGAGCGGTTTCGCGTGCGTGGGCGGCCCGGCTGATGGCGTCCAGAGCATATTGTGAAGTTGGAGCTGCTGGTAACGGAATCGTCGTATCGAGGGGTAATGTGGGTTCGCGGCCGAACAGCAAGAAAAAAGGGGAGTAACCAGCCGTGTCGTGGCGCGAAGAATTGTAGGCAAATGTCACGTATGGTAAAGCGATGTCCCAGTCAGAGTGATCTGAGGAAACGTACTTTGCAAGCATGTCAGTTAGGGTTCGGTTCAGGCGTTCTGTGAGGCCATTTGTTTGCGGATGGTACGACGTAGTGAGCTTGTGGCGTGTTGCACAAGAGCGTAGAATGTCCGCTATGACTTTCGATAGAAATGTGCGGCCTCGGTCCGTGAGCAGCTGGCGTGGAGCACCATGTTGCAAGATCACGTCGTGTAGAAGAAAATCGGCGACGTCAGTGGCGCAACTTGTTGGAAGGGCGCGTGTGATTGCGTAGCGTGTGGCGTAGTCTGTGGCCACAGCTATCCACCTGTTGCCAGCAGAAGACAGAGGAAAAGGGCCGAGTAAGTCCAAGCCGACGCGAAAGAAAGGTTCAGTAGAAATATCGAGTGGTTGAAGGCGCCCAGCCGGAAGCGTCGATGGTGTTTTGCGGCGCTGACATTCCTCACACGCCGCGACGTATCTTCTGACGGACCGTGCCAGACCTGGCCAATAGAAGCGACGGCGAATCCGGTCGTATGTGCGGGACACACCCAGGTGACCGGCAGTAGGAACGTCATGAAGTTCGTGGAGTACAGCCAAGCGGAGGTGTTTGGGTATGGCAAGCAGCAGAGATGGGCCGTCTGGATGGAAGTTATGCCGGTATAATGTGCCATTCTGGAGTACGAACGAGCGATAGGATCGGTTCGATGGGGAGGAGTCGAGGCGCTCAATGATAGCTCGTAGGGCTGCATCACGGCGTTGCTCGTCGGCTATGTGGTTCAGTTGAGAAACGGAGCACACGCAGGCGTCGTTGTCAGGTATGGTGGCCGATGGGTCAACTGGATAGCGAGAAAGGCAATCGGCGTCCTGGTGCAGGCGTCCAGACTTGTATATCACAGAAAAGGTGTATTCTTGCAGTCGCAGAGCCCAGCGACCAAGTCGACCTGTAGGATCTCTTAAGGATGAAAGCCAGCAGAGCGCGTGGTGGTCGGTGACGACGGAAAAGTGAGTGCCATATAAATATGGACGGAATTTTGAGACCGCCCAGACAAGAGCAAGGCATTCTCGCTCTGTGATCGAATAGTTACGCTCTGCAGGTGCAAGGAGGCGGCTAGCATACGCGATAACGCGGTCGTGTCCCTGTTGGCATTGGGCGAGAACGGCTCCGATACCGTGACCACTGGCATCAGTTCGGACCTCAGTTCGGGCAGATGGGTCAAAGTGGGCGAGGATAGGGGGCGTCGTCAAAAGTGTTATGAGGTGAGAGAAGGCGGCAGCTTGAGTGGACCCCCACGAAAATGGAACGCCTTTCTTCAAAAGATCGGTAAGTGGTTGGGCGATTGCCGCAAAATCTTTCACGAACCGCCTAAAGTAGGAGCAAAGTCCCACAAAGCTCCGGACATCTTTGGCGGATTGGGGTACTGGGAAATTCGTGACGGCACGAATTTTCTCAGGGTCCGGTCTCACACCAGAAGCATCGACAAGGTGGCCCAGCACGGTAATCTGTCGGCGGCCGAAGTGACACTTCGAGGAGTTCAACTGGAGGCCAGCTTTGCGGAAGACGTCGAGAATGGCCGACAGACGCTCAAGGTGGGTCTCAAACGTAGGTGCAAATACGAGGACGTCGTCTAGGTAACACAGGCATGTTGACCATTTGAACCCGTGTAGCAGAGAGTCCATCATACGTTCGAACGTGGCGGGGGCATTGCATAGGCCGAAGGGCATAACCTTGAATTGGTATAGGCCATCTGGAGTGATGAAGGCGGTCTTTTCTTGGTCTTTCTCGTCTACGGCAATCTGCCAATAACCAGAACGAAGGTCGATGGATGAAAAGTAGCGTGCGCCGTGGAGACAATCGAGGGCGTCATCAATACGTGGTAAAGGATACACGTCCTTTTTGGTGATTCGATTTAGATGCCGGTAATCGATGCAAAAACGCCATGTGTTGTCCTTCTTTTTAACCAGGACGACGGGTGACGCCCATGGGCTTGATGAGGGCTCAATAATGCCTTTAGTTAACATCTTATTCACTTCAGCTTGAATAATCTGGCGCTCCGACGCGGACACGCGATACGGTCGACGGTGAATGGGAGCAGCATCACCGGTGTTGATGCGGTGCTTTACAAGAGAAGTTTGGCCGAGTGGGCGGTCGTCAAGGTCGAAGATGTCACGGTAGGAAGCTAGAAGGCGTGCGAGAGCGGCTGATTGCGCTGGGGGAAGGTCAGGGTCGATCATGGGACGTATTGACATGTCGAGGCATGTGGCATCGAGTGGGCGACAAGGAAAATTGGGGCATGCGTCGGCTGCGAAAGTGGTGACGTGATCATCGGCTAAGGACCGCAACGTGGCAATTAGGATGCCTTCAGGGAGGACTTGCTTTGTGAAGCCGAAATTTATGACGGGTAGACGGGTCCGGTTGGAGGCTACAGTTACGATGCAGTGAGGGACGGTGACGTCACGTGCCAGTAGGACATCAGGAATCGGCGTGACGATGTAATTCCCATCCAATACGGGTGAGGTCGTGGCGAATTCGGTGAATGTGAGGGCTTTAGGCGGTAAGCGGAGGAAGTCTGTGGCAGAAAGGCCGTGTTGAGGTTCAGGGTGAATATCCGGCTGAAGAGGAAGGTCTAAGCAAAGAGTACCAGCGGAACAGTCGATCAGAGCAGAATGGGTCGACAGGAAGTCCATCCCTAAGATGAGGTCATGAGGACAGTTCTGGAGCACCGTGAATAGAACAGGGATGTAACGGTCGGCGATGCGTATGCGAGCCGTACACATGCCAATGACAGGAACAGTGCCGCCATCGGCCACACGTACAGCTTCGGTAGCAGGGGGCGTGAGTACTTTTCTTAAGCGGCGACAAAGATGAACGCTGATTATGGACACATGAGCGCCAGTATCGACTAGTGCCGACAGAGAAATACCGTCCACGTGTACATCGACAAGATTTTTGTTCGTATGAAGCGTCAATGGAGGGTTTGGTTCAGACAGGGATGATGCAGCACTACCTCCAGGGGCTGCACTGTCTAGTTTTCCGTCGGGTACGATGAAAAGTTAGGCGGCGAGTGATGGCGGCGTGGCTGGGGCGACGGGGAACGACGGCGTTGAGGGGACGGAGAACGAGCAGGAAGGCGGCTGTTAGACGTGTCGAAAGCAGGGGCGGTACGGCTGGACGAATACCGGCGAAGATCTTCATATGGGCTATAAGGTGCGAAAAACTGGCTCCTATGTGGCGGCGTCCAGGAGGCACGGCAGTAGCGGGAGACATGTCCAACGCGGTGGCACCGGAAGCAGATCGGTTTGTCGTCAGGAGTTCGCCATTCCGCCGGGTTGCGAGATCGTGGAGCAACAAATGGGTCACGTCGAGGTGCATTAATGGGAATTGGTCTAGAGGAGGGGCAAGAGATGGGGCAAGCATCAGGGAACCCGCGGTTGGCGAATTCTTGTCGTACGACCGCCTGAATAACGGAGATCGCGGGGGTTGTCGGTATCGTATGTTCGAAAGAAGTGGGCTGAAGCGGCGCTGGGCTTGCTGCTTCAAGTTCCCGTCGAACGATACGCGTTACACTCTGCTCAAAGGGCGGTGTGACGGTAGAATCGGAGCAGGTGGACGTAGCCGCCGTGTTTGGCAACCGAGAAAAAGGAGGGCGCACCCGACGGCTTTTTGCTGTTTCGAAACGGCGGCATTCTTGAATTACACGGTCGATGGTCGAGACGTTAGTGTACACCAGCAAATTGAAGGCGTCGTCCGCGATCCCCTTCAAAACGTGTCCAACCTTTTCAGCCTCAGACATCGCCTCGTCCACTTTTCGGCAAAGAGCGAGAACTTCTTGGATGTATGACACATACGATTCAGTTGGCGACTGGACACGGGTAGCCAGCTCCTGTCGTGCAGCTGCGTGGCGACCGGTCGGGTCCCCAAAGATGTCACGTAGCTTCTCCTTGAACGTGTCCCAGCTGGTGAGTTCGGACTCATTTGTCTCGTACCAGACACGCGGGGTTCCGTCCAAGTAGAAGAGAACATTAGCGAGCATCATGGTAGGGTCCCAACGGTGAGTTTGACTGACCCGTTCATAAAGGCGAAGCCATTTGTCGACGTCGAGGCCAGGTTGCGCAGAAAATGTCCCGGGATCACGTGGTGTTTGGACGGCGACAAAGGTTGTCGGAGAAGCCGCAGATGATGAAGCGGACGCGTTGTCACTGGAAGCCATGGCGGGAAGCTGGAGGATGCGGCCACTGCGGAGCTGCGTGGTGAGGACGGGGATCGTTCCACCTCCACCAAATATGTTACGTGAGTAACGAGACAAAGTATTGCGAATATATTCGAAAAATATATTTGCAAGAGCGGTTGCAGCACTGGCCAGTCTGGCTCCGAGCTCGAGCAGCCAGCGAGCCTCATCTTCTTCGTCGGGCGCACACGCGCATTCGCACTATGGTTTGTGGCAGCCTACAGGTAGCAATATTGATTTTTCTTTTCTGTGAAGAGTCTGTAATGTATTGCTTCTTAATTTTGTTTTATTTTTGCGCGCGCCTGCACGAAAGATCATATGCAATGCACCAGCAACATTTGTCGGCTCGATGGACACTATGGTACGAGGCCTCAAATGAAACACGTGTTTGTGCTATTTAGAAGATACAGTTGTATGGTCGTCTGATTTTCCTACGCACCCCAGTCGCTTGAACAGGTTCTACGCTGCCTATCTGCAGCAGGCCTCCAACTAAACATGAAGAAGTGTCACTTTAGAGCAAGCAAACTGACCACCTTCGAGCACGTCGTGTTGAAGGATGACGTTCTTCATGACCCCGCTAAGCTACGTGCTGTTTGCGAGTTCCCGAGGCCCACATCTCTCAAGGAGCTGTGTAATTTTATTGGGCTATACTCATACTTCCGCCGCTTCGTCCTGGATTTCGCCTCGATCATAGCACCTCTGACAGACCTAATTCAGAGAGACCACAATTTATCTGCGTGGTCTCCAGCCTGTGACAGTGCCTTTGCGAAGCTCCGTGAACTGCTTACAGTACCACCCATACTGCGTAATTTCGTTTCAAGCGCTCCCACAGAAATCTACACGGATGCTAGCGGTGTCGGACTTGGCGCTGTACTCGCCCAACGAAATACTGGTTACCAAGAATATGTTGTTGCGTACGCAACCCACAGTCTTAGAAGAACAGAAGCAAATTAGTCGGTAACTGAGAAAGAACGCCTAGCGATTATCTGGGCTATTGCAAAATTTCGGCCTTATCTGTACGGCCACTCTTTCGATGTTGTTACCGACCATTGTGCACTCTGCTGGTTATCCTCCCTCAAGGATCCCTCTAGACGCTTGGCACGATGGGCTTTACAGCTCCAAGAGTACGACATCCGTGTCATTTATCGCTCAGGCCAGAAGCACGCCGATGCCAATAATCATTCGTATTCGCCAGTTTTACTGATATTGCGAGTGTCTCTATTCAAGACAACTTCCTTTGACTATCAGGACCCATCTACATGGCTTCGGAGCAGCGCAAAGATTTGTAGATTGCGTCTATGATAGATTATCTATCTGAAACAGTCACCCACCCACCATCTCAAGCGCTACACCGACAAGTCTCTCACTTCACCATCCGTGAAGGAACACTTTATCGCCACGACTACCACCCTGACGGCCGCAAATGGATACTGGTCATACACAGGCATCTCTGTGCCAGCGTATGTGCTGCGTTCCATGCCGATCCACAGTGTGCGCACGCTGGTTTGTTTAAAACCTATGCCAGGCTACGTTTTCGGTTTTATTGGTCCGGAAACTACACATTCGTTCAAAAATACATTCAATCTTGCACAGAGTGCCAACGCCGCGAACATGACCCTGCCGTCCTACTGCACCAAAGCAGCAGTTAAAGTGCCCAGTGCGACCTTTCAACTGGGTTGGAATAGATCTTTATAGTCCTCAGCAATATACATCAGCTGGGAATCACTGGATTATTGTAGCGATCGACCATCCCACGAGATATGCAGAAACGGCCGCTCTACTAGCCGCGACGGCACGTGAAGTTCCGTCTTTTCTTCTGCAAAGTTTTGTTTTGCGTCGCGGCGCTCCATGTAAACTTTTGAGTGACCGAGGCCGTGTATTTCTCACGGATATTATTCAATAAGTTCTTGCTGAATACTATGTGATTCACCGCTGTACTACCGCATATCGCCCACAAACAAATGACTTGACCGAACGTTTCAACCGCACTCTTAGCGACATGCTTTCTATGTAAGTCACCTCCGACCACACCAACAAGGATCTTATCCTTCCATATACGAAACGTACGCTTTTAACTCGGCACCTCAAGCGACGACAGGCTTTTCTCCCTTTTTTACTTTATGGTCGAGAAAGATCATCTCCAATCAACACCATTCTCCCCTACCAACCCGACTTATCCGAAGGCACACCAGTTTCCGAAGCCGTTCGGTATGCGGAAGAATGTCGGCAATTAGCTCGCACCCTTACAACACAAGAACAGGGGCTACAGAAATTTCGTCAATACGATGAATGGTCCAACTACCAGTTTTGACCAACTCTCTTGTTTGGTTGTGGGTGCCTCCCACTGCTGCTCCTTGTACCTCTACAAAGTTCGTCAGCAAGTACCATGGACCTTATCACATCATAGAGCAAACTACCGCTGTCAACTAACTCAACAAACCCCTCATGGCCGTTGCGGACCTGCGTCACCGAGGCCGCAAAACCGTGCATGTGGATCGTCTTAAACCTTATCAGGAACCACTTGTTCTCACGACGCCTTAACACACTTACTTGACTTTGTCTTCAGTGAGGGGAAAATATGTAATGAATTAGTGGGTCATGCAATGTTCGGCAAACACATCGTCAGTGCTCGGTACAATATGCTCAGCCCGGAAGTTGTCGCTGATTATGCTGCCTAGGCCTACACTCCTACCTGCTCCCGAATAACAGTTGTGACTGTCTCACTTCCTTATAACAACAACAACAACAATATATATTGTTAAGGCGTTTACTAGCCGGCAACGAGCGAGAATATGTAATGGCGACAGTCACAGCCAAGCACGGGCTCCCAGCGCGAGCGGCGTCCTTGTTGGGTAGCCCCACTAGAAGGTACTCAAGAGTTCGACCCATTTCAGCGTTCGGAGGCTTCGCTACAATTACCCCGGGGTCGAAGAGGGAGCCGCCTGGCGACCTAACAGCTCGTTACTATGAGCGGGTCATAATAAGCCTTCAGGCGCTCCACGTTGACGATGTCTCGCCCACGGCGGCGCATGTCCGAAGATTGTTCAACGGGTTCGATGAGATAGTTGACGGGTGAGGTGCGCTCGATGACACGGTAGGGGCCTTCGTATTTTGGACGTAGCTTGGAAGAGGGGCCAGCTGCAGATGTCGGGATCGAGAGCCATACAAGCGCACCAGGAAGGAACGTGGGCTCAGAAGTGGTGGAGCCATCACGAATACTCTTCTGCCGCTCTTGCTCTTGCGTTGTAAAAGTCTTGGCAAGCTCGCGACACTCTTGAGCAAGCCTGGCTGTCTCGGAAATAGTTGTACACTCAGATGGATCCGGCGTGTACGGGAGTATCGTGTCCATGGTGTGCGACGGGTGCCTTCCGTACAGCAAGTAGAAAGGTGAAAAACCAGTCGTGCTCTGAGGGGCGGTGTTGTAGGCGTAGGTGACGAAGGGCAGTATATTATCCCAATTAGTGTGGTTGGCAGCGACGTACATAGAAAGCATGTCGCCGAGGGTGCGGTTAAAGCGTTCGGTGAGGCCATTCGTCTGTGGGTGGTAAGCAGTAGTTTTGCGGTGGACAGAATGGCACTCCGTCAGAATGGCTTCGACGACTTCCGACAAGAAGACACGGCCTCGATCGCTGAGAAGCTCTTGGGGTGGTCCGTGGCGCAGTATAAATCGATGCAGCAGGAAGGACGCAACATCGCGCGCAGTAGCCGCAGGGAGAGCGGCGGTTTCGGCGTATCGCGTTAAATGATCAACGGCAACGATGGCCCAGCGGTTACCAGCCGACGTCAGAGGAAGTGGTCCGTACAAATCGATACCTACGCGCCCAAAGGGACGGTCAGGGCAAGGTAACGGTTGCAGACCGGCGTGCGACATGTGGACTGACGGTTTACGGCGTTGGCAAGTGAGGCAAGAGCGAACGAACTGCTGCACATAGCGGTACATGCCGCGCCAAAAGTAGCGTTGTCGAATGCGATGGTAGGTCTTGAATACCCCAGAGTGCGCGCATTGCGGATCTGAATGGAAGGATTCACATATTTCTGACCGCAGACTGCGGGGTATCACGAGTAACCACTGCCGGCCGTCGGCGTCGTAATTGCGTCGGTGTAGGAGGCCGTCACGAATGGCGAAATGGCGAGCTTGACGACGCAATGCACGCGTGGATGGCGTTGCGGATGGGTCAGAGAGCATGTCGATGAGCGGGCCGATCCAATTATCCTTTCGCTGTTCGGTAGCGATGATGTCAACATCAATGGCAGAAACAGCAGCTGAGGATACTGGGCAGAGCACATCACCTTCAGGCAGAGGGGAGCGCGAGAGGGCGTCGGCGTCAGCATGCTGGCGTCCGTTGCGGTACAGCACGCGGATGTCGTAGTCTTGTAAGCGAAGAGCCCAACGGGCGAGACGGCCTGAGGGATCCTTCAATGAAGAAAGCCAGCATAGTGCATGATGGTCGGTGACGACATCGAATGGGCGACCATACAATATATATATATATATATATATATATATAATTATGCAACAACTCATCAATCAATCATTTTCTAACGTATCCAGGAACAGCCATACACACTAAACCAAATCTGACCCTTAAGGGTGTAAATGAGCTTGTCGCCAGACGAACACCCTTTGCTCCCTATTGGGTGTTCAAAAAAGGGTGCTGAGAAAGAGTGCAGAGCTCAGCACCCTTAAGAAAAGGGTGCAGAGCAAAAATTTTGAAGGGTGTATTGAGTGCACCCTTTAAAAAAAGGTGCTGTGATGTCATAACACGCTTTCAAATGGGTGCTGGAAGGTTGCTCCACATCGACGTACCAGTGGGCCCAATCTAGGATTGATGCTGGAGATGGCTAAAAATGCAGATTGCTGTATACTCTGTAGACCATGCTGAGTGACAGCCCACATACGGTTTGTTAGTACTTGAACACATGTACTAAGTTGTCCATTCCACCCTGAACACGTGCACCATGCACGCGGCCGGCCCTCCACAGAGTGCCTTCCGCAGGCGCTTATGAAACTAGCACTGAAACACAGTGACAGCTCTAGGTGGGGCTTTTGCATCATCGTCTTTTAAAACAAAGTGTCTCTGCAGTGAAGCTACTGGTAAGTTGGCTCCAGTGTTTTGCTTTCTTTATGTGTAGGCAAATAGAGAATCCGGTACTGTTATCGAGAAGTGCTGCAATTGTGCCTTACCCTGTCCAGGTGCTGTTCCTCGGGTTTTCGTTTTTGGCTGCTCTAGATAGAACAAGCTGCACTTCTGAAGAACAGTGTCGAATTTTAGATAAGCTTGTACTGTTGCAAGAGCAAAGTTAGCTTCACCACAAAAAAAAGTGATTTGGCGAAGCCACCGTTCTCCAGCAGTCAACAAAGTGGAGGCCCACTTACAGCTGTTTGTACGTTTGTGTACTAGTTACCAAAGTGCCCTCGAGAAGCGCTCGGCAGAGTGCCGGATGCATGGTGCAATGTTCAAGGTGGAAGTAGACAATATGTAAATATGTACCTTAAAACAAGCTATTTTGAATAAATATGTGTGTTTCAAAAATCATGAAATTGATCCCAGAGTGCGTATATGGCCTGTGCTACCCATTTTTGGTCCAGAATAAATGTAATCTATTCAAGGCCCCTTGCTGCACACATGCATGCACAATTTATGGATGCTTGGTCACGATAAAGACATGCATGCCTACAAATTACAAATTCAGAAGTTTCGAATATTGGTCATTATTTGAAATGCCATATACTAACTTTAAAAGACACACAGATAATATGCACTAAATACAGAGCCTTACCACATTGCGCTCTTTGAAATTATGTGTAGCAGACATGAGCTTTTATGCATGTGAGAATGCAAAATATTAGGCCTCCAACAAAAATTTATGACAAATAAATTAACATGATGCAAGTAGTCACTATTTTATTGTACATAGCATACAACCGAAAAAGATTGAAAATAGTAAACATGAGCTATGACCTTCTGCATCGATTGTAATGGTGAGATCTTTGTGAGTGAGAATCAATCTTCTGTTTTTCAAATCTTTTTTCTTACGAGTAGACATCTTTTTGTCACGAGACTTCTTTTTTAACTTTTAACATTTTGACTTCCCTCCTTGCATAGTAGGTAACAAATAAATATTTAGAACAACAAAATATAAGTTAGAGGCACCAGCAATCCAAAGGCGTTTATTGAGGGTGTTGCCAGTGCCCACAAAATTGAAAAAGAAATTAGATAGGAAAATAGGTGTGTGTTAAAACATGTGGGCTTATAGAACATGCTTTGGTCATCATGCTAAAAGCCTTGACTACAAACTTGCTCAAGGCTTATTTACAGCTCTGCCTTTATATATGTGTGTGTGTTTCTAAACTTGTGCGCTACAAAATCACAAATATTGGCAAAGTAATGCAAGTGATGTTGGATTAATATAATGCGATCATTCAAACACTTGCACAATCCATATTCAGCTGCCCAGGCGGCTTTGGTTCCTTTTACAAAAGTGTGGTCAGGGCGCTCCTTCTCTACAGCACATCCGCACCTGGAAGCCTATAATAAAGACAGAAGTAATCACTAAGAGTTTCACAAGACAGACTGTCCAAGATACAATATGCTTTGTTATGCTGGAGTGTTCTTAGTTCTATGTGAGTAGAAGTCGGCATCAAAATTCGCTTTGTTTTCAATGGAAAACATGCTTGTTGGAGGTCCCCCAGGCGAAAAACTATAAACAACTTGACAGTACCTGGGGGCCTACAGAGGGTACCATGTACAACAGATTTCACATACAAAAACAGCATAGTAGAAATGAAATATATACACAAGAAACATCTGAGCAATGCTTCAGCATGATGCACACGTGAAACATGAGTTAGGTTTGAGTAAAAAAAGCTATTCATCAAGTAATTGCGTACATCCGATTTCAATAAACCGAATAAGGCACTGAAGTTAATCAGGGTTTTTAAAGAATTGTAAAGTGCCAATAAGCAATATTCTAGTCTAGCTCTACAATAGTGTGTCATGTATGTAGTACTAGTATTTGCCTGTTAGATATGCTGTAGTCATGAATATATTCAGTTTTCCTAATACTTAAACTTAGTATGTTGCAGTGCAGCTGTTGATGTTCAATTAATAAGTGCATAGGTAGCATTTAGGTTACAAAATTGATACTAAAAATTTTGCAGACCCCACATACTTTGGGAATCGATGTTATGCGAAACAGGCGCGCATTTATTTTAATTTTTTAATTGAGCGATCTTATGAAGTGGAGCTCAATATAAGTACAAATTCTCGCACACACATACGTTAAACATCCGCATATGTTTCATTTGTTATGGGGAGATGTCACACCTTTGACAACATTAGCAGTTATTTGCTGTTTTGTAACGATGCCAACAGAAACATGGATATTAGCCACACTAGAAGTGGTAGGCTGGTATGAAGCACTGGTGTTTGCGCTGGCATTCGCGACGCTGGTAGCCCTCAACACTGCTACACAAATACTTCACAGGATGGTGCCTGACTACAATTGACTTTGATTCGACCTCACGGCTGCATCATAGGAGTGCACATGTAATAGTTATAAAATTTGATAGCCAGTACTGCAATGACAGTTGATGTTACACAAACATTTGAGACTATTTAGAAAGTATAACCGAGGCCGGGCATGGCTCTGTGGTAGAATACGTAATTACCAAGCAGAATACTAGGTTTCGATTCCGGCTAGGACACTTGACTTTATTCTTTGCATTCATTTGGTCAATGCTGCCTATGTCAGCTTTTTAACATGATAGCTTTGAAGAGCTCGTGTCGCAGAAAACCCGCCGCCGGCGTCTGCCCCGTTGGTTTTGAGCGAAAAATCGTCTGTGCATTTGTGACCGAAAAATCAAGTTACCTAATTTCCAGAAACTCAAAATTCCTACTTATGAACTAATGGAGGCATGCTAATTGCTGCAAAACAAAACACCCAAGTCGTACTACTAGACACTCAACACAGGGCTTAACACAGGGAAGTCTTTTGACATCGGCAAAAAATTAACAATAGATGTACAGCGCTATTCCTTTTCCCCATTCCATGAACTACACAATGCCATGATAATTGTACCCTGGTATTTTTGGTGGGCCGTATCGCACAAAAAATACAAGGATTATGTCAAAATAATGGCATCAAATTTTACCGACATGTTATTGAAGTAGAGACACAGCCGACTAGTCTTATTTATAATGCTAAGAGCATTTAAGGTAAAGCCATTGAAGATAGCTGGTGGCCTTTTTCACTATCTAGGTATCAATTTTTCACTATCTAGGTATCGAAATTCTGCCATGTCAGTCATAGTTTACTGACATTGCAAGCTCAGGAAAAGTGTGGCTCTGAAGGCATCAACACAGCGTTTCGCCAGATCTTCTAAGAAGGCAGTCTTTAAAATTACTAATGTTTTCCATTTTTTTCGCTATAAATTTCGTGCCTTGCATTCAATTGAACCTCCATCCTACTTGTTTTTTTTTTGCATTCGTGCTCTCACTAACTGCTTACCTTGTCTTGTCAATAGTTCGTTGACATAAATAGGACTACTTGATCTAAAGGGAAATGCCACTGTAGACAGACGTAAGTTTTTTGTCTTATCCAGAACATTTCCTTTGTAACATCGTTCATAATGCACTACTATTTTTTTAAACTAGGCTTGTTTGTTCCTACTCTGTCTGCAGTGTCAATATCATCACAAGTAATGGTTTTTCCATCATCGCCCGAAAATTTCGGACAGCATCAAAAGAAAACCCTCATCTGAGACGCCTTTGATGTCGGATAGTTCAACCTTGAATGCAGCGTAAATTCTCCAATTTTCACCTGAAGTTGCTTATTTTCACCTGGAAGTTTTTTGTGCCTGTTTCAAGGTGCGACAGGCTCTTCATTCAAAGTGTTTATTTCTAAAGAGAGCGCGTTAACATTGTCACCACCTTCGTTCCACACTTCTTGAAGGACCAAATTTCGGTATGAATTTTGTGCTTGAAATCCTCTGTTTACCATGACAAACAATTCACAGGAAACATTAGTACTCTTGCTTGGCAGGAGTGCATGCAGTAATGCTAACACAATTAAAGCAAGAAATAAGTGTCTCACCTGTGCAAAAATGATTTTGGCAAGCACTCTGAAGACCACACACACTGCTGCCAAACTGAGGAGAATATGGAGAGCACTTAATATAAGTAGGCAGCGTCCAGTAGCTTGGTGTGGCACAGCGCATAAGCAGGGTGAACAGAGCTGATGCTTGAAACAATGGTTCAGAGTTCGCTGGTGCTTGGGCTCCTTGACCTTGTCAGGAAATTTCCTTGAGCAGCCTCACTCAAATGAAATGACAGACCGTGCCGAAGAATTTCTGCACCAGTGCAAAAAAATTATTTTAGGGAGGTTTGTCTAGACTGCATGCGCTGCTTGCCGAATTGCAGTGAATGGCTAGAAACGCATGGCCAACATATATTTAGTGGCACGCAACTGAGAAATACAAAAAGGGCATGCTGCAGTATAAATACAACGAAAAACATGCTGCTGCAGAGCTTTTCATGTCGATGTCATACATGTGAATTTTCATTCACCTTTATAGCTCACTCATGCACGAAGATGAAGTTAGAGAACTCTTAGATGAAGACACCCCCTTTTAGCTGTATCGACTGCGCGTAATTAAGAGATAAGCATGCGTGTGTAATGCTGTTGCCTGCAATCAATAAACTCTGTTCTTGAAGCTGACCAAATATATGCACAAGTGCATCCATAGAGGCACATTTGCATTTCTGTAGTTATGTACCCATGTGATTTGTTTTTTAAGTAAATGCCATGCAATATGCACCATATGAATATTTTATTCCGTAAAATTGCAATACCACTGCATATACATGTCAGTACGCGCATATGCATCCACTGCAGATAAAACATAAAATTAAAGCAATACTGACGCAAGAATCTCCAGAAATTTCGACCACCTGGGGTTCTTTAACGTGCTCACAAATCTGAGAACACAGGCATACAGCATTTTCACCTTTATCGAAAAAGCAGCCAGCAAGGCCGTAATATCATCCTGCGACCTTCGGGTTAGAAACCGAGTACCTTAGCGACTAGACCACTGCGACATGACTTCAATCTCCCTGTTCCCCCGTGTAGGGTGATAGACCGTCTTTGCTGGTCTGGCTAATCTCCCTGCCTTTCCTTCTCTACCATTTATTCTCATGAGTTCAACGAATGAAGCTTCTTTCTAACGGCTAACATTCGGTCGTTTATAATTTGCCTGCAATTGAGTTCACTAAATGAATATTGTGTGCTGCTTCATAGTGATCATTGTTCTAAATTGTTCTGGTTGGCTAAAGAGGCACTACTCCTCACTTCTAATCAAACAGCACAAGCTGTCTAATGACCATAGGGGAGGAAAAGTGGAAACGCTAAGACAAAACATCAATATTGAACCCCATGCCATCACAATGAAGCAGGCAAGCTTCTGCAATATTGACCGGCAACCAGGATCTCAGACACTGCAGAGAGCTACATAACGTAATAATTTCCCAACATGACGTAAAGGCAGCAGAATCACATATTGCCTAACCTGCTTCATTAAGATAACAATGAGGTCATAACGTTATTGGCCTCTGTATGCTAATAACAATTTACCTTGCATATCATGTGACATTAACATTCAATATGACGTCATGAATCTTGCATCCCACCATGTGGTCTAAGTACCAACAAGGCGGTTTTAGTGACGTCAGTGCAAGGCAATAAACAACAATCACTTGGTGAACATTATTTTTGATATTATTCAATTGGTCTGATGCATACATCTTCAAAAAACGGCAGTTTAGAATTGTTCATTCTTAGATAAATACAATGTCTAAGTTTGCATGTCAGCAGCAACATATGCACGCCTTTGGCACGCATACTGTGATGTATAACCTTATTGTGTTTTGAGAAATAAATTAGGTATTCATACACTGAACATACCACAGATCACTTATAAATCTGCAGCGAGGTCATGAAGAATTTATGATATCAGATAAAGCGTTACACTTGTATTCGAAAGTGTCATTGGAAGTTTTGGTAGAACTTAGTTTTAGAATATTTGTAGAGGTATAGGTATTCGGCAAAGTTTTAACTCCAAAGCGGGCTGCAGCGCCCACAATTCTTTTACAAACCAGAAAAATGCAATGATATCTGAACAGAGGGGAACAAGCAGTACCACCAAAATTGCACTCGAACGAGTGAACTACTGCTCAGCCTAGCGCTTGCACAGCTTGCACAGCTATTCGGCCACTCATAGAGAAAATGTATTGACCCAGGCGTAATTGCACGCTTTGAGAACCGCACCTACAACACGCTGTGTCAAGTTTACGCACACTTAATTAAGCTTAATATCTTGGTAATTTAATATTATACGTGCCCGGTGGATGCAAACACATTTGGTCACACAGGAAAACACATCTACCTTATAGTAGTCACAAACATTTAATGATCATGTAGCTGTTGAAAACAGGACGCGTAACATATAAAACTTTCTTCATATACTTCTTTGGCACAGAAAACGAACAAGGCCGCGTAAATACCAACGCGGACACCACGTTATTCTTCTCCATTCTTCTAAAATAAATACGTAAAGATCTAATTCAACGCGAATCACCGGAATACTCCAATGCACGCGACACACAGACGAACGCTTACGGCTTCCATGCGCAGTCCCCGAACGGCGTCCGACGGCATTGCAAAAATATAGTGATTCATAGCGTGAAGAGCATCGCCCGCCGACTCACAGCATCACAGCGCACATTGCTTTAACCTGCTTCCCCACAGAAAACATTCATCCGCGCGTAACGTCCCTGAACTTAGACTTGAGCCTAATGAAATCAGACACGCCAGCAGGCTCGCTACGTTAATAAAAACTCACTTATCGTCTACCAGCTAGAAAAACCTTAGTTCACAACGTTATTATACTATAGCGCTTTCGGTGTTAACCGCGAGAGGAGCCGAGGACGCGAGCAGAAGCACACTGGATCGGGCACGCCGCGGCCTGGCCGGAGAAGCAAAAAACAAAGCGCCGACAGCAGAAACATCCACCTACCTTTTTAGTTTGACGAGCGCTCGACGGTACAAAGCAGCCGGTCCTCTCTTGAGTATAGTGCATCTTCGTAACAAGCAGCACCGACAGAACACGAAAGACAGTGCAAGCACACTTTGAACAACATAAAAAAATCGACTTTAAACGCTCGGCACACGGCCGATGCAGCCTCCAGGAAGATACCGCCATTTCTGTCCTGCTGACGCCACCGATCCGCATTTGCGCACATAATTTTTTATATGATAAGTAAATAGTTTATTTCTGCTTAAATTTTAAAAATATTGAAAATAGAAGATACGCTAGTGTGTATTGCATAGAATATTTATTACCTTTGAAAATGACAAAATCACATAACGCGTATTTGCGCGAAATTTGAAATGTGAAAGAGCGCGCGAAATTTGAAACGTTTGCTTGCTTGTGTATATCTTATACAGATACCTTGTTAACATCTGTACATTGGTTGAGTGGTTAAGCTGGCTGTTAAAAACAGTACAGGCAGCATTCAAAACTTGTCACAACAAAATAAGCGTATTAGTATGCAAGCAATATTTTAGCTGTCTTTAGTATATTTTCTTTAGGAAAATGTTTTAGTCAAGGCTCATTTTAAATTGCTTTGAAGAATATTTCTATCAACAAAATCAAAAAAACGTTTCTTTCATGTTATAATATTATAACGTCAAAGTCCATAGCACGCCATAAAAATTGGTAACACGTGTCAACTGATACATTGTAAGGTTAACAAATATTTGTACAACACAAAAACTATTTTATCTACCACGGTCTTGTTGATTTCTATTTCTTTGCATTAACAAATGTATGATTTATATATACTGTCATGGACGAATCTTTGTTTTCAATGTTAGGCGCAAACAAGGCCGAGAGCTCTATATGTGTAAGTCACAATCCTGTTGTAGCTCTACAAGCTGCGTACTTCGTCATGGGCTAGTGAGCTTGTAGCGCATGGCTTGGTCAGCGCCGGCCATGAGGCGACGAGAAAAGGGCAGCAAGAATGCAAGAACCAGTGCGGAACTTACGTTCAGCTGGGCACTATCGCTATTCTAATATCCGTGACTGCGGTGGGGCTAATAATGAGACCATGGTGTCTAACCAGTAGACATCTAAAAGCTGTTGGTTATGCTCTATGACCACGTTACTCACGCGTGATTGATCTGTTCTCTTGGCGCATTTTGAAGCAATGTCGTGTTCGGCCATGCGGACTAACTGTGATGAAACACCGCCGATGCTTCGAAGTTCACCCCGTATTCCTCAAAATGTTGCGGATTGTCTGCACATCCCTCCGTCGGCTGAAGAGGTAAAAGCGGCACTGAAATCTATGAAACGTCGAACGGCCCCAGGGCCAGATGGTTTTCCTGTTGAGTTTTACTTGACATTTTGGGACGAGATTGGTGCTACCTTTATCGCGGTTATCGTGCGATGCTACGAGGACGGCGTCTTTCCATCAAGTTTTCGAGATGGACGCATTGTCCTTATTCCAAATGGTGATGCTTCCTCTGTCAATCCTGAAGATTCGAGACATATCACGCTCCTCAACGTTGACTGTAGGATATTCGCGGCGGTAGCCGTTCAACGTTTGAGGGGTCTGTTGAACACCCTAATAGGTCAACACCAGACTTCAAAAGTGCTTGGACGAGAAATACACAGCTTGTCTCTTACCACACGGGATATCATAGCCAATACTCTGTCGAGATGTGCGCGAGGTATCCTAGTGTCTTTGGACCAGGAAAAAGCGTTTGACCGACTAGAGCACGCGTATATCCGTAATGTGCTCACAGCCTTCAGCTTTTCTCATTCGTTTGTGGAAATGATTAAAAACACATACACTGGCCTGAAAAGCACACTAGTTCTGGATGGCTGGGAAAGTGCCGCCTTTTTCACAACACGTGGGATCCGTCAGGGATGCCCATTGTCTCCTGTGCTATTTGTCCTCAGCCTCGAGCCATACTTGCGTGCTCTTGACGTGGATTCACGTGTCCGGGGTCTTGCGCTTCCTGGTAGCGGTGTCGTGAAAGTCACAGCTTTCGCTGATGATATAACCTTGTACCTTTCAGATGAAGATAGCCTTTCACGCCGCCTGCGTGTATATTCCCAGTATGGCGACATTTCAGGTGCAGCCCTGAACATCTCCAAATTCCGGTATTTCTTCATTGGCTCTCCAAGCTCCAGGCTTAGCGCCGGTTTTCCTATTCAGCCGGCCGCGTTCCTTCGTATTTTAGGTATTTTATACAACCACTACGGCATTTGCGAATCCGTTTGGTTAAACGCTCACGAAGAAGTAAGACTGAAAATTCAGGATGCACGGGATTCTGACTTCCCGCTTCTTGAGCGGAGGTACCTTGCGCAGACCCTATTTTGCGGTCGCATTTGGTACCTTTCTCACGTCGCGCAACCATCTTTACGTATCGTGCAATCACTGCAGTCTGCGTTGTGTTCCTTTTTTTGTCAGGTGGCACTGAGTTGGTCTTTCGCGCGGCACTGGGACAGCAGCGTTCTCAGGGAGGCTTTGCGTTCCCTTCAATGTCCATACGCTGTCGGCAGCTAGCGCTTCGCTTCCTTTTGCGCCTAGTGCAGGGAGAGGAATCTCCCGCACGAACGCTTGCATATTACTTTCTGGGTACTCACCTTCGGCATTTGATGCCTAATGTGCAACTTAACAGGGGGCCGCAGTCAATAACACTTCCTGCGTTTTATGCAACAACTGTTGCATTTTTTCGCCATGTCAAGTCGAGCTGTCCTGGCATAGATGTTTTGAACAACCACATAGTTGAGACAACTGCTGCTTTCTTGCTTTCGTTGGTCCCGCCAGCCCGCCGTGCTCGCTCTAGACGGGTGTCTTGGAGCACGTTAACGGCTTCTTTTCTGCCTGGACACCTCCGGGACTTCATGTGGCGCCTGGGTTGGGGTGTGCTTCTCACTCTCGACCGCGTCGAAAGGTGGAGAATGGTCCAGTCAGCAACATGTCTGAACTGCTCCTTCGGGAAACAAATCAGCATTTTCTGAGGCATTGTGTCATTGCTCGCGTTTTTTAGAGAGCCGTACAATGCCGGATTTCGCTGTCTCAGAGCAAATCACTTCGTTGCTTCTGGGCGTTCTTCGCGAGGCCACTTCGCTTGTCTTCTCATTGTTGCCGGCTCTTTCTGCCTCTGGCGCAACCGCTGCGAGGCGGTTGCAGGGTGCCGCCACCGCCGCGCGCTCTACCCGATCCTAGAACGATTGTACTCGGAGCTGCTGTCTGTTTTATCGGAGGAGCTCTTCTTTCTAGGTGAAGAGGAATTTCTTCGGCACTGGTCTTGCCCTTTTGTGTCGGTCTGTGACGGACGAGTGAAACTTGTCTTTTGGCCGGCCTGGTATTGGTAGGCTGATGTGTCGATGCGCTGGCAGAAATGGCATGCCAACATGTAAACATGCAAAATGTACATATTCGTGTTTTATTTGTGTCACTTGTTTACCTTGAAGTATTTTTTTGTGGTTGTGTTTGTGTGAACCATCCAATGTACATGTTCTTTTAACGTCACCTCATATCCATGTTCATGTAAATGACGTCTGTTTTGTCATCATCGTTAGAGTATGTCTAAGAAAGAAATGTTCTGTTGAGCGTTATTGATGTTTGTGACAATTAATTTTTTCTAAACAAAATAACTCTTACAAGCTATACATTGGTAATGAAAGGAATAGTCCCTTTCACTACCCCATGGCGTAAAATATCGCAGTCTCCCTCCTGGTATCACACAGCCACGTTTGTATGTCTAATCTATAGCTGTGAAGTGAGTGCGTTCAAGTACATTGCAAAGCTTATGTACAAGCCTCAGAAGCCTCACCAAAAAACGGCTAGTGATAAGGATTTTACAGTTCAATTTGTGTCCGGATGCCATCACTAGCTTCTCCGGAATACTTCTATACAAGGTATTTACAAATTTGCACGTGAATAGAATTACTGGCCACACTAAATTATTCAGGTTCCACCGACACGCTCTGCAAACGAAAGGCAGCGCCATTAGGCAATCGGATTAGCATTTGTAGAGTGCTCAACTTGTAAAAAAAGGCACGTGTAATGTACAACTGTTCACAATAATGGATGCGGGCTTTTCGCGCGCTCTAACAGTGCCTCCATTGTTGTATTATCACGCCTTGCCAATCTCGTAAACAAAGTTTGCTGTTCAGCCATGCAGAATGCGCAATCACATGAAAGCATAAATAAAAATGTTCGAATAATGTTTTTCAAATCACCTCACAGTACAAGCTTTCACATTTGTTAGTGAACAGAACTTGCGACTTGGTACTGTACTTGTGCAACACCTGTGTACGATGGACATCGGACAAGGCCCATGCAATAAGTGTCAACAAAGTGCAGAGCTCAAAGAAGAGCTCCTGTATATGTCTTTACTCGCGTTTTTTGATATATAGGTTGTGATCTCAAAAATCAAAAGAGAACCATCGAGGCACTCCTCCGAAACCATAATTTCTAACAGCACAAACAAACAATTTTGTTGTCACCCGCCAGCACTATATATTCGATGCATTGAAAAGCCGAAGGCCCACGCTTCTGGACGTGGTCGGCTTTCAGCAATAAATACTTTGACTTCAGGCAAATCGTAGCAGGTGGCCTGTTGTTTACACAATTAAA
The DNA here is from genome assembly GCF_013339725.1 of Rhipicephalus microplus. Classification (NCBI taxonomy): domain Eukaryota; kingdom Metazoa; phylum Arthropoda; class Arachnida; order Ixodida; family Ixodidae; genus Rhipicephalus; species Rhipicephalus microplus. The sequence continues at coordinate 54,728,346 of NC_051173.1, forward strand.
TTCCTACGCTAATATTATGCATGCTTCTACTGAAGCCTCTGAAGGCGAGTTCACCATAAATCAGCTCAGCTGCGCATAGAATACCTTTTAGAATTTATGAAAGGCGTCACGTACAGGTTTCGAAATTATCAGATAACGTGTAAACGTATGGAGCATTCGACTCATTTTCTGTGCTTTCAATATTTGTACACAATGCCTTTCAGCACCGCTATTCTTTTTAAATTTTCAAATATTACTAAGAGATTTTACCTGTCATAGAATTACCCGCCGCCAGCCGTATAGGGCAGATAACCTATGCATGTGGTGTGGCTTACGCTCAGTAACTTATCTATTGCTCTGAATAAACCATTCAAGTTATGTGCATACCGCAGGAGGAATCGTAAAATATTGCTCAGTATAGCCACGAGAGCTAATTCAAATCAAATACTTCGAATTCAGTAATTACACCTAATTACAGCATATGTCGTGAACGTAAAGAGAACACTTTCCTAAGAAGTAGGCTGCGTAACACCAACAAGTCGCCCAGGAACATATTCCTATAAACCTACAAAAGATTCAATAGAACATGAAAGTCTAACAACGGATGTAACCTCCCCAGTTGACACGTTTCAGGTAAAGAACCTGACTTCAGGATTATTAGGAGGCTAATAATGAAATTGTCACAAATAAAAAACTCTCTTCAAAATGTTTCAACAAAAGTGAACAATGCACTCTTTTATTGCGTTGCGCGAAATACTTTAATACTAAACAAGTTTACGAGGCCCCCTGCACCCTCTTCCTGGTCATTACCACACAGTAGAGAAGCTTTCTGTGCCAATGTTACTTCAGATTAGGCAAATTGCAATGGAACGGACGTCACAGCAGGCTGAGTGGATGCGCTTTTCTTAGCGTTGACCTGATGATGAAGTTAACCGGGAACAATGCCACTTTGCACTGCATCACACTGTTTTTAGCAGCTTGGTGAGTCCCTTCCTTGAAGTCTCTGTTCATTAACAGCGTAGAAGGAACCCATGCGAATAACCAAGGCAAACGGACCGTTTCCCGCGCTTCACTGTCGAGTGGCTCGTTTTGTTAGAACAAATATTAGACAAAACCCTTTTAATTTCCGGTGCATGAACTCTCTTCCTGCTGCAGATTGTGCTTTTCTTCCCCTAACTTTATGCATGGTTCCGTTGTGCTATGAAAAAATTAGCTTTTCTTGCACTTGTTTGCCTGAAGCCTTAAGTTTAAAGAACGTTTATCTGAAAACGTATTACATTTACAATCACATGTAAAAATCACCCTTAAGTGCGGAGTAGTTTCAAAAACTGCCCTGACCTCACCTCGCATCTCGCCTTGTTGTCACGCAGTCTCACGTGTCGCGTTGCAACCATGGAGGTCCTACGTTTGATACAGATAAGCCGAGTGAGCTAAATAGCTACACTGTCACAGCTGGCTTGCTAATCAATTCCAACGCCACCGATGGGCTGATACGTCGGTCCGAGCTGGTGAAGGGACAAGCGAAAAGGCTGGCGTTGGGAGATACAAACCGATATTCGCAAGAAAGAAGCGGAGGCGAGGCGCCAGCATCGTTAATTAGACGCCTCGGGCACGGATCACGAACGAGTATAAACACAGTAAATTGGAGGCTATATACAGAACAGAAAGTAAACATTCACAAAACAGGTAACATTCAAAGAAAAATATTATAAAAACGCATGCAGGAGTGAAGGTCCCCTGACTGATGTGCACTGAAATCAAACAACACACAATCTTCAACAATTTGAACTCCACCAAAATGTGACCGACACGTCTTGTGCGCAAACGCGGCTTTAAGGCCCGCTGCTGAGCGCAATAACCGCTGATCCATCAAAGTGGACCGCAAAAAGCGGGATAAGTAGAAGGAAAAGAAAGACAAAAGTACATGAAGGTCAGCCAGTTTTCAGTTGGCTACCATGCTTTGGAGAAGAGGGTAGGCAGAGAAAAATGCTTGAATATAGATGGTATGAAAAGTAGGAAGCATCAAAACAGAAAAAAAGCGATTAGGAATATCGATGTTGCTTAAATTCTACCTCTATAAACACTTGTCAGCGAGACACTTAAAACCCACACACTTCTTCGCTGACAATGGTTTCGGGTAGTGTCCTCAGTCTCTTTACTTCGAAAATGAGTAAATATGAGTAATACCAGTTACTTCTAAGTTTCTTTCTTGTCAAACCGAAGCGAGGACATTCACTGAGAAGGTAGACGATTGTTTCCTTTCAGCTACAGTTGTGAAATCAATAGAAATTTTAGAAGGCCACTCCAAGCCTCATGTGAGCGCTGGACCGCCTTCTCAGTCCTAGTTATATCAGCTGAAAAGTGGGGTTTTGGAGTCGGGTCCAAGTGACACAAGGGGGAGCTAACGGAGCCTTCTGTATTCCTATATTCTGAAGAGCCATCCAAGTTTTCCTGAATTAGGAGAGGCATCGATTACAAAACTGAGAGCATTATGAATACGTATAGTGGCCTCTTCTGCATGGTTATTAACGCAGACAAAATATAAATACCATGAGAAAATAGGCAAATCAATGCTTTCCCATTTGTAGCGTTTTCTCTTTGGGGTATACTGGTTTTTTTTTTCGACAACCACACCTTAGCCTAGTGCTGGAATAGTAAGCAGATATACGGTTACCTACGTTAATACTACATGCTACTGCTATCTTACTCACCTTTGATGTATAGCTGAACAAGAAAGGTTTAGTGCAAGAATTTGGATTGTTTTCGATTTACAGGCTATTGACGGCACAAAGTGGACATCCTAATAGTGCCGAACGAGTAATTTATTATCTTTGCGATCATGCTATGTATTCTGAAAATTATGTATATAAAATGAATATATTGTATACTTACTACGAATACGACTGTCTATTAGGTCCCGCACTGAGTGTACCATGGCTGGGCTGCCATCACGCCGTTTTATTTCGAAATTCTGCATGTTTACTACAAGTAACATTAACATATTATGCTGACTTCGGTCGAACAGGGTAATTGATGAGCTACTTCATTTAGCCAGGTCATGTCTTTTCCCGGTCAATTGCTACAGTACATCAATTTTCTCACAAGTTATGTGTTCACTGTGGCCCTAAGTGGCAGGTTATCGCGTTTTCAGCCTACGTGGACAGCCTCTGCTTGAAAAGTCATCGCGACTCAGTGCCGATGTAGATGCAACGAATGATGTAACGTATGTGCCTTCATGTGAGACGTAGTGTCAAGCTAGCGGTCTGCTGAAGGGAAAGCCCTCTGTTTTCGTTTACGTTCAGCCCTCCAAGACCTGTGCCTTGGGAACATTGCTTCCGGGTATGGACAATTTCATGAGTAAATATTGCAACACCTTAATCATCAAAATGCACCACCACTTCCTGTTCTCATGGCATTCGTCAGCCTGTCGGCATACTTGTACCTAAAATTTGTGTTTTCAGAGAGAAAACATATCTTGAAGACTGGCAGTGTAATGCGTAAGATTTAGGAAGCTTCCTAGGTGGTTTTGCACACATTATGGCCTATGTTCAACAGAAACTTTTAATTGCGAAGCATTTCTTAGCAACCTTCGATGGGTTTGATCATATGTGTCTATCTAGCTTCTAGCCGCTTATGACTTTTAGCTCTCCTGGCCATTTGGATAACAGGATCATACCAAAACAGGTATGTCCTTGCATGACTGTTACGAGCAGAAGTGAATAGTCATAACATGATAGTCATGACATGTACGTCTTGACTGTCATAATTTATGTGTAATAATCTGGCTGCTTCTGCGGTGGTTTGGTTCACGTGAGATAGCGCAAAACTGAAATGCTAGGATATGACTGCATTGCGATCATAAGTGGCAGGCCCTCACGTGAAAATCTTGACATGCATGTCATGTAAGAACATGCCACACATGATGCGCTTGCGCTCGTTTCGGTAGCTTCACATACACCGAATTTGGCGTTAGCTAACGATAATTGATGACGAAGGTATGTGACAGGCGCAAACATCATAATTATGATATGCGTGACATGTAAAAACATGTATACATGTCATGCTTACGATGCGCTCATGGCCGTTTTGCAAGCTTGACATATACAAAACTTGGTATTGCGTTACGCGAACGGAAGACGAATGTAAATGAGACGTCCAAAGATGATAATCATGGCATGTGTGTCATGTATAAACGCCACGCCTGCGCGTAAGGCGCAGCATAATCATAGCGAAAGCTAGAAGAGCGGCCTTTCATAGCCTTTTATAAACACTAATTGGGTAACTATACTGCAAGCACACTTGCTTGATACCCACTATGGCATTATTAATAAAGCTTCTTTGTAGAAAACGGGCGTTCGCTATGCTATTTTTCGTCATTCTTCTGAAAAGAGTGGTATCCGATAAACTCTTGCAAGGGATAGCAAAAATAAGGAGAAAGGCGAGGAGGTTAAGCAGGGCTGAGCCCCAGTAGGCTACCCTGCACTGGTGAAAGGAAAAAAAGTTATAGAGGAGAAGAAAAAATGGCAGCATATCCACGGAGTGAATGATGGAGAGTGGGGCGAAGCATCCGTCTGTCCATTCGTTCTTGCTTCCGTCCGTCCATGCGACCGTCTGTGTGACCGTCCATGCGTCCATTCATCCATCCATGCATGCGTATGTTCGTTCGTGCACACGTGTGCGTCCGTCCCTGCGTCCGTCCATGCGTGCTTTCGTCAGTGTAGCCATCCGTGAGTCCGTCCATGCATCTGTTTGTGTGTCCGTTCGTTCATATATTCAGCACTCCAAGTACCACCATCTCGCAACTTTTCATCACATGGATGGATGGATGGATATGGCTGTACCCTTTAGATCGGGCGGTGGCTAGCGCCACCAAGCCGTAATACCTAATGAACCAAAAACTATATTTATTTTTTTCTTAAAAAGTGAGTTTGAGGATTCGTACTTTGCAGTGAAGAGTTTAATTTTCACTCGTGCCTCGACTTTAGCCACCAATCAGATAACCTCCTTCTAGTTAAGTCTACCCGCTTAAAGTCTATTTTGCCCTCCCGGTCCCTAAACCCCAGTGCTTTGAAAAACGCAGCACCATCATCCTGAACTATAGGGTGAAGCCCTTTACAGAACATTATCAAGTGTTCGGCAGTTTCTTCTTCCTCTCCACACGCACTGCATACTGTGTCTACCCCTTCGTATTTGGCCCGATATGTCTTGGTTCGCAGTACTCCCGTCCGGGCCTCAAATAGTAGAGAACTACCCCGAGTATTATCATAGATCCTTTTCCTGGCAATTTCCTGCTTAAAGGTTCGATAGGTCTCTAGTGCGGACTTCTTAATCATGCCCATTCTCCACATGTCAGTCTCAGTTTCCTTCACTTTCTTCTTAACCGATAGTTCTTTTTGGTCTGGCCACCTGCTGTTTTCTAAGTATTTACCAGTCAACTTCCTGGTTCGCTTCCTCCATTTCGTATCGACATTCTTCATGTACAAGTAGCTGAAAACCTTCCTAGCCCAAAGCTCTTCCCCCATTTCTCTCAATCGTTTCTCAAATTTTATTTTGCTGCTAGCTTCCCTGCCCTCAAATGATGTCCATCCCATATCACCTTGTACTCCCTGATTTGGTGTATTCCCGTGAGCTCCTAAAGCAAGCCTACCTATTCCCCGTTGCTTAATTTCTAATCTTGCTTGAACTTCTGATCTCATGCACGAGACCGCATTGCCGAACGTCAGCCCAGGAACCATGACCCCTTTTCATATTCCTCTCACAACATCATACCTATTGTAATTCCACAGTGCCCTATTTTTCATGACTGCTGCATTCCTGTTACCTTTAGTCGTCACGTATATTTCGTGTTCCCTCATATACTCGGTCCCATTGCTTATCCATACGCCCAGATATTTGTATTTATGTGTTATCTCTAGCGTGACCTCCTGTATTCTAAGCTTACTACCTTCGTTGTCATTGAAAATCATGACTGCTGATTTTTCCTTACTGAATCTAAAATCTAACCTATCTCCCTCATTACCGCAGATGTCCATCAATCTCTGCAAATCTTCCTTGTTGTTGGCCATTAGCACTATATCATCTGCGTACATTAATGCTGGTAGTGCCTGATCAATAAGTTTTCCTTGTTTGACTAAAGAGAGGTTGAAGCCCAGCCCACTTCCCTCTAATTTTGCTTCTAATTCTTGTAGATACATCATGAATAATAAGGGTGACAAGGGGCACCCATGCCTAAGCCCCCGTTTTACCTCTTCAGGCTTGGATACCTGTTTTTCCCACTTTATAACTACCTTGTTACCTTTATAGATACCCTTTAAAAGATTAGTGACTACATGTTCCACGCCTAGTGTGTCCAGTATTCCCCACAATTCCTCTTGAACCACGCTATCATACGCTCCCTTGATATCCAAAAATGCTAGCCACAGAAGCCTGTGTTCCTTCTCTGCTATTTCGATGCACTGCGTCAGTGAGAACAGATTGTCTTCCAACCTCCTGTGTTTCTGAAACCCATTCTGCAGTTCCCCCAGCACCCCCTCATCATCTATCCACGCCTGCAGTCTTTCCTTTATAATCTGCATCGCCAGCCTGTAGACCACTGATGTCACTGTTATAGGACGGTAGTTGTTTATGTCAGCTTTGTCCCCCTTTCCTTTATAGATCATGCTCATCCTGCTAAGTTTCCATCCATCGGGAACTTCACCATCGATTATTATTGTGCTCACTGCCTCTCTCAAATCCTGCTTAGACTTCGGACCTAATGTCTTTATCAGCCTGATTGGAATGCCATCTGGGCCTGTTGATGTACTACTAGGGACCCTTTTCTCAGCCTTTTCCCATTCTTGTTGTGAAAATGGAGCCATTGCACCACTTGATTCGTCCTTGTCTATTGTGGTGCATAAAGTACTTTGTTGAAATTTTTCTGCCACCCTTGTTCTTATATATTCAATGGCTTCGTCCCCTTCTACCCTAGCACCTTGGGCTGTAGTTATAAAACTCTGCTCTAGGCTCGTCTCATTTCTTAGGGAGTTTAGATGGTTCCAAAATTTCGCAGCTGCCTTTCTATCTTTTTTATGTACTTCTGCCAGCCACTGAGCTCCCTTCCTTCTAATCTTTTCATTGATCAGAAGGGATGCATCCCTTCTACAGCTTAGAAAGGTTGCCCATTTTCTTTCAACTTCATCTGTCGGTTCACCCCGCTGCTTAGCATGTCTGTGTTCCCTAGAGGCTTCCTGACGTTTTGCTATGGCTCTCTTAACTTCCTCATCCCACCAACTTTTGGGTTTGTGTCTTCTTTTCCGGGGTGACTTCTCACGCGTCTTAGCAAGCTCTAACTCAAAGAGTCTAATTAGATTCGTGTATGTCCACACAGTCTTATTATCCTCCATGATTACTTTCTCAATTTGTTTAGTGGCTATTTCAATTTGCCTTTCTGAATAAAAATTTTCCTGTAGTTGCTCATCTTGTCTCCTTCCCACTTTCACTGCTCTTTCAAAACTTAGCTTGATACGTTTGTGATCGCTACCCAGACTTCTGGAGCCACCTTCATCTATGTGCATTCCCCTGAGCGTATCATACATCCTATGTGACATCAGTGCATAATCTATCGTCGACTGAAGCCTTCCTACCTCCCATGTTATTTGCCCTCCACAGTTCTCGGTACTGTTGCAAATGATCAAATCAAGCCTTTCACACATATCCATGATCATTTTGCCTGTCGGGTCGGTATACCCATCTATATCTTCTATGTGCGCATTCATGTCTCCTAATATAATTATCTCGCACTCTCTTCCTAACTCCTGAATGTCCTTTGATATACACTCTACCATTGCCTGGTTTTCCTCTCTGGCCTTTGCTCCCGTCCACAAGTACACGAAACCAAGGAGTGTCATTTGACCTGTCACTTTCCCTTTTAGCCATAAATGTTCCTTGCACTCCTGCTTGACCCTTTGCCAGTCTGTACTTTTATGAATGAATGCCCCAATACCACCCCCCTTTCTGCTGCCTTCTGTTCTATTACAATATTCCCACGCGTAGTCCGGATTATTCGGAGGTTGTTCCATGTCCCTGAGATGTGTTTCTACAAAACCGTATACCATCGGCCTCTCTTCCCTTAGCTGTTCTTCTATCTCTTCCCACTTCAGCCTGTTCCTACCACCCTGCATGTTAATATACCCTATGTCTGAATTGGCTCGGCGCTCGTGGCTACGTCTATTTATGCCCCGGACTCTACCTTTCTTAGATATTGGTGCCACTTTGGAATCGTATCTGTCCATACCACCTGTCGAGGAGTCTCCCTGGTTGTTTTCCTCGTTACTAGCTATCCTGCACCCCGAAGGGCTCGCTTGCCCCCCAAAAAAGCTACTGCGCGTCCTGCAAGTCGCCAACCCACCTCATGACCTAGCCGCCCATCGAAGTGAATTCTGTCTCGTTGAAAACCTCCCCACCTATGCACCTCTCTGTTTATTTCCACCACCTCAAAACCTTTCTCTCGACTCATCCGCCATATCTCTTGGTTTGCGTTGACCACCGCTCTTTGCAGGTTGCTATCACGCACCGGTACCTCCGGTATCGTGCATATCACTACCTGTACCTTAGGAGAAGTGGCGCGCATGTGATCGACGCCTTTCGCCAGTGTGGGTGCTAGTCCTGCTGCATCTTCATTGAGGACATCGTTTAAACCGCCTGAAATTATCACGAGGTTTCGTCTATCAGCTGTCGTTTTGAGCTTTGCGCTCGCTTGCCTCATGACTGCTTCCAGCTTGCGTCCTGGAAACGCCCCTACTGCAACCCTCTTGTCACCTCTTACCCTCTCTTTGATGGCTTCTGTGCATCGATTTAAATTCGAGTCCCCGACGATTATCACATGCTGTGACTTTTCAGCTGGATCGTTCTGCACCTGGGGGCTACTTGCACCTGTGACGCCGGCTGCTTTGTTCCCTCCCTGCCCCACCACTACCTCGCTGAAGCTGGGCCTTGCGACAGTTGAACCGGCTAAACCTGTTTTTTCCAAACTTGCTCGCTTTTCCTTCTCCACCGTTCTGTTTGCCGGTTCCCTACTGTTCTCTCGGTAGGTCGCTTCTTTGTTCAGCTTCGCTAGCGCTTCCTCGGCGGACTTCAGTCGTTCTCCCATTGCCCTCGTTTTCTCTTGCTCTGTCGCCAACGCAGTCTCGAGCTCGGCGATTCTCACCAGCAGTTCACTCTGGGCAACCATCATTTTCTCCATTTTTTCCTCGACCTCACATTGCCTACACTTCGCGTCAGCCTCTTCTTCATCCGCTTCTACGCTTGGGTCAACTTTCAAACCCACTCCACATCCTGAACACTTTACAGTCTTTTTAACCATGCCTTTCTGACACCAATTGTCCCTATACTCGATAATTACTAAACTCGAGCCCTGAACTTCGAAAAAAGAAGAAAGTCTATGCTCTACTACAAACATTTGCGTGTTCAATGTACGCGCACCTCCCCCACGGGATGGCAAAAGAAAAAAAACAACAAGAAAAAAATTTCAAACACACACACACCCGCACTAACTAATAAATACCTGGTGTCTGGCCCCCGAAAAAGCCGTACCATAAAATAAGTGCTACGAAGATTTCAACTGCTGCCTTATAATTATAAATACAAGCTCAAAACATGCAAAAACACTTATCTGCGCAGTCGATCCGGAGCGCTCAAAAAACACGTCCATCCACCTTGACAGCCCGACGCTGAAAAAATTCGGCAGATGCACCGCCATCCAGCGGACGTTCCAAGGACTAAACAAGAGGTGGCACACGCACGCTGTCCTAAGGCTTGCGCTTCGTGTCTTCTTCCCACCTTTAACAACCTCGAGTTCATGGTATATACTAATTCCCTTTATTCATGGCACTGCGGCCCAACGCTCGCTAAACCTTTCTAAAACCAAGAAAGTTATAGAGAGTAAAACGTAGCAATTTTTTCCTTTCAGATATGGCTCAATGTACATGACAATGGCTGCTAACGGGGAATGAGAGACAGGAGAATTAGGCTTTTAGGTAACACGCACGCTGCGAATTTTTTGTTATTCAACACGCACAGAAGAAATCTCTCACGGGCACCACCTTGGAGGTCAAAATGTAAAACTGGTTACACACTACGACTACTACTACGAATATGAGGGAGGAACGGGTGCTGCTATGAACAGCTTCGCCCCTAAAAAGTCAATGACTGGGCCGACGCGTAAGATATTCACATCACAAACGCTGCAACTGGCCGGTATCTTTGAGAAAACGCAACAGCGCTTTTGTTGCCTTTCGGAATTGGGATGGGCAGTGCCATGGTCCCAATACTTTCTCGACAGGGAAATCACTTCTGTCCAATTGATTTAGAACACTGCCGGGTGAAGCCTCTCTTTAGTGCATGCTGGGCAGTAACATAAGAGGTGTTGAATAGTCTCATCGACGGTGCAGTCGTTGCACTCCGCGCTGTGGGTCATCCGAATGTTAAATGAGTAGGCATTGGTGAAGGCCATGCCTAGATGCAGATGGCACCACACTGCACCTTCCTCCCTGTAAAGACCAGAGGGTAGCCGCTGTCGTAGAGATGGGTTTAGAGAATATAGTCGATGGTGTGCGAACTGTGATGACTGCCACATCTGAAGTGCCATGTTCTGCGCCAGCTTACTTAGGTATCTAGTCGATTCAATCCTAAATGAAGGTACGGAACCAAAGTTTGTTTGTACGTGTGCATTTCTGGCTGCTTCGTTGGCGAGGTCTTTGTCGGAGATACCGCAATCACTTGATATCCACTGGAACACAACGTTGTGTCCTCTTTCGGTCGCATAGTGCAGCATTACTCTGATCTCCCACACAAGTTGTTCGTATGAACTGCGACGAAGTGCCGACGATAGACATTGTAGAGCCACCTTGGAGTCGCAGAATACTGCCCATCAATTAGCTGGCTGTTGCTTGATATAATCAATGGCACCTCGCAGGGCAACAATTTCCCAATCAGTCAATGTGATCACAAGACAAAGTTTGTAAGTGATGTTGAATTGTCGCGATAGAACGACGGTGGTGCCGGTTGAGCTCATCTGGGTGGTAATTGATTGATATGTGGGGTTTAACGTCCCAAAACCACTATATGATTATGAGAGACGCCGTAATGGAGGGCTCCGGAAATTTAGACCACCTGGGGTTCTTTAACATGCACCCAAATCTGAGCACACGGGCCTACAACATTTCCTCCTCCATCGGAAATGCAGCCGCCGCAGCCGGGATTCGAACCCGCGCCCTGCGGGTCAGCAGCCGAGTACCTTAGCCACTAGACCACCGCGGCGGGGCTCATCTGGGTGGTAGATCATCTGTGGATACGTGGATTCTGTCAGCATAGTAGGTGTTAACATTCCAGAATTGCTTGCTTCAAGGCCAAGGTAAAAAAATTCCGCCATATCCACGAAGTGAATGATGATGAGTGGGCGAAGCTCCGGAGGTAAACCCGGTAAACCATGAATCCTCTGTACATTTTGCCCACTCGATTTTATTACACCGCTCCCCCTAGCGTACGTCGCCGCACTAAATCGAACGATTGCCTTCAAGCAATGACACGCGCCATATGTGACATCATTCCTATTTTATAAGATCTCGCGTCTTTCATCAACTACAAGTACCGCTTTCTAGTTTATAACATCTTGCATCTTTTCATCATCAGCTACAAGTACCACCATCTAGTAAACACTACAAGAACTAAACGAGAGGTGGCTACATACAGGAGACGGTACCGCCATCTAGTAAACACTACAAGAACTAAACGAGAGGTGGCTACATACAGGAGACGGTACCGCCATCTAGTGAACACTGCAATAACTAAACTAGAAGTGGCTACAGGATGGATGGATGGATGCTATGAGCGTCCCCTTTATAACGGGGTGGTGACAAGTATGCCACCAGGCTCGAAAAAAAAAACCCCCTTTTTTTCTTTTTTTTTTATGTTGGCCTAATGCCTCTACTTCGATAAATTCTTTCTTAATGGAAAAAAGGTAAATTTTCAGCTTAAGTTCTCTGCCATTTACGGTACACTGTCCATATTTTATTTTTCCAATATTTATTTTTGTCCTTTCTCTCTAATTTTCTGCCACCAATACTCTAACCGTCTCTTACTTATTTCAATCGCGGGTGTGTTCAGCTTTCCATTGTTGTCCCTAAAACCCAAGGCTTCCTGTAGGCTCGTGCCCAAACGTACACCTGGGTGGATATCTCCACATTCAATCAGAACATGCTCCGCCGTTTCCTTATCTTTCCCGCAGCATGTGCATTGTTCTTCTTCTTTACTGAATCTTGCTTTATAACTACGCGTTCTAAGGCAACCCGATCTCGCTTCAAACAGTAAAGCGCTTCCCCTTGAATTATCGTAAAATGCCTCCCTCCTTATTTCATTTTTGCCCTTTCGGTAGTTACTCAGAGCCGGTTTTTTCTCCATAGCAGCCATCCAGTAAATCCACTCCGCCTCCCTGACTTTTCCCTTAACGCTCTTTGTTGACATATGGCTCACAATACCAGCCGTATATTTACTAGTGAGTCTTCTAGTTCTTTTTCTCCACTGTGTGTCCACGCTCTTCCTATACAAATAACGGAACACCTTCTCTGCCCATCTACTCTCCCTCATATTTCTTAGCCTTTCTTCGAACCTTATTTTGCTCTGCGCTTCCCTCGCCTCAAAACCTGCCCACCCCATATCGCCCTTTACAGCCTCGTTTGTCGTCTTCCCGTGAGCACCCAACGCGAGGCGTCCCACAGTCCTTTGATTTACATCCATTCCCGATTGCACCTCTGCCCTCATGCACACCACTGAGTTCCCAAAAGTAAGCCCTGGAACCATTACACCCTTCCACAGACCTCGAAGCACCTCATACCTATTGTATCCCCACAACGCTCTGTGCTTCATTATTGCCGCATTCCTCTTTCCTTTTGCTGCCGAGGCTTTTTCCTGTACCTCCATGTATCTATCACTCTCATTTACCCATACTCCAAGGTACTTGTATTCACTTACCCTCGGTATTTCTTGGCCTTGTATGGACACCGTCTGATCACAGGGATCATTGAATACCATCAATCCACACTTCATTACACTGAATCCTAGTCCAAGAGCTTCACCTTCCCTTCCGCATATATTCGCCAGCTGCTGTATATCATCTCGACTGTCCGCAAATAAGACGATATCGTCCGCATAAAATAAACCTGGAAGCTTCTGCTCAATCATCATGCCGCCCTGTTTGTGTGACAGATTAAAACCAATGTTGCTACCTTCTAGCGCTTTTTCCATACTCACCATGTACAGCATGAATAACAGTGGGGACAAAGGACATCCCTGTCTCAGACCCCTGCTAACCTCAACGTTCTCTTTGCTACGCATTCCTTCCCACTCTATGCAAACTGTATTTTCTCGGTATATCTCCCTCAAAAGCTGTATACAGTCGTCGCCCATGCCCATTCCTTTCAATATATCCCACAAAATTTCCTGATTAACGTTGTCGTATGCCCCAGTGATGTCTAGAAAAGCCACGTACAAGGGCCTATTCTCTATTTTAGATATTTCTATACACTGAGTGAGAACAAACAGGTTATCGTCTAACCGCCTGTCGACTCGGAATCCGTTCTGAAGTTCTCCCAAAATATCGTTATGTTCAGCCCATGTTTCTATTTTCATTTTTACATGCTACATACAGGGGACGGTACCGCCATCTAGTGAACACTGCAAGAACTAAACTAGAGGTGGCTACATACAGGCTACAGGGGACGCACAGCCCACGCCCTAAGGATCTTCGCCCCTAACAGGACTTTTCTTTTTCTTATTCCTTGGACGGAAAGGCGCACGTGGGGTTGTCGTAGGCTCCACAAAGTGGTTCGTGAACGCGCCAAGGGTATAAAACTGGATGGTAGCAAAGCGCGGTGGTAGCTAACGACTTTGAAGAACGACGCCTGCGGTCGTTGTTCCGGCGAAAATGCCAACTGGCTCAATACCATTCATGAAATGTGCCGAATATGTGTTCTCCGCACGTCGGTTGTCACGTAGGTCATAACAGGATGATCCCGAAACTGTTCCCGCGGTTGAGGTAGTTCATGGAAAGCCGATACAAACACGTAGTGCCTGTTCTTGCACGCTCTGAAGCGTTCGAATGTTTGTCTTGCAAGTTTTAGTAAGCAGAGGAAAACTGTAGCGCAGTACACCAATAAAAAGTGTTTGGTATAGCTGTAGCATTGAACTTAATGACGGACCCCATCTTTTTCCAGCGATCACTTTCAGGACGTGGGCAATGGATACCAGTTTCGCTTTCAAGCTAGTCACGTGAGGGCTCCATGAGAGGTCGCGGTCAACAATTACACCCAGAAAACGATGACTAGATTGTAAGAGATGGGCTGGCCATTAATGCTTATTGGGTAACTTGTCGTCGCCTTGTGCGTGAAGGCCACCAGTGCACATTTTTCTGTTTAGATTGTTAGACCTTGCGTGCTAAGATAGTCAGATGCTTGCGACGCTGCTCTCTGTATCCTTTTGAAGGCGTGTCAATGCTGATGCCAAGACACAGATCTCATCAGCGTATATCGAAACACTGACTGTTTCCGTGATAGCTTCCGCCAAGCCAAGCGAAGCAAGGTTGAAAAGAACTGGGAAAAAAACCTATTTGGGGGACGCCACGGCACTTGTAGTGGTCTGAGGTTGGGCCATCTTCAGTATATACAAAAAAAGGGATCTTCTTGTCAGATAGCTTCGCATCCATTGAAACATTCGCCCTCCCAGTTCAACTAACAGTAGTATGCCTAATATAGCTTGATAGGAAGCATTGTCAAAGGCACCTTTCGCATTAAGAGTGCACGTGCTGGTCGTTTTCTGAATTTATACTGTTGTACTGATCACACAAAATTGATGATGTTACCAATTGAATAACGGCCTCTTTTAAATCCCGCCATGGAGTCAGGTAAATGTTGTGCCGTTCAAGGAATCATTCCAGGCGCTTGAAAATCGTGCGCTCTATGAGTTTCCCAATGCAACTGGCGAGAGCTACAGGCCGGTATGATGTCAGCACCAGAAGGAATTTTCCTGCTGTTATAAGTGGCACAAAACGGCTCCCTTTTCAGTTTTTAGGTACAGCGCCATCTTTCCATGACCGACTACATAAGTTTGGCAGTTGTCGTCTAGCTGCTTGACCTAAGTGACGCAGAACCATATACGTTATCTCATCGGGCCCTGGTGAAGAACGCCTACACATTCTTAGTGCAGCTTCTATCTCTTCCGTAGAAATAGAGCTTCCATACTTATATCTCGCGGATAGGAGATATCGCATAAAAGCATATCAGATAATAGGACTGTCTCGCCGGTGATGTTCCTGCAAAAATTCTTTGCAACGTCAATTTCATGGTGGTTTAGACGAAGTGCGAGAAACTTGAAGGAACTACGTTGCATGGCGCCTGAGCGAAGATCCTGTAGAGTTCTCCAAGCATCAGACAATGGCTTGCGTGGGTCTAAGAATTTGTGAAAGCTTTTCCATTTTCGATCTTGCAGCTTGCCTATTCGGCTCTGTATTTTCTTCTGCATACGCAATGTTGCTCTGAGATCAAGATATTTTATGCCAATTATTTATGCAGTGGCTGACGATGATGAGAAATAATGGTTGAAGTGAGTATGCGCCACAGTTAATACGTGAACAAGAACAAGCTTTCGTAATGGGCTGGAGCATTAGACGACCCATTCGGTGCGCTATGCAAACTGTGCGACGACAAGGTGTTCTTTCGCTGTTTTAAAACGATTTATGGGTCGTATTAGCGCGATTGCGTTCCCCACATCACGCCTGCCTAAGGGAAGTTTGCTAACAACTCCCAAGCACCAGGCGTAGCTCAGTGGTACAATACAGGGCTGGCATTCAGTGAACCCGCGTTCGAAACCAAGTGTGATTTAGAGATATTTTTTTAATTTCGTGCGATGTTGTTACGGTCACTGTCGGTGGCGGAAAACTACGTTGGCACGTGACCCGAAATATGATGAAAATCATGGCATCCGTGTCATGCAAACAAGACTACATGCTACACTCATAGTGCACTCACGGTAGTTTCAGTAGCTTCTCACATGCCAGATTTGGCGTTACAAGACGTGAGCGGATGACGAAAGTGGATGCCTGGAGAAAGCATGATAATTATGATATGCCCGTCATGTAAGAATTTTACTACATACCACGCTCATGATGCGCTCGTGGCCGTTTCGCTAGGTTCACTTACACGAAATTTGTTATTGCGTGACGTGAATAGATGATGAAGATGATTGACTTGTCGAAACATGATAATCACTACATGTGTGTCACGTAAAACATGACTACATGCGTGTCACGTAAAACATGACTACATGCTACGCTCATAGCGTGCTCGCGACCGTTCCGCTAGGTTCACTTATACCAAATGTGGTATTAGGTGACGTTAATGCGCGACGAGCACACATGCTAGGCGCAGGCATAGTAATCATGAGATGGAAGTGATGTACGGAACATTTTACGTCCACCTCGCAACATTGTGCTGATTTAAATATGACAATTGAACCTTGTTCATTCGTGCTTCGCATATCGTCGATTCTCACGGTACGTGGGATCTACCAATTTCAAAGACGATAGTTTTTCTTGGGGACCTTCGACGCCAAAATTTCGGTCAATCTGTCTGTCTTTCTTTCTCTCCGTCTATATGTCTGTACATTAGTCTGTTTATCCGCGGTAACAATTTCTCTAAAAGCACCAAACAATACCTCAAACGGCCATCCCTATTCGCAGCACCCACCAGTAATGCTCAAGTTTCAGCGCTCATTCTTGTGCAATTGACAGTTAAAAAGCAATTAATACGCATATCTGAGGCACCATAACATCACATCGATGTTTTGTATGTGTGCCTTTATACAAAGGAAGGCACACACGAGTAATTCTATAGACCGTAGCGTTTATCACGCTGCGCTGACAGTGAAACGAGATGCTCAAAAAAGTTGACGGCCGATCCATGAGGTTAATGATGATGAGATTGGGCGAAGCTCCTGGAAGTAATACCATGAAATTGTCTTCCGTTAATTCGCCTGGCGATATGCGCGATTCCTCTCCGCTTCCCATTGTCAAACGTTTCCAAGATCTGCTTTGCGACGTTGACGTACTGCCTCGGGCTTTCGTTCCCGTACAGAAGGATCTTGCCGACGCTGACGTGCCGCTGCAACTTCTTGTTCACGTCGGGATCTTGCTGACGCTGCCTTGTTGATGTGGCTTCTTGTTCCCGTACAGCAGGACCTTGCCGACGCTGACGTGCCGCTGCAGCTTCTTGTTCACGTCGGGATCTTGCCGACGCTGTCTTTTTTTTTATTGATATGATATATAAGGAGATGTTGGCGCACCATTATTGCGCCGGCTACTCCTTAGCCGTTGATTGAAACTTGAGCTGTCTTGCTGATGTGGCTTCTTCTTCCCGTACATCAGGATCTTGCCGACGCTGCCTTGCTGATGTGGCCTCTCGTTCCCGTACGGAAGGATTTTGCCGACGATGACGTGCCGCTGCAGCTTCCTGTTCACGTACGGCGGGATCTTGCCGACGCTGCCTTGCTGATGTGGCTTCTTGCTCCCGTACAGCAGGATCTTGGCGGCGACGTCGCACAGCTTCCCGGCGTGCTTCTGCCTCGCGTGCTCTGACATCAGGGTCCTGTAAGCGAGCGCGTGCCGCCGCTGCCCTGCGCGCCCACCTTTCGGCATCTTTATCCATACGAGCACACACCGACGGCAACGAGCATCGGCAACTACAAACCTGTATCGATATGACTTTGATTATAAAACAAAACCATTGCTTTAGAAAACACCTGGCATCTTTTGTTAAGCAGTTGACGTCTTATTTTTGTTTTGCTTTAGAAACATCTGGCGTCTTTTCATTTTAATTGCTTTTAGAAAACATCTGGCACCTTTCGTTGGTTTATTTCATCAATCAATGGCGTTTTGAACAAACATTATTCATTGTTTATTCACGCGCAGGAGAAATCTCACCAGGCACTACCTTGGCGGTAAACAATGGCTGTTACTGGGAATGAGAGACAGCAGAAGTCAGCATTTAACACTTCTACTTCTACTAACGTTTCCTACTGGAACATGCTAATGGCTGCTACTGGGGAATGAGAGACAGAAGAATTTGGCTTTTAGTTAAAGCGCACGCTGCAAATTTTTTTTTATTGTTCAACAACGCACAGGAGAAATCTCCCACCGGCACCACCTTGGGGGTCAAACTGTAAGACTGGTAACGCATTACAACTACGACTACGACTACGACTGCGAGGGACGAACGGGTGCCACTATAAGGAGCTACGACTATAAGGACGTACTACGAGAGACGCTCAAGCCACGCCATAAGGAGAAGGGAGACGAAAAGGAAGTGATCCTGTTGACGTCCCTGCGTGTTCCACGTCAGGGACGTCCTCCTCATCTAGCCATGGCGCCATCGACGTCGTGGACACCTTCGAAGGCGCAGGCCTTAGACGTCGTCGTCCCTGCGGGGACTAGTCCGGAGACCGTCATCGACGCGACGGCCTCAATAGTTGGCCTCTCAGAGGTACACTGCGTTCAGCACATGGGAGGCATGAACTTCCAAGTAACTGTCAAGAGCATGGCTTCCATGACTCTCATCGTCAACGCTGGCTACCTGACCATGGGTGGCGAGCGTATCCCTGTCGTTCCCGTCGGCCCGCAGGTAACTAACGTCGCCTGCCTGTTTTTACCAGCCTTCGTCTCCAACGAGGTACTCGTCCAGGCTTTGTCCCCATACGGCAAGGTATTGACTGCGACCGCTGGCGTCATGAGCGCAAGACGCGGAGTTCTCACAGGCACACGCTATGTACGGATGGAAATGAGTCCCACAAATCGCGTCCCCAACTATCTTCGCGTTTCTGGTCATCGAGTCACCTTCGACTACCGCGGTCTGCAACGTGTTTGTCGTCGGTGTGGCTCTAGTGGTCATTATCGAGCACAGTGCACAGCACCATTCTGTGGTCGCTGTGGTGTGCATGGACATGAAAGCGAAGGTTGCGACCGCCCCTGCCGACGTTGTGGAGATAACCACCCTACCACCGTCTGCCCTGTGCGTCGTTCATATTCTGATGCTACTGCGGGGACCTTTCCTGCCCTACCGTCCGTGTCACCAACGGCAACAGATGAACGAGAAGCAGGAGCTGTACTAGAAGAACGCCAGAATACGATACTGAGAGCTCCATTAAACGATGAAGAAGTGTGCAGCTTGGCCAACCCCAGCGTGCCACGTCTGCCAATCACAGCGATAGAAACAGCCACCGCGATTGACCTCGCGTCTGTCCCAGGCAAACATGTCATGCCAGGATCGACGTCGGCGCAAGCCGAGAAAGATACGCCGGTAGGCACCGAGGCAGCGGACTCATCGTTAAACCTAGCAGCTGAGTGCCCAGAAGACGCCGACGTTGCGAGATCTACGGGCGCTGGTGTCTCGCCAGGAGCAGAATTGAAACCGAAGGAGCAAAGCCCATTGGATCATTCCGAAAGCCAGGCTCGTGACTTCCTTGAACAAGTAGCAAGACGCAATGGGAGTTCTTTACTGACGCGTCTCGACAAGCAATGCGTGATCAAGGTCGTTGGAGGCGGCGACAACGTTAACGCTGCAGCCCTACCACCATCTGACTCGTCAGACAGCAGCTTCATCCTCGAAGTCGACAGTAGCATTAGACTCCCTTCTAGCCCAGACGGATGTGACGTGCAAATGCAAGCCCCGCGATAGGCCAAGCGTGCCCACAAGTCTGGCACCAGCTCGGACGGCACCAAGTTCCAGCAACCGAAGAAAGCTCGACCCTCTTCTACAGGGTCGAATTGTGCTCTGTAGTGTACGTACTCCAGTTCCCCCGGACAGATCCCCGGGGTATACCGAATCGAAAAACACGACCAGGTCAGTCACCCACCTTTTTTCAATATGGCTGACACCCTGAAAATCCTTTCTTTAAATGTTCAAGGGTTCCGTAACCCAGTAAAGCAAGCCGAGGTTATCAGCATAGCCCGCGCAGAACATTGTGATATTCTGTGTTTACAAGAAACAAATTTTTTCACCATTGGCCACGTTCCTGCATTCAAACGCGCAGTTAATTTAGACTGTTATTTTTCCTTCACGACATCTCGCTTCTCTGAAATTGGAATAATTATTTTTAACCGCGCTCTTCTGCGCAATCATCATGTTTTTTATGACGGGTTTGGACGGGTATTGGCTTTTGACTGCGTCCTATCATCCTTCAAGCTGTGTGTTTTGTGTATTTATGGGCCAGCTCAAGCAGCGATGTCCAACAATTTTTTCCGTGACCTGTACGTGTATTTTCTAGACGGTCGTCATGTCATACTCACTGGAGACTTTAATTGTGTATTAGACACGCGAGCTGACGTGCAAGGTCCAGGATGGGGTCGCTCTGATTGGAACGCGCGAGAGCTGCGTCGCCTAGTGCAACATTTCTCTTTGGTAGATACATACAGACTAGTGCATGGACCACAGTATGCCTGGACTTAGCGGCGTAGCACGTCGTCTAGTCGTTTGGATCGTTTCTATGTGCCGAGCACGCTAGCTTCTTACGTATCGATCTCTGATGTAGTAACATTACCATCATCGCCTGTTTATATATCAAACCACCGACCAGTGACGCTCGAGGCTCACTTTCCCTTTTCATCATCAGTGAAACCTTGGCGTCTTGACATCCGCATTCTGCACGACGCGCGTACACGCTCCAGTTTATCTAGAATCTTGCGTGCCTCTCTTTTGGGATGCGGTCCGGAGGTGTGGGACGCGCTCAAGACACAGTGGCGTTTACACTGCTCAGTAGCAGGGCGGGCCCTTAGACGCCGTACGTCCGAAGAACTAGCGGAGACTGCCACAAAGCTGCGTATTGCTCTTCGGGTTGATCGACTAACTCCCCTGATGCGCGCGTGGCAGTGAGAGTTAAGGGGTCGTTTTCAACGCCTCATTGCAGCTTCGTCATTGACGGCAGCTAGTTGGCGTTGCAGACGTAATCCTTGTGCTCACCCTGAGGTTCTACGCTTTGCGAAAAGCTCGCTTCTCACCCCGTCGAGTCGACTAGGAACTCCGGCTGCCAGATTCTTACACACTGCGTTGCCGCCGACACGTGATCAATCAGTTTTCCTAGCTCACTTTGCCAACATGGCTCGTACGACAATGTCATCACATCGCGGTACCACTGAGACAGCCACAATGTTAAGTAGTCTCCCTCAAATTTCATCTGAAGTAGCTGAACAACTGTGCAAAAGTCCGTCAGCTGACGAAGTGAAAGAGGCACTGTCTTCCATGAAGCGTGGCTCGGCCCCTGGGCCGGATGGATTGCCTGTTGAGTGTTGAGTTTTATTTAACGTTTTGTGACGACATTGGTGCTCTTTTCACCTCTGTTATTTGCCGATGTTTCGAGAACTTTAATTTTCCTGATATGTTTCGCGATGGTCGAATTGTTTTAATACCTAAACATGACCCATCGTCAGCTCGCCCAGAGGAGTGGCGACCAATAACGCTCCTCAACGTTGATTATAAAACTTTCGCGGCAGTTATCACCCGGCGTTTGAGAAGCCTGATGCCCTCCTTAATAGGTCATCATCAGGCGTGCTCTATTCCTGGGAGAGAAATCCACAGTCTCTCCTTTGTTACGCGCAATATAGTTGCGTACACGTTAACAAGATCAGCTCGGGGACTCTTGGTTTCACTTGACCAGGAAAAGGCATTCGATCGCCTCGAACATAGCTTTATATTTAGCGTAATGGCAGCATTTGGCTTCTCACAAAACTTCGTTGAGCTTCTCAAAAGCGCATACCGAAAAATACGCAGCACGTTGTTTCTTGTTGGTTTAGAGAGTGCGCCATTTTCGGTTACCCGTGGTGTCCGCCAGGGGTGTCCTTTATCCCCTGCACTTTTTGTACTCAGCCTTGAACCATTCCTTCAATCGCTAATCGCTGATCCTTACGTTAGAGGCCTTCCTCTTCCAGGTAGTGGTACCGTGACAGTGACAGCATTTGCTGATGACATCACGTTGTATTTGAAGAATGAGGACAGTTCATCCCGTAGCCTACGACTTTTTACTACGTATGGCACGATTTCAGGTGCTGCGTTAAATTTTACCAAATGTCAATATTTATTAATTGGTACCCCAGACGCATGTCTAAGTTCCTTTTTCGGTCTTCAAAAAAGGGACTCTATTCGCATTCTGGGGCTTGATTATACTTGCTGCGGCATATCAGCCTCCTTGTGGAATTCAGTAGTCGAAGATGTAAAACGACACGTCCGGGAAGCACAAGAGTATGATTTACCGATGCTCGAAAGAAGGTATTTAGCACAGACGGTGTTTTGCGGCCGTGCATGGTATATATCCCATGTCTTACAGCCCCCATTACGAATCACCAGGTCATTGCAATCCCTCATTGGCTCTTTTTTCTGGTCAAGTGGAACACAGCTGGTTTGCCGAGCAGCTCTTTGGCAACCGAAAAACTGCGGTGGGTTCGCATTCCCATCCGTTTCTGTTCGCTGCCGGCTACTTGCCCTACGATTCTTACTTCGGTTGTTGCATGGTGATCAGTGCCCCAAGCGCGATCTTGCCTGCTATTTCTTAGGCACCAAGTTACGCTATTTACTACCAGATGCACGGCTTAATTCTGCACCGCAAACACTTCACGTGCCTGCATTTTACTCAACGGCAGTAGTATTTTATCGACACGCGCAGCAGGTCTATCCCGATGTGGACATTCTTGAAAGCCGCATTGTAGATAAAACGGCGGCTCTTCTGCTTATTCTGGTTCCTCCAGCCCATCTAGCACGATCGAGACATGTCTCATGAAGCGCGATAACGGCATCGTTTTTGCCTGGTCACCTCCGTGACTTTATGTGGCGTCTTGGATGGAGAGTACTCCCAACACGGGACAGACTGGAGAGGTGGGGCATGGTCCCATCATTTACTTGTCCTAACTGCCCATTACAGGAGTCTAATCAGCATATGCTGCAGCAATGTGTCATTGCAAAGGTGTTTTGGAAGTCAGTTACCACTAGTTTTCGTGGCCTAGGTGTTAATCGCTTTGTAACATCTCGTCGCTGCTCGCGTAGTCGCTTTTCACGCCTTCTAATAGCTGCGAGAGCTTCTTGTTTATGCCGTAATAGGTGCGAAGCTGTTGCAGCAGATCATCGTCGTCGAGCTCTTTTTCCGATTCTGGAACGCCTCTACTCTGAACTCTTATCGTTTCTGTCGGAGGAATTGTTCTTCCTTGGGGAGGAAGAATTTCTGCGACAATGGTCGTGCCGCTTTCTGTCCGTAGTTGACAGACGCGTTCGATTAGTCTTCCACCTGGCCTTGTTCCTATAACCAGGTCACCTGTCAATGTCTGATTGGTGCATGTAATCAGTATGTGTTTACTATTTTTATGTGTTTGTGTATGTCTCATATAGGTGTGAGCTCTCCTAAATATGCATTTCATTCTAACGCTGTAAGTTATGTAACTTTTATGAATATTGATACCTGTTGTACATATTTTCTAACATCTTCACCAAGTCTTGTAAATTCTGTACATATATCATCATGTACATTGTCCATATTGTGATTAGTGCATTTATGCAGTGTATGTACAGTTATTAGTACAATGGACTATGGACATCCTACGGACTTGGACACTTTTGTTTAAATGTGTAATGTGTGTTGTGCTTTGTCTTTTGTTTGTTATTGTGCCTGTTATACAGACGCTTGTCCCTTAGGTTTGTTGCGTCCCATGAGGGAATAAACTTTTTCTAAACATAAGGAGCTTCGCCCCTAAAAAGCAAGTGTTTCTAAAGTTTTGCTAAGATGAAACGGTGGTGGCACCTGCCCGTCGGTCTGCGTTATACACCTTGTCGTCTCTGAGACAGGCGCTCATCTTTCTTCGCGGGTGCACACGCCTTCCTTCATTTTCGAAGATAACTGCCAGATAGCGTTCGTGTCTAACGTGCCTCGATGTGCTGGTTCATCTTGGCTGCACGGATCTAGACTCTCGAACGCAGCGCTGCCAGAATAAAATTTACTGATTTTCGAACACAGATCATCAAATGAACGTTTTGTTTACTCTCTCCACACGCAAGGCTATCGTCTTTTGAATGACATTTGCAGTGAAACATGCACATAAGAGGCCAATTTGTTTCTTAAAATGAATGCAAGTCAATGTGTTAGTCCTTGACTGAGGGGCGTTATGGCGTACAACATTACAACAAACTTTCAAAACATGTTAATTTTTGGCCTATGATGATAGTCGTGGTGGTATTGAATCAGGCTTGTTGATCTGGCCTAATTTTATAGGCTGAGAAGGAACAGTGACACCTGAGAATCCTATAATTTCAGGGGTGTGTCAACATGCTCTAAGCTGTCCTTTGTTGTGCTGAAGGGCAATCGCCATTTTTTCATCTTTTCTCGTGATCGTCGCAAGTCCGGGAGACACGTCCTCAAATGCCCGGTTCCCCAAGAACAACTGTTTATAAGCTCCGGACGACCGCTTCTCTTTTTCTATCGAACTAGTGTTGCCATTAAGCTAAGTGCTCCATCTAGCCGATGTCTCCGCCAGACGTACAAGCGGGCAAGTGGCTGAAATGTCCGAGTCGGGTTGTAGGGGCAGCCGGTGTCTGATGCGCTGCAACTTCCTGGCGTTTTCGCCAGCAAGTACGGGGGTCACACATGCTCGATTGATAGTCTAATGACTGCTAAATAGCGCGAAAAACGAAGACACAGGCACTACAGACAGAACTGAGTGCCACTAGTTTTATAGAGTCTGCTTTACAGCGACTGCATCATCTTTTACGTGGCGCATCTTAAGCGTACGATAGGGTAGAATAAAATTTTATTGGATAATAGCCACGTTGATGTAAATGAATATAAAAAAGAGGTTTCTCTTTCATGCGACATACGGACGCGTATCTCTGTTCTACTCGTTTGGCCACCGCTCAATAAGTCTTTCCAGTAATTCACCTGAAAAACTCAGTCTTTGGGGCGCAATTGCCAATGTTTGGGTGCTCTTCGTAATGTGAAAGACTGCATTGTTATCAACATAACACTCGTGTAAAATACTCTATGCTCTGCAGGTGGCTTTGTACCTTCACTTCGTTGTCATCCAAGAAACAGGACACGTTCAGAAGCTTCAACACATTCAGCAAGGCCACACTTGTACCGCCGGGCTGCCGAAAATTTACGACACCCCAGGCGTGACCACAAATATCACCTCCATATTGTTTTTCTGGTGTGCCTTTAGTGACATTTCTGCGAAGAGTCATGATCTGGGTATAGTATGAGTGTGAAAAAATGATCGGTACAAAATATGGTAAAGATACTTTCTATCATGATTGTCCAGTAATTAACTTACAAGAAATATCAAGCGCTAGCCACGGCAAACGATACCAAGCTGCACTTATCAGGCAATGCTTATTAATAAGTAGAAAGCGAGGTGTGCTATCAGCCTATAATTATCATTCTAAAAGCAAGTCATGGTTGTCCAGATCTCTGCTTTTCATGGAGGTTCCACGACGATGCGGAACAATGCTATGCTGCTTTTTTATCTAGAGTACATGTGGTTGCATGAACACCTTTTCCCGCGAGGCCAGAAATATTTTCATGACGAAACGATACAATTGAACGTCTTTTTGATAGCACCAGATTATTCAGAGCTGTCGAATCCCAGGGGAGTCCTTGCAATATAGGCAACTGCGGAGTGTATGGTAATTGTGTTAGTTGCGTGAGCTTGTTTATTACTTGATAAAAAAAAGGATTGCGCAGAAGGAAAGAAAGGCGGAAGTGCTACCTCAAACGAACAGTGTCTATTTTGTGTGCTCTTTTCTTTATTGTTGTTTTTTCTTGGTTTCTTCTGTGTTGAACAAAGACGCGTGGTGAAAGAAAAGGCAGTGGTACAATACAGCTTTATCTTACGAATATGTCATACTTTGGTTTACGAGCGTTCAAGTGGAAATAAAATAACGCTCACTCTGCACTGAAGGCCACGAGGTAAAAAGCACAACAACCTTATGCGGAAACATGCAACAAAGAAACCCTTGCAAAGTTCTTTATTTGTTAAGAATGTCACGTTTATGCATTTATTTTTTTTTCGTCGCACCGCTCGTTGAATACCAGGTATAAAACTTTGCAGGCATTATCTCACAGCCTTATTCTATTACCAGGACATTGAAATACAGAAATAATATTTTCAATCCTAATATTAAATTTTTTGATGAGCGGCTGCTTTCATAAAAATAATCCTGTGTCGGCGATATAACTGAAAGAAATATAGCACAATAGGGCTGACAAAGTAACTGCCGTAAACTAAATATAAAACCTACAGTGCATTGCAAGAGCCCCATTTTGCGTCTTCCCCACTAGTACTCAGAAAGCCACCAAGCAGTCAGGGCTAACCCGACTATGATCCGCACTTGCGAGCTGGAAGCCTGTGTCGGACATTTGCCAGGTCTCAACTAGGTCCACTACCACCGCCTTTTTTAATAGTGCATAGGACCGATTATGCTACAGAAGTCTCACTTTGCGCATATCTGCGAGTAAAGACGCAATAAGCCGCTTGTGGCAGTCTAAATGGAGCGCTGAGGCATTCTGATACGACGAGCTGGAGCCACTGTTTTTTATCTGCACTTTGCTCTCTACAGTTCCATGCAGTAGAGTTGCCCATTCAGTAGCTTATTGTTCGACAGGAGAAAAATTTAGTAAAAAGGAATAAGTGCGAAACTGAATATTATTTGCACATGAAAGTGTCATATATTTTTTGTTAGTTCGTATTGTACAGACAGCAGGCGATGCCTATAGTTATCGCTGGTGACGGACTGTTTAGCAAGTACAACAGAAATGCAATTTCTTTGTTAGTTACTCACACTTTATTCTAATTCTGCGGTAAAGTGTTCGCTCTTTGCAACAGTATCACGGATGACATCTTTGCGTTCTACGTCCTCACCATATTGTGCCCCACTGGGTGGCGTTGATGCCGAGCCGCGCATGCATTCGCTAGCCTCTTCATTTTTACATTTTTCAAGCCTCTCTTCTCTTTCTGCATCAGCTGACTGTGGTGGAAAGGCAAACTAGATTTAGGAGAAGTAAAACACACAGAGCGAACAATGACTGGTCATAAGGAGGAAACACACAGAGCCTTGAACTTACCACAGAGCGATTAGGGGCGCGTTTGCGAGGCGTACTGAAACATACCACGCAAATCACGTCATAATTTGCGCTGTGTATTTCCCTATACTTCGGCAATATGCCTAAGCTTACTTTTTAATTAGGGTGCCCTTAATTAAAATAAAAGACTTTCCCATCAAATTGTGTCATCGCATTCATGTCGAGGGTGAAAGGAGCAATTTTGCCTTCACGAACCATTCTCTCTACGTAACAAGCAGTGACTCCAGCTACTGGTAGCAATATTGCAAAGCAAAAAAAAATGTCGCTGCATATTATACACGCACAGTGTGCCCGCGAACTTCTAAGGTATTTTTGCAAACACACAAAAATTACTGTTCCTTTCTAGCAGGCAAAATAAGCACCTCTATCAGTCATTTGTGCATGTGTTGATTTTTACTGAAGTGCCTTGAATTCATGCTACTGTGATTGCTCTATTCGTCCATTTCTCATCCTTGTTTCTTTCGAAAAACAGTAGTGCAAAGCTAATTGAATCGTAGCTATTGCGCTTCGTTCTTGCTTCATTGGGTTCTCCGTTAAGTAAATCAAACAACTTTTCACGACTCAGCCACATATGTCATAATCACACAATGAGATGTGTAGTACTCACCTAGGGTTTCTAAAAGTAAGTTGGTGAGGCGACAAGCGGATGTTTCTAATCAATAACACTTATGTCTGGGTATTTGGGACATAGGTACATGTAAGAATATATAGGCGCAAACCAAGAACACGGGCGACAAAAAGCACGCCATCAAGTGCGGACTCGCACCTGAGTTTTATTAAAGCGATCATTAACATTCTGAACCCCAAATACTGCGTGAATAAAAATTGATTCATAGCATGTAATATAACAAGCAAAGACAAGGTGGTACGAGAACTGCAAGAGCGAGATTGTGTACTTTAAGCGATATGAACACCAATGCGTTAGCACCTGTTTTAAATTGAGTGAGTTTTTTTATTTATACGTTATGCAGCATTTTTAAATGTAATCATGCGTTACGGTCTCAAAAGCTAAGCTTCGTTGCAATAAAAGTCAGTTATGGGTGTGTACGTGTCCGTGTTGTCTCTGCCGATCATGCCCTAAAAATAGCACTTATAAACTATTTTTTCAGCTATGCATAAATTTAGCTGATTGCGCCAGATAACACGCAGGAAGTTTAGCACCTATACTTAGGAAAACAGCAGACAGTAGCTTTCAAATGTTGCGATGTGTTACGCATGGTGAAAATGGACTTGTGCAGAAATTGCTTGATTCGATCGCGAGTGGGTGTTTCAGTAAAAATCAGTCATTTCAGGGAGAAACAAGATAGTAAGGGTCACTTTTTAACGTGATAGCGTTAAACAGCTTGTTTCGCAGAAATTCCAGCGTCAGCGTGGGGGTCCCTGATTATCAGCGAAAAATCACCATCGTTGCGTGACCAAAAAATCGAGTGTCTTTGCGTGGCGGAAAAGTCAAGATCGGTGCAAGTAAAACAACGATAAAGGATTTTGGCTCTGATTGAAACTCGAACCTCGGTTGTTTGCGCGGCAAGCTATGTTCTACGACACTGCAACGCCTCCACTTGTGAATACTGTGGAAGTAGCTTCCTTTTCTTGGAAAGGCATTGAAAGTCATTTTCTTGCTTTACAAACATACGCGTCCTCTATACAGGCTTCATCATACAACATGTGCGCAGTACAAAGTTACAGTGCCTTCGAGCGTCAGAACATGCGATAATAAATAATGTTGGGTTCAAGACTCTATCTAGAGGCACATCGCCATAGACGTTACGCTTATTTGTGTCACCTTCGGCAGTAGACATGAATGTAGTTTTTTCTTGAAAAAAGAAATGCTACTCCTGGAATATGGCACATACGTTATTCAGAATATATGTTACAGCCTGGTAACTTTCAGTTCAAATGTGATGAGAACATGTGTCTGTGAAAACAATAGAGACTTGCAAAGCTTCGTGTCGTTGTATCTCTATCTGCGACACGCTCCTCGATTTTTACCTCCCTCTATCGTGTACACCTGTACTTGTCTCACTAATTGGAACATTCAATTATGCAGGGGAGGTGGAAGGGTGTGCGTGGAGAGCACGCCATCGTACCTGCTTTTGACGTCTTCAGTCAGTTGCTTCAGCTTATTGCACGCCAAGCGTGCAAAATATTTCGCACGCTTTGGTGTGAAGCAAAGTGTTTTGACACGAGTGGCGTTAATATAAAGGGGAGACATGACATTGTTTGAGATGTGACAAACCAAATGCCACAGGCAATTTTCAAGAAATTCTGTTCCAAAAGCCAGTCACAAAACTATTTGCGAGAGGTTATGTCATAAGCTTGCTATTCTCTCACTTGTAAGATTAGGCGAAACTTCAACTTGATGCATGAAATGAGCTGGTTGGACCAGTACGAATAAAACAATGTCTGTGCATTGCAACCAGATTTTGCATCACCGTAGGCTTTTCTTATGTATCTCGTGGAATTATTGGTAGGTTAACCCACAGGCGTTGAAAATTTCTCTCACATACGTCGAGTCACCTCTAAGGCATTTGGGCAACCTTCGCCTGGCGGGGTTAAGCGAATAAGCAAAAAAATTGTATTAAAAACGTTTCAAAAGAACAAAAATAATGTGCGGCGTTCATTGTCATAACTATATCTGGAGCAAGTACCAGATGAAATATCACCGGAATCTCCGGTGAATCATTCATGCAAGAACCATTGCATTCAAGACCCAGCTGGGCACTCTCTTATTGAAGCACTCTCAGCTTCGTTTAAAATAAACGAATTAAATTGAGTCCAGTAGAACCCCGACCTCGATTAGACACCTGTAGAGGGGGGAGGGGTCCTAGGCCGTAGTTGCTGGTCGCATCCACGCTGATTCTGGAAGACCGTGGCACTCCACGCAATCGCACGCCACCTGGATTGCCGAAAACTAGACAAGGGTATCGCTACTTTTCACAGCCCTCAGCTCAGGCTGTTCTGAGCTGAACATTCCATTATTTAACACAAGGCAATCTCGGAGAATGTCAGCAATTCTACCGCACAACTAGGCCAAAGTTACTAAACTTGCTACGAGACCAAGAAAAACATGCCTGCAGTATTCGCAAAGGCTACTGCAGTCTAGTGAGCAAGCAGTGCGGAAGGAGGTGCCTCATCCTAGACAGTTGTAGCGAGAAATAACTTTTTGGCTCTTTTTATTATAAATTCAGTCGCAAAAAAAATTCAGTTGCCCGTAGTGCCTTTCCTGCTTTTTTCTTCGTCTCTGTCTCATTTATCTATTTCTGTGGGTTCATTGAAAGTAACAAGCCAACAAGCCAAAAGCTCGGTTCTTTTCAATCCCCGAACATCTCTCTGAACCCACCTCTAGACCCACGAGGACCATCACAGCTTGCCAACAAGCATGCGATTTCTCGCACACGCTTATTGGCGACATCGCTGATGTTGGTAACATTTCGCTAAAACCTGGAAAAAATGTGCACCGGAACCAGATAGCATGTGTAATGCTACTAGACCCTTTGAACTGGGAATATAGTTACGGAAAAGAAGAAATGCCGTGTCGATGAGGCTGGGGATTAGATGTATTTAAAACCAGCAGTAATGGCGTGACCGGTTCACCAGTGATCGAGCGGAGACAACCCTTCGTCTTCCTTGTCAGGCACACATGCGCGTAGTCCCTTAGAATATTAATATGCATGCATGTAGCAATGTAGCATTAACCCCCGGCGGCACAAGTACCGTCTTGGCGCATCTAAATGTCAACGTCACAAGAAGAGTGGTAGGGCTTCAAGCGCGCAACATGTACTATATCAATAGCCTGTTGGGCACATGAAGGCGACGGGGTGGCAGGACCAATTTCATATGTTACAGGGCTGTAACATTTGAAACTGCTTATTGTAGCAAGTAAGCACTTTTTCTGACAAGCCAACATGACGCGTCGGAGACCAGAGCAGGACCAAAGAACTGGGCGGAAAGTGTACGTCGCGGTGTCGTTGGTCATACAAACGCCATTGCTTCTTTTGGAAACACAGAAGGCGAGTACGGGTGATGTCGCGTGCGTGAGCGGCCCGAGTGATAGCGTCGATGGCATTTTCGCTGTTTGGTACCGCAGGGGATGATATGACAGTGTCTAGAGACAATGTTGGTTCTCGGCCAAACAGCAGAAAAATGGATAGTAACCGGCAGTGTCATGACGCGAAGAATTGTAGGCAAATGTGACGTACGGCAACGCGAGATCCCAGTCGATGTGGTTGGTAGAAAGATACTTAGTGAGCACGTCTGTAAGAATTCGATTTAGATGCTCCGTGAGTCCATTGGTTTGCGGATGGTATGACGTAGTCAGCTTGTTTCTCGTTTGAGAGTACTGCATCATGTTGGCTATGACCTTCGACAAAAAGGTGCGGGCACGGTCTTTAAGGTCCTTGTTGCAAAATCACGTCCTTGAGGAGGAAGCCGGTGACATTTGTGGCGCAGCTTGTTGGAAGAGCTCGTGTGATGGCATAACGCGAGGCGTAGTCGGTGGCCACGGCTATCAACTTGTTACCCGAGGAAGACAAGGGGAAAGGACCAAGTAGGTCCAAGCCAACGTGGAAGAATGGTTCTGACAGAATGTCAAGTGGTTGAAGGCATCCGGCGGGAAGTGTCCAGGGTGTTTTGCAGCGCTGACATTTCTCACAAGCCGCAACGTATCTTGTAACTGAGCGTGAAAGCCCCGGCCAAAAGAAGCGTCGGCTTATCTGGTTGTAACTGCGTGACACACCAAGGTGACCAGCAGTCGGAAGGTAATGAAGTTCATTTAGAATTTCAAAGCGAAGGTGTTTCGGAATGACAAGCAGCAGGACTGTTCCATCCGGCTCAAAACTTTGGTGGTATGTTAGACCATCGTGGAGCACGAATGAGTGATAGAACTGATTGGAAAATGGTGGTTCGAGGCACTCAATGATAGCACGCAAGGACGCATGATGGCGCTACTCGTCACGATGCATTTCATTTGCGAAGGGGAAAAGACGCAAGGCTCGATGTCGGTGTCAGTCACAGTGCTCGACTCAGCAACCGGGTCTCGGGACAGGCAGTCTGCGTCCTGATGTAGGCGTCCGGACTTGTACGTAACCATATAGGTATACTTTTGCAGTCGCAGAGGCGGCCAGCAGGAACCTTCAGTGACGTAAGCCAACATAGCGCATGATGGTCAGTTATCACAGAAAAATTTGTGCCATATAAATATGGGCAGAACTTTGAGACTACCCAAACAAGATCAAGCCATTCACACTCTATAATGGAGAAGTTGCGCTCAGCAGCCGTGAGGAGGCGGCTAGCGTAGGCGACAACTCGGTCGTGTACCCGTTGCGTTGGGCTAGGACGGCTCCGATTCCGTGACCACTAGCATCGGTTCGGACTTCTGTCGGAGCCGATGGGTCAAAGTGAGCCAATATAGGTAGAGTGGATAATAGCGTGATTAAGTGAGAAAAAGCAGCAGCTTGGTCGGTACCCCACGTAAATGTGACGTCTTTCTTCAGAAGCTCGGTTAGGGGTCGAGCGATGGTTGCGAAATCTTTCACAAACCTTTTAAAATACACCAAAGTCCTACACAACTCCCGACGTCTTTTAATGACTGGGGTACAAAAATACTGGTGACTGCACGAATTTTCTCGGTGTCCGGCTGCACACCAGAGGCGTCGACAAGGTGGCCTAACACTGTAATTTGCCGGCATTCGAAGTGGCACTTGGGCGAGTTACATTGAAGGCCTTCAGTGCGGAATATGACGAGAATAGTTGACAAACGCTGATGGTGGGTGTCAAATGTTGGGGAATATACAACGACATCGTCAAGATAACAAAGACATGTTGAACATTTGAACCCTTGTATCGAAAAGTCCATCATGCGCTCGACCATGACTGGGGCGTATCATAGCCCAAACGGCATAACCTTGAACTGATATAGGCCGTATGGAGTTAAAAACGCTGTCTTCTGTTGGTCTTTTTCATCGACAGCGATCTGCCGGAAGCCGGAACATAGGTCTATTCAAAAAAAGTGTCGGGTGCCGTGGAGACAATCGAGAGGGTCATCGATGTGGGGTGAAGGGCGAACATCTTTTTTTGTGATTCTATTAGGATAGCTGTAATCCACGCAGAAACGCCATGTGCCATTTTTATTTTTAAAAGCACATTGGGGGACACCTAAGGGCTCGAAGAGGGTTCAATAATTCATTCGGCTAGCATCTTCATTTTTCAAGCACCGTAAATAAAACGGACACATGGTGGCCGGCATTGCTAACATGAGCGGTACAAATTCCAGTGATGGCCACAGTTCCACCATCAGTAACATGAAGGCTTTAGTTGCTGCAGGCGTGAGGACTTTTTTGAGTAGGCGACACAGATGAGCACTCATTATGGACAATTAGGCTCCGGTATCAACTAATGCCATCAAAGAAATACCGTCCACATGCACCTCAGTCAAGTTCGTACTAGTGGGAGCATCAACGGAGGATTTGGATCAGTCGCAATTGATGCAGCACTACCTCCTGGAGCTGCATGATCTAGTTTTCTGTCCGAGAGGATTTATTTTTCATCGACGGCGGATAGTGGCGTAGTTGGGGCGATGGAGAGTGGCGGCGTTGAGGTGATGGTGAACGAGCGGTGAAGCGGCTGTTAGGAACTCGGAAGAAGGGTTCACACGACTGTTCAAATACTGACGGGAGTCCTGGTATGGGCGAAAAAAGGAAAATGGGCTCCAGTTTGAGGGCGTGCAAGTGCTGCGGCAGTATTGGGAGATATTGCGAACTCGGTGGTAGCGGAAGCAGATCGGTTTGTCGTTTGTAGCTCTTCATTCCGTCGGATTGAAGGATCGCGGAAAAAAATGAGAGTCATGGCGTGGTGCATTTATTGTCATTGGTCTCGAGGTGGGTCGGAAGACATAGCAGGCCACACTAAAATTGAGCTTTGCAATTTCCTGCCTCACGATGGCTTGAAAACCGGAGACTGCTGGAGGCGTTTGTGCGCCGCCATGGTCGAGTGTAAATGGAGGAAATGGTGCCGGACTTGACGCACCAAGCTCCCGTTGAACTATACTTGTCACGCTGTCCTGCATGGGTGGTCCGGCACAAAGATTGGTGCTGGTGGATGTAATAGTCGTGTTTGGTAGCCGCATAAATTGAGGCAGATCACGGCAGCTTTTGGCCATTTCGAAGCTGCGGAAATATTTATTAAGCATATCTACGGTCATGACGTTGGTGTACACGAGCAAGTTGAAGGCGTCGTCCGCGATGCCCTTGAGTATGTGGCTCACCTTGTCACTCTCTGTCATTTGATCGTCCACTCTCCGGCACAACGCGAGCACGTCGGGTATGTACGAGACGTACGACTCAGTTGAAAACTGCACACGAGTGGCGAATTCTTTTCGCGCTTCCATTTGGTGACTGGAAGGGTCCCCTAAGATGTCACGCAGTCGCTCCTTGAAGATACCCCAGGAGGTGAGCTCGGTCTTATGGGCGTCAAACCAGACACGTCGGGTGCCTTCCAAGTAAAAAATTACGTTGGCGAGCATCACGGTAGGGTCCCATCGGTGTGTTTGGCCAAGACGCTCGTACATACAGAGCCAGTAGTCAACGTCAAGTCCAGATTGTGCGGAGAATGTACCGGGATCATTGGGGCAGGGCATCATCAGGTATGTAGTGGCTGGAGCTGCAGATGGAGACGCTGATGGGTTGTTGTCTTCGGTAGCCATGGCCGGAGACTGAACGGTGCGGCCACTTCAAAGCTTCGTGGTCAAGACGGAGAACGTTCCACATCGGTCAAATATGTTACGGAAAATAAGAGACGCCGTATCGACGAGACTGGGGGTTAGATGTGTTGAAACCCAGTAGTAATGGTGTGACCGGTTCACCAGCAATAGAGCGGAGACAACCCTTCGTCTTCCCCGTCAAACCCACACGCGCGTCGCCCCCTAGAATACCGATATGTATGCATGTAGCAATATGTTCAGCCTATCTGAAGATTAGCCCGTACGCGAAGGGTAGGATTGATGGATGGAGTCAGTAGATATCTCGATACGCGAAGGTTCATTCATCGCTTGAGCTATTGCTACTTGGCCTGCTGCGGTTACAGGCACCTTCCTGACGGTATCTGAGTTGAGTATGTCATCGCGATGACCAACCCCAACGACCACCAAATATCAGAGTGGCCGTACAGCGCTGCATCGACGAAAGTCACCTTTAGCCGAGATTAAGCAGCGAAATCAAGCAGAGATTTTGCCAATGTCATTCGCAGGTCAACAGTGTACTTCGAAAAATTTTTACGTAGGAAGGGTATCACCTCGTACATATTCATCATTACTGATAATAACAGCTCACCTCACTTCCCATATGGTGTTTCAGCAACTGTAGGAGACAATGTCCAGTCATGGGACAGGACGACCACACGACTTAACCGAGCGTCTGTAGCTCAATTAAATAACAAGAGAATAGAAGTCTCGTGAGGCGAGCCCTACGTTCTTTTCCGCCATAAGTGTGGGACCTCCTACGAAGAGCTCGGGCATTGGCTATGCCGAAAGTTAAGCAATCAGCTCCATCCCTCTCCCTTCCGGCATTTCAAAGAGGTCAATTCTGGGACCCTAGTAAATATTTTTACCACGAAGCTGTTTAAGGTAGTCAAAAATTGAGCGGTCTGTCGTGTGTGGCGTAGCAGTGTTTCCTATAAGATTTGGGTACGTCCAAGGACTCACCACTGATACAACGAAACTAAATAAGCCACAGCCCCACAAACGAGCACGTGCCAGAAATTTTTCAACTGTCTATCAAAAACATTGGAGGGTGTTTTATCTTTGCCTCAAAGAATACGTCTTGATTGCGTTATTGGGCCTCCTGCGCATCGGCTTCGCAACTACTAACGTGTATTGGCTCTAGGTGTGTGGGTTAGCCATACAGGGAGGAACCGGACGACCATGCGCGTAACATATTCATTTCAAAGTATGATTAAACGCCGATTCTAAGTACAGTTGTTAAGTGCACATATGCCCCCGTGGTTTCTTTCGCGAATCCATGAAAGACACACTGCATAAAGAGAGGATAATATTAATTTCAGGTCTGGTGGTTCCATGCCTTGAAATCACCCCAGGGTGGGTGCCCTTCCAAACGACTATGAACTTCGTCACGCCGAGCACAATGCCGGAAGTGTGTCCATACCTATTTAGCCAGTAAGTGCCTGGTGGCAGCAGTACTCCAGCTTCCACAGCAGCAGTGGATGCTCAACTATTTGACTAAGGCTTTGGTGAATTAAGGTACAACCAAGGGCCTTTGCAGAACCTTACAGGGCTACCATTGAATATAAGTACAAGGAACAGCCAAGCGTCAGGCACTTCTAGGTGGCCACGAAAAAAAAGTGTGGCTGTCATACCGTCAACCTAGTTATCATCATAACATCAGCAATTCGGGAAGAAACGAGAATGTGCTCTCCACGAAATGCTACCAGCGCGTAGCTGTGTGAAAGAACGGTTATATTATACGGACGCTTCATTTACTGAGTCTGAAAAACTGTAATTTAATTGTCGAAATCGCACGCACCTCTAACAATTCATCAGCCGAAGACATTTTAAACCATATGCTGTTGTTGAAAATGAGGGACGTTGATTTTATAAGAGAACAACTTATGGCAAAACAGTTTTGTATTATTTGTGAGCTATGGCATTCCTTCTCTTGTCTACATAAAACATACCAGTACCAAAGCACAATCACAAGCTCGTGGGATGACATGAAGAATCGGCAACAAGGCCAGACACCACATATATTATACTAAGTATTAGATAAATCGTGTGGCCTAAGTGAAGTTTTCATCAAAGTATGGTGCTCTTTGCTTGCCTTGGCTGCCAGTCTTTTAGCATCCCATAGTAGTTGGCGCCGCCGAACAAAGGATTAGTGTAGCCTGTTGACCTGTCCTCCTCCAATATTTTCATTTTCGGCAGCAGAGATGCCTTGTTCCCTCGCAGAAACCAAAAGACAGGGACCTCTCACATGATACTCAAGAAAATCTTATCGACCCCCCCCCACACACACACACACACAACTGGTATTGACCGCATAGCCGGACACGCGGTAGAGAGAGCAAAAGAGGAGGCAGAGAAGACATTGGAGAAAAACCGTCCATAGAAAACTGAACTATAAAGCAATGAGGCGTGTGTACAAATTCTAGAAATTATGACTTATGGCAGTTCTACACAAAAGATGCAAGTCGACATTAAACTGTGTCAGTAAAAATAAAGACTTGACACATGTTTTCTCAAGGCATGCCGGAAGACAGTGATTGCACAAAAAGTATGGTACCAATTTTGAAATCTATGAAAAAGTAAGTTCTTGAATATTATCCAGGAACCTTCCATTTATAAATGAAGGATTCCCAAAATGGCACGTGCTTGCCTGATATAATGAGCGTTGTCACGGGGTCGCTAGTGTTATGGCCGATTGGTTTGTTGAGCCCAGATGTTTTAGCATATGTTTCATTATTAGAATTCGCCGTCATACTGTCATCTGTTGTTTTTTATTCTGGGGACAGGTAAATCTCTTTTTTTCTGGTACTGACTGCCATAGAGAGTGAAGCTGTGCTGTGAAGCTAAGCTGGCGTACATTTCTTAAGTGGGCACATTAGAAGTAAAGTGTTGTAATTGCGCCGTCTGTGACTGAGAGGTGCCATTTCCGGTTCTGGTAAATGTTGCAATAAGAGAATGACACAGGTCTATGTCAACAAGAACAAGATGCTTGAGCTCTTTTTGTAAGCATTAAAACTTTTTGTATGCGGCATTTTACGGCAGGATTCTTTAGCACTCTCTATAGGATACGTTTTCACGTTTGTCATAAGACTTGCTTTGCTTTATAGTACAGTTTGGCAGACAAATATGAAGGCGCAGTAACACTGAAGAAGTAAATATAACTTGTTAACATCTCTTTCAGGTCTGCATATTGATAAATCAAAAATGAGTGATTCAAAAAACAGGCTGTACATAAACACACTTTATATATTGAATGAAGATGGTTTCACCGTATAAGAGTGAAGTCTCTGCATACGATACAAGCTGCACGGCTACGAAAGTTTATAAATATACGCACTGTCGGGAATAGACATCTGCTTCAAGGTCAAGAAGAAACAGATGAACTAGAGAACACAAAAAGACAGATGCATGTCAGGTTGGCAGCCCTACGCTGTTTTGCTGGAGAGAAGGAGTAGAAAAGTAAGAAAGCGAGAAGAGAGCAAAACAATCGAACGAACAACTCACGTGCTTACGTGTACACCTTGACACATGCCTGTCATATTCAAATTAGGTGATAGCACATTTACTGCGACCGAGAGATAGGGAGCGTGCTTCAGTGCCACTTGTAGTCACAGTGCCCGTTTATCGAAACATTTCAACGTGCCGGAAATTGTTCTTCCTTCTAATACAAACGGAACGCAGCTATAGGAAAAGCTCTGTGCTTTGAGCAATGTGGCAGGCGTTACGTGGTGCTTTTTGTGCCACTTCAATTGATGCTGTTATACATGCTTTCGTGAAGGCAATTCACTGCACAGCTAAAGAATAAGCGAAGCTTTACGCCGACGAAGTCTGTGTGGAGCTCGCAGTTTCAGCGAAGAGGTAATATAATCGAGTACCTTATGTCTTATACTAAGCGTAACTACTAGGAAACAACTTTTTGGCGTTCTTTGTATGGCGATGTGAAGCAGTTTGACAATTTCCTGCGTAAACTGTTCTTGAAATGCACATCTAAGGACTGACTGCACACACCAAAACGTCTCTTAATAGTCAGGAAACAGAGTCCATATGCTCTTTCTCTGAGAGTAAATGAGTTCTAGGGCCCTGTGCATAGATGTAATTGACGCAGTCATCGGCGTAGCGATGTGTGTTTCTCTGAGTCACAGGGTTGTTAATCGCAGTGGTACCGAGATGGTGTGGCGGCGCCTGCGGCTGAAGTCGGCGTGGCACCGACTGTCACGTCTACACCAATACTAACGCTCCACTGCCTACGTTCGAGGCCACGCCGGTGTACCTTCGGCCTGCTATACCTTCTGCCTGCTATATGCTTATGGTGTGGGCTGAGAATTTTTTTCTACCTAACAATAAAGAATGTCCCTAAGGACACCATACTGTTCACGACTGGTTTCCACTGGTATCCATGGGTGCTCTATGCCTACAATCGTAGGCCCTATCGTAACTACTCTAATCGACGCCAGAGCATCGTGGCTCTGCTGTGCCACATCGAACGGTTTTGCCCCTATCGCCCGTGCTAGCCCGACTGGACCCACCCTCAAGTGTATCTGTCTGCAGCTTAAGCATTCGCGACAATCCGTTACCCGGAATGGGTGCTGAAGCGATGACACCAAGTGATCACTTCAGAGACTGTCTATATAACTGCTATAACAATTATAATACCCCACCAAGTTTAGTAGCGCCACATAGACGCATTCTTAGTGAGAAATAAAGTATGTCAACTTTAGACAGTCACTACAGATCACATCAAAATACTTCCCTGGCCGCTAGCGTCGTTTTAATTGCATGAGAATTGAGGTGTTCGGAATGTTCCAGGAAAACTACCGTGGTTTTTTCAGGAAAACTGAGGCTGCTTGTCCTCGCAAGTAGCGGCTGTGTGGCAATCTAAAAAATTACCAATTAGCAATTTCTTCTTCGGTGAACTTACGTTAAGGGACAGTAACACTGCAGTCACGGACAGCTAACAGGGAGTTCAGTGCTCTCACTGCAAATCATAAGATAATAAATCGTCAAAGACTTCCTTACACACTCACCTAAAACGACTGGAAGGTGACGACGTGCTTTTCCGCTGCCTCAATGATAGGAGGCATTTCAACTGTTTTTGCACTGCCTCTATTATCGCTCCACCATTCACCACTGTGCGAAGTCATGTAATAATGTCACTGCGCGACGTCCTGCCTCGTAACATCACTTTGACGTCATACTGGCAGCAAAAGTTTTTGGGGTGTGTGACGACCTAATGACATGTGGATCATGGGCATTATGTGGCGACGGCGACACTTACTTATGAATTGCTAATTCACTTGTGTAGACGCCAATGTTAATGTGTACCTTGTCGCCTTTCAAATTTTCTTCTATAAGAGGCAACAATTGGGCTAGCTGGTGCGTATCAACTGCGGACATAACCACTCAGCGCAAATAAACAACAACAAAAACGAACAAGGTAGAAACGTGTTTTGTTGTTTGTCGTCTTATCTTCTCGGTTCTTATCTTGCGCTAATTATGTATAATTACAGCGAATTTAGTGCTATATGAGACATGTGAGGCTTTCGACATAGTAAAAATGTCTGCAGGTTTACGAGCCACGACCACGATATCACTCTGTGGCATGCTGTAATACAGGACTCCAGTTTAACTTTCACCACCTGATAGATAAGATCATCGTCGTCATCATCATCACCATCAGCCTAACTGCGTTCAGTGCGGGACAAAGGCCTCTCCCATGTTCCGCCAATCAACTCGGTCCTGTGCTTGCTGCTGCCACATTATACCAGCAACCTTCCTAATCTCGTCTGCCCACTTAACTTCCTCTCTCCCCTGAGCCCGCTTGCCTTCTCTGGGAATCCAGGCAGTTACGCTTAATGACCACTGGTTATCCTGCATCCGAACTACCTGTCTGGTCAACGACCATTTCTCTGTCCTGATTTCAACTATGATATCCTAAATCCCGGTTGTTCTCTGCTCCACTCTGCTCTCTTCTCGTCCCTTAAGGTTGCACCAATCATTTTTCTTCCCATCGCTTGTTGCCTCACCGTCAATTGAAGCTGAACCCTGTCTGTAAGCCTCCAGGTTTCTGCTCCGTATGTAAGTACCGGCACGATGCAGCTGTTATATACCTTCCTCTTGATGGATAGTGGCGATCTACCAGTCATGTTTTGAGAGTGCTTGCAATGTGCTACACCCCATTCTTATTCTTCTAATCACTACAAACCCGTGGTTCGGTTCCGGGGTTATTACCCGTCCTAAGTAGACGTAGCCTTTTACAACTTCAAGTGCACTGTTACATACACCGAAGC
Source organism: Rhipicephalus microplus (assembly GCF_013339725.1). Classification (NCBI taxonomy): domain Eukaryota; kingdom Metazoa; phylum Arthropoda; class Arachnida; order Ixodida; family Ixodidae; genus Rhipicephalus; species Rhipicephalus microplus. The sequence goes on from NC_051173.1 coordinate 54,769,530, forward strand.
GCTGTTCTCTCCCGTGGTTTTTGTACATTACTTTCGTTCTCTGCAGATTAATTTAGGACCCACCTTTCTGCTCTTTTTGTGTAATTAAGTAATCATGAGTTGCAATTCGTCCCTTGAGTTACTCAGCAATACAATGTCAACGGCGAAACGCAGGTTACTAAGGTACTCTCCATTAATTCTTATTTCTAACTCCTCCCATTGTAGGCCTCAGAAATTCTCCTGTAGGTACGTGGTAAAAATATTTGGAAGATTGTGTCCCCTTGTTTTACACTCTTTTTCATTGGTATTCTGTCGCTTTCTTTATAAAGCACAATGGTGGCAGTTCATCCTCTATAAATTTCTTCCAGGATGTTTAGGTAAGATTTGTCTACGCTCTGATTCCTGAATGCCTGCATGATCGCTGATATTTCTACTAAATCAAATGCCTTCTCATGAAATGTGAAGGCTATGTATAGTAGTTGGCTGTATTTTGAGCATTTGTTCATTACCTGATCGATTGTATGAGTGTGATCGATTGTTGAGTAGCGTGTTCGAAATCCGGCTAGGTTCTTTGGCTGATCGAATTCCAACGTTGTCTTAATTCAGGGAGCCATTCCCTTTGTAAATAGTTTGCATACGACGGAGAGCAAGCTGATAGACTTGTAATTTTTCAAGTTCTTGTCATTTCCTTTTTTATGTATTTAGATGATGTTAGCATTTTACAACATTCTGGTACCCTCCCCGTCAGGAGACACTTCGCAAACAAGATGGATAGTTCTTCTAAAACAATCTGTCCTCTGTGCTTCACGATATATGGTGTTACCTAATCCTCACCAGCAGCGTTGCCTCTTTGCATTCCCTCCAATGCTTTCCTGACTGGTGGGATGTCATCTGGGTTACTGCTAGTTTTTACGTTAAGGTCGTGGTTTTCGCGGTTACTGCACAGATCTCTGTAAAACTCGTCGGCTGTTTTAACCATCTTATTTATACTGTTAGCTACTTTGCCTTTTTAGTCTGTTAGTGTACGCATCTGGTTCCTCCTATTCAAAATTTTCTCTTTACTGCTTTGACACTTTCCCCATTCCTTAGAGCGTATTTAATTCTCTCTGTGTTATACATTCTCACATCAGATACCTTGCGCCTATTATTCAACTTTGAAAGCTCTGCCAGCTGCATTTTCTCTGTTGTGTTTGAGGCTTTCATGCGTTGTCGTTTCCTAATAAAGTTCTTCGTCGGTTGGGACAGCCACCAGTACCCTGTCTAACTACAGTAACTACAACTTTCACTGCATACTGTTTAAGGATACTCGTCAGGTTACCATACATTGCACAAACGCTAAGGTCGGTTTCCTCAAAATAAGAGCAAAATATCTTTTCTGAAGCAAAACTTTGAATTCCTGTACTTTCCCTCTCAGTGCAAGCTCATTGATTCGCTTCTTCCGTATCAGTTTTTATCGTTCCTTCTTCAAGCCTTGGCGGATTCGAAGAATTACCATTCCATTATGACTGTATGATTTCTTGCCAAACCCTTCCACATCGTACACAATACCTGAGTTCGCACCAGTATAAAGTCTATTTTGTTTTTACTGTCGCCATTAGGGCTCCTCCATGGCCACTTACAGTTTCTTTGTTTTCGATAGAAAGTATTGAAGATCCACAATATATCGCTCTACGCATCCATAATCTCCTAATGCCTGGAGTCTAGCCTGCTTCTTCCTTACTTTGATATTGAAGTCGCCGATCGGTGTAGTATATTGTGTTTTTACCTCAATTATTGCCGATTCCACGTCTTCATAGAGGTTTTCAACTAACGCGTCACCATGACTGGATGTAGGCGCGCAAGTCTGTACCACCTTCATGTTGTATCTCTTATTGAGTTTAGGTACGATACCTACCACCCTTTTATTACTGCTTTTCTTATTGAATAGAGGAATACTATGTTACCAGCTATATTTCCGGGTATAAGAAACCCCTCGCCGAGTTTTCTTTTGTCAGCCAAGCCGCGGTAGCAAAGAACCGGCCCATTTCGTAGCACTGTATAGGCCTCAGCTGTCCTCCTAACTTCACTGAGTCCTATGACATCCCATTTACCACCCTCTAGCTCCTAGAATAGTACAGCTATACTTGTCTCACTAGATAAGGTTTTAATGTTAAAATTTGCAAAGTTCAGGTTCCTATGATGGCTTGTGTGGCCCAAGAGATTCTTGGCACCCTCTGCTGCGTTGCAGATCTGACCGCTGCTGTGGTCAGTTGCTTTGCAGCCCCTGGGGACGTATGTATGAGGGAAGTCGTGGCCAGATACTTCGCCAGAGTGGCCGATCCTTCTCTGGCGAGGGAGTGCGTTACCGGTGGTGGTCACCAGTGGGGCCACACCCCTGGCTTCTCAATGAACTTTTATCATCACGCAAATAATTCTTATTGCTATAGCAATTAAAAGGACACGCTCAGCTGAATTTCGCCACCGCCATAGTCAACACTCACCGTATATATATAATGCCACAGAGATTGCTCCTACTAATTATTTTACAAAGAGGACCAACGGGACACTATGTGAGCGTCTACAGTGCCTCGCAACTGACGAGACGCTATGTGGGCATCTGCAGTGCCTCGCAACTGACGAGACGCTATGTGGGCGTCTACTGTGCCTCGCGCCTGCGCACGCATCTTAGGCAGAGCAGCGCATGCCTCTGGTGTACGAGCACGAGCCGGGAAGACTGACGGAGTAGTTGTTCAGAAAGGGAAGTGTAGGCGGAACGCTTTTAGCAGACTCTTCTTTGTGACGTAGCTACTTTTCAGGGCACAAGTTCGCCCTCAATAAATCATTGTGTGTGTTCCCCCTCTTGTATTACGTGACATTCTTGTGGAGGTGCGGGGTGACAATATATATATATATATATATATATATATATATATATATATATATATATATATATATATATATATATATATATATATATTGTAGGGAACTATGCGAACGACGACGAAGCAGCATGAAACGGCAAGTCACAGTGTTGGTGCACGCGCGCGACCCGAGCTTGCGTTTGTTTTGTATTTTCGGCCTGTTGGCGTTCCTCGCTCTTCTGGCGTTCCTCGGCCTTCCAGTAGGTCTGTACTTAAATAAACTGCGTGACATCTGGTGGAGGTGTGTGGACTCCCGTACAAACCTGGAACTTCGCTCCCGTACGCTTCCCCTCTACGTGACACGAACATGGCCACCGAGACGCCTCTCCAGGTGGGACCTTCGACCGTCCATGTCACTCGCGGCGCCGCGTATCCTCAACGAGACCCTCCTATCTTCACGGGCTCCACTGAGTCGGACGTCGAAGATTGGTTGGCGAGGTACGACAAAGTCGGTGCAAGTAACAAATGGGACGACCCAAGTAAGCTGGGCTACGTCACATTCTACCTTGCGGACACCGCGCAACGGTGGTTTAATAACCACGAAGCTGACATTACTACGTGGTCTGCATTCAAGACGGCTATTGCGGACGTCTTTGAACGACCTGCGGCACGCAAGCTTCAAGCCGAGCACCGTTTACGTCACCGTGCGCAGCAACCAGGTGAGACCTACACGGGCTACATTGAAGATGTGTTGCATCCATGCAACCGCATCAACTCTACCATGCCTGAGGAAGAAAAAATCCGGCACATATTGAAAGGCATTGACGACGGCGCCTTTCAGATGTTGCTCGTGAGAAATCCCCCCACAATTGCTGTCCTCGTTTCCCTCTGTCAAAGCTTCGATGAATTGCGTAGGCAGCGCGCAATTGCTCGTCAAGCCCTCACAACGCGAGACACCCTCGCAAGCTTGCACCCAGCTGCCCATCCTACCGATCAGCAGCCGCTGCTTTCGACAATCAAGGGCTTCGTCCGCGAAGAGGTAGCGCGCCAGCTGTCACTGCTGCCACTGACACATGAGCCCACGCAAGCTTTGGCACCGGACCTCCAACACGTCATTCGGACCCAAGTCGCTGAAGCCCTTCCGCCGGTGTATCAGCAACCACCAGTCACTACGCCTCTCACGTACGCTGCCGTCGCTGCTCGTCCTACGCAACAGCGTATGCCATATGCTCAACCTGCCACGCCACCCTATGTCGTGCCTACAACCCCAATTGCTGCGCCGTATCCCTAATCGAGATCTGCAGCTCCATTTTACCATCGCTCAGACGCTTGGAGGACGCCGGATAATAGGCCCATCTGTTTCACCTGTGGTATCGCTAGACACGTCGCCCGCCACTGTCGCCGAGATCCCCCTCCAGTCGACACCGTGGGCAGGCCGATGGCGTCGTCGTCTAGGACGCCATCAAGGTACACCACTGACGGTCCTCGACCCTACGCAAACCATCGGTCACCATCGCCCCGACGACGCTCCCTGTCACCTATGCGTCGCCGACCTGCTACGGAAGAGGGAAACTGATCGCTGCAGCTCCGGAGGCAACAGCTGCATACAATACGAACTGCTTAAGGCCTTCATCTTTCTCGCCGCAAAACGTTATTGACGTCAATGTTGAGGGAACCGCCGCACAAGCGCTAATCGACACAGGGGCCGCCGTTTCCATAATCTGTGAGACCTTATGCCGCAAGTTGAAAAAGGTGACGACGCCTCTTTCGGGCCTGATGCTCCACACGGCCAACTCACAGTGCATAGAACCTACAGCTGTGTGCACTGCACGTGTCATTATCCAAGGTGAACTTTATGCCATTGAAATTTTGTGTTGGCATCATGCTCCCATGAAGTCATTCTTGGATGGGACTTTCTTTCGCGTCATCGGGCCATCATAGATTGCTCACGTGCAGAAGTTGCCCTTACACCACTGCCAACCTCTTGTTTGGTGGATTCTCTTTCTGAACCTTACAAACTTGTCGTTGTTGCAGACACGGAAATAGCACCGAGAACATCCACCCTTGTAGCCCTGACCTGTACGGCCGCTCCTGCCGGAACTGTTTTGTTTACCCCGTCTGGCGTAATTACCCGCCGCCGTAGCCTACACCTGCCCTTTGCCGTACTCACCATGGAATCCGGTGCTACCGCCATGTTCGTCGCGAACTCGCTATCGTCGCCAGTTACCTTACTTCGCGGAGAATGTTTGGGTAACATACAAGACGTTGACCTCTTGCGCCCTCTAGAGTTCGCCAAACACGCACCTCACCTCCAGCTCAATGCTATGACGCCACCTGTGGCCACACTGCCCGCGCCAGACTCATTCCAGCCCTCTGTTGCCGCTGAGCTATCGCCGACACAAAGAAGGGAACTCTTGTCCCTTCTTCGAGAGTTCCGTTCTGCCTTTGATTGCGCTCAACCATCTTTGGGTCGCACAGCGAACATCACGCACCACATTGACACCGGTACTCATGCTCCCTTACGCCAACGACCATATCGAGTTTCAGCGGAAGAGCGCCGTATTATCAACGAACAAGTCGACGATATGCTCAAGCGTGGTGTCATCCAGCAATCGCAGAGCCCTTGGTCGTCCCCTGTTGTACTTGTGCGCAAAAAGGATCGGTCTATCCGACTCTGTGTCGACTACCGCCGGCTCAATAAGATAACTCGGAAGGATGTGTACCCGTTGCCACGCATCGATGACGCTCTCGATTGCTTGCAAGGGGCAGAATATTTCTCCTCTTTAGATTTACGCTCAGGATATTGGCAAGTTCCAATGGCTGATCCTGACCGATCGAAGACTGCATTTGTAACACCTGATGGGCTGTATGAGTTTCAACGTCATGCCGTTTGGACTCTGCAACGCCCCAGCTACCTTCGAACGGATGATGGACACCATCCTTCGCGGCTACAAGTGGAACACGTGCCTTTGCTACCTAGACGACATCGTCGTTTTTTCTCGCGACTTTTCAACTCACCTTGTTCGTCTTCGTGCTATTCTCACCTGTCTCACCTCTGCTGGCCTTCAACTTAACTCAAAAAGTGCCATTTTGCCGCACGTCAGCTCACTATACTAGGGCACGTCGTCTGCAAAGAAGCTGTTCTCCCGGATCCGGCGAAACTCCGCGCCGTGGCCGACTATCCGAAGCCCAATTTCATCAAGACGCTTCGAAGTATTTTCGGCCTGTGCTTATACTTTCGTAGATTTGTGCGCAACTTATCTTCCATCATCGCGCCTCTTAACAACCTGTTGACAACTTCCAAAGGCATTTTTGCTTGGTCAAAAGAGTGCGACGAATCCTTCACCGCGCTTCAGCGGTTAATACTATCACCTCCAATACTACATCATTTCATCATTTTGACCCTGATGCGCCTACGGAGGTCCACACCGACGCCAGTGGTGTCGGTCTTCGTGCTGTATTGGCTCAACGAAAACCAGGGTACCAAGAATACGTTGTCGCTTACGCGAGTCGAACCCTCAAGAAAGCCGAGTGTAATTATTCCGTCACGGAAAAAGAGTGCCTCGCAATTGCCTGGGCTTTGACGAAGTTCCGCCCATACTTTTATGGCCACCCTTTCGAAGTCGTCACGGACCACCACGCTCTATGCTGGCTACCTCGCTCAAAGACCCGTCGGGGCGCCTTGGTCGTTGGGCGCTTCGCCTACAGAAATACGACATTCGTGTTGTATACCGATCCGGCCGCAAGCACTCCGACGCTGATGCACTATCCCGCTCGCCGCTACCGGCTGACCCAACCCCCTCGTCACCTTCTTCAGCTGTCATAGCACCAATTGACTTCACAGACATGGCATCGGAACAACGCAAAGATGTGTGGATTTCCCAACTCCTCGCCTTTCTGACTGATCCGTTAGCTAATTTGGTCTCAAGAACTATCCGCCGTCAAGCCACACATTTCGATATTCGAGACGACCTACTCTATCGGCGGAATTACACGTCTGAAGGTCGGAAGTGGCTGTTAATGATACCCAACCACATGCGCTCGGAAATCTGTACTGCTTTCCACAACGACCCGCAAAGCGCTCACGCTGGCGCTCTCAAAACGTACAACCGTTTACGTCAGCGGTACTACTGGCGCGGCATGTACACATTTGTCCGCAAGTACGTACGTGCTTGTACTGCACGCCAGCGACGTAAAGTCCCACCTCAACGCCCTGCCGGTACACTTCAGCCTCTGCCTTGTCCAGCGCGTCCGTTTGACCGCGTCGGTATCGACTTATACGGACCACTTCCCACGTCGTCTTCTGGAAATAGGTGGATAATTGTCGGCGTGGACCACCTCACGCGTTACGCGGAGACGGCAGCACTACCCGCAGCAACCGCGAGGGAAGTTGCGTTTTTCATCCTGGGCAACTTTGTTCTTCGCCATGGTGCTCCCCGCGAACTTTTGAGCGACCGGGGGCGTGTTTTCTTGTCTGACGCCATTCAAGCGTTGCTCGCTCAGTGCAACATGGTTCATCGCTTGACGACAGCATATCACCCGCAGACGAATGGCCTCACAGAACGATTTAATCGCACTCTTGGTGATATGTTGACGATGTACACAGCTTCAGACCAGACCAATTGGGACACTGTCCTTCCATTCGTCACGTATGCGTATAACACCGCTACGCACGCGACAACAGGGTTCTCCCCTTTCTTTCTGTTGTACGGACGCGAACCATCGTGCACGCTGGACACTATCCTCCCATACACGCCCGACTCCTCTGAGTACACTGCAATTTCTGATGTTGCCAGGTACGCAGAAGATTGCAGACGATTGGCCCGTTCACTGACAACCGAGAACCAAGGCCACCAGAAGCTACGGCATGACACCGACCGACATCTCTCTACTTTCGCGACTGGTGCTCTCGTTTGGCTCTGGATTCCACCGAGCACTCCTGGCCTTTCGTCAAAATTACTGGCACGATACCACGGGCCCTACCGCATTCTCGCCCGTAAGTCACCAGTCAATTATGAGATTGAGGCTTTGACACAGTCTCATGACTTACGCCGTCGTGGCCGAGAAATTGTGCATGTGAGTCGCCTGAAGCCGTATTACGACCCCGCTATAGTAACTACGCCTTAAGTCGCCAGGTTGGCTACGCTATTCACCGGGGGCCAATGTAGGGAACTATGCGAACGACGACGAAGCAGCATGAAACGGCAAGCCATAGCGTTGGTGCACGCGCGCGACCCGAGCTTGCGTTTGTTTTGTATTTTCGGCCTGTTGGCGTTCCTCGCTCTTCTGGCGTTCCTCGGCCTTCCAGTAGGTCTGTACTTAAATAAACTGCGTGACATCATACATATTGTGGGCATTTAGTATACCAATCCTCTTCATCTGTACATTATCATCATTATCATGTGTTGCTCATGCATCCTCATCGTTGTCACGTAGCATCATCATCTTGGTCCGTTCATCTCAGCTGTCGGCTGCCGGTTCTTCGGGCCTAATAAAGGTCTTCCAAATCAAGACTTCATACGTGGTGGAGCGTGCTGTTGGATCCCCCGCCATCCTCTCGACCACTCTACCCCCTGGAGCTACGTTCAGGTCGCCGCTTGGGCCAGGTGTCCGGAAATATGTCGCACCAAGAAGAGGTCGGTGCTGCAGCCGTTCCCACTCCGCCACCGCGTGCCGCGCCTTTTCACGTCATTAACAGCCTCCAGCGTGAGACCCATCCCTTCGCTGGTATGCGCGGGGAAGATGTGGAGGAATGGCTGGACGATTTCGAACGAGTCGGCGCTGCTAACCGGTGAGATAACACCTACAAACTCGCTTACGTGTCATTCTACCTCACGGGTGTCGCGAAGACGTGGTTCCTCAACCACTACATCGACATCCCCGACTGGTCAGCCTTCAAAGATCAGCTTCGCCATGTCTTTGGCACACCGGCTGTCCGTTCAGCTCTCGCAAAGAAAGCTCTTGCGACTCGGAAACAGCACATCGGGGAGTCGTATATATCCTACATTGAGGATGTCCTTTCACTTTGCCGCCGGGTTGACACCCCAATGACAGAGTCAGACAAGGTACGCCAGCTTCTTAAGGGGATTGGACCCGTCGCATTCAATGCCCTTGCAATCCAGAATCCGGCTACCGTTGCTGACGTTGCGACAACCTGTCAGCGCCTCGAAGAACTTGAGTCGATGCGCCTACAACCGGACAGTGACGCGGCCCGCATTACGACTGATCCAAACCTACGAGAAACGATAAGGGTGATAATACGCGAAGAATTAGAATCAATGGGATTCACACTACCTCCAGTATGTACCATTCAGCCTTCTTCAACGTCATTGCGGGATGTCATCAGGGAGGAGCTTACGTCCATGACCCATATGGCCCACCTGCAACCCACTGTCGATCGTACTCTCCCATCGTTCTCGCATGCCGTCCCCGCACCATCAGGCACCGTCAGCTCGACGTCGCCACCACGAACGTACGCGTCGGTTGCTGCCGCACCTCCCAGAAGCTTTCCCACGAGCTTTGCATCACCACCGCCTGAGCCATCATCTGTCCCTCTCACTGCTCTCTCTCCCGGTGCATCTAACACAAGCTACCACCCTCCTTATCGATCAACTCGCCCTACGTGCTATTATTGCGGCTATCGTGGTCACATTTCACGCTTTTGCCACAAGCGCCAGCAAGATGAGCGCCGAGGGTACGACATACGCGAACGAGACTATATCGCAGGAGCCTTGTACCAGGGCCGTCGTTATTCGTCACCGCCGCGTCGGTCTCCATCTCCGCCAGCATCCGGTGAACTACGCAGTAGTCTTCGATCAACCAGACGCCGTTCACCATCGCCCTACCGTCGCTCCTCTTCTCCTCTTCAGCCTGCTTCCCTCGCTTCTGATCGGCGTCCGGAAAACTAAGCAATGCAGTTTTTGGAGGACAAACTGCATTCCTACACAGTACTCCAATTCCTCCAGCGCGCCCTTACAATATGATTGCAGTCTCAGTTGAGGGAGTAGACGTTGATGCTTTGGTGGACACTGGGGCTGGGTTTTCTATTATTCGTGCTGATTTGTGTAACCGTCTTCGAAAAGTCACGACGTCTTATGATGGACCAACACTGGTTACAGCCCAGGGAACGATGATTCGCCCTTCCGCTCTCTGTACTGCCCGTGTCCTAATCGACGACATTCTTCATCACATACAATTCGCTGTGCTATCCCCGTGCTCCCACGAACTCATTTTAGGCTGGGACTTTCTTTCGTCTGCTTCCGCGGCTATTTGTTGTGCACAACGTGTCGTCCATCTTACTGACACAGACCACTTGCTTAGTGACGAAACCTACAGGCCACTTTGACTCATCGCTGCTGTAGACATCGAGTTACCTCCGAACGAACATCAATTAGTCACAGTTTTGTCCAACGACGTCGACTCTGGTGACATTTTGGTCACTCCATCACCCCGTTGCCTTAGTAAAGGCATAGCTCTCGCATCAGGTGTGCCTCGCTTCAACGATGGATCAGCTGTCCTTGCTGCTACGAACACCACACCAGATAAAATTTTACTGCCGCGGGGCACTACTGTCGCCTGCGTTGCCGATCTGGAGCCTGTGTGCGTCGTGCCTCTTACCCCTGCCTCCTCTAAAGGCCATCCTGGAGATCATGCTGCTTCCTCGGCCTTTACAGCAGCCATCAACAAGGACTTGACAGACTCGCAGAAGCAGCAGCTGCTTGATTTGTTGCAAAAGCATGCAAACTCTTTTGACGTTCATTCATCCAGCCTGGGTGAGGCAACTGCTACAGCACATCGTATTCAGACCGACGGAACATCCATTGTGCATCGTCGTCCGTACCGCGTCTCCCAGGCCGAACGAAAAATCATTGAGGAAAACGTAGACGATATGCTGCAACGGGAGATAATCCGACCCTCAACCAGTCCTTGGTCGTCTCCAGTGGTTCTGGTGCGTAAAAAAGACGGTTCCGTACGATTTTGCGTCGATTACGGAGCACTCAATAAGATCACTAGGAAGGACGTATACCCCATGCCACGTATCGACGACGCCCTCGATTCTTTACAAGGTGCTGAATTCTTTTCAAGCCTCGACTTGCGTTCCGGCTATTGGCAAATCCCCATGCACGAAGAGGACAAAGAAAAAACTGCATTTGCAACCCCGGACGGCCTATACGAATTCAATGTTATGCCGTTTGGTCTATGCAATGCGCCCGCAACTTTTGAGCACTTGATTGACACCGTACTGCGTGGCCTGAAATGGAAGACTTGCCTATGTTACCTCGATGACATTGTTGTATTTTCATCGACGTTTCCTCAACATCTGCAACGCTTGGACGAGGTCCTGACTTGCCTTGCGGGCGCTGGTCTTCAAATTAACACCAAGAAATGCCATTTCGCCAGCAGATCTATCAAGGTCCTCGGTCATGTTGTGAGCAAGGACGGAATTCGTCCAGACCCTGAGAAAACTGCTGCGGTGCTTCGATTCCCTCGCCCTGACAAGCCGAAAGATTTGCGAAGTTTCCTTGGTCTCGCCTCTTACTTTCGGCGATTCATACAAAACTTTGCCTCCATAGCCGCACCACTACATAAGCTACTTGCTTCTGGTACGCCCTTTCAGTGGTCTCAGGAATGTGAATCGGCTTTCGACAAATTGAAGAGTGCCCTCACGACCGATCCTGTACTTTCTCACTTTCACGATGGTGCACCGACCTTCCTCCATACAGACGCTAGCCGCCACGGTTTAGGAGCCGTGCTCCTCCAGCGCGACAACTCTTCGCGAGAGCGAGTCATTGCGTACGCCAGCCGCGTCATCTCCGCAGCCGAGAGGAACTACACGATCACCGAGAAGGAGTGCCTCGCCATCGTTTGGTCAGTGCAAAAATTTCGTCCCTATCTTCATGGCCGCCATTTCACCATCGTGACCGACCACCATGCTTTATGTTGGCTTTCGACACTCAAGAACTTGTCGGGCCGCCTCGGCCGCTGGATTCTACGCCAACAAGAGTATGATTTTGACATCGTATACAAGTGTGGCAGAAGGCATAGCGACGCCGATGCTCTCTCTCGCTGCCCACTACCAGTGGCTCCCCTCAGCGTTTCCGCAATCACTTTGCACAACACGCCCTCGGAGACCACGTCTACGGCGGTTTCCTCTCTCGCCTCTATGGACCAGCTGCCTTCGGACGACCCGCACGATTTTTCTTCTCGACAGCTGGCTGACCATACTGTCGACGTATTATAGGCTACCTCACTGGCAGTTCCCGTCCACCTAATGCGAGGCTCCGTCGCCAACTCTCGCAGTTTAAGCTGGACAACTCGGTGCTGTACCGCAAAATATACCATCCTGACGGTCAGCGCTGGGTTCCCTTTCTACCCCGATCGCTTCGGTCCGAAGTCCTCAGAGCACTTCATGACCATCCGACGGCAGGTCACCTTGGTTATCACAAAACCTACGATCGCCTTCGAAGTCGGTTTTATTGGCCAGGTATTACCACTAGTGTAGTTCGGTACGTTGGGTCCTGCACTACCTGTCAATCTAGAAAACTACCCACATCTGCTCCAGCCGGTACACTACAGCCTCTTCCGTGCCCAGCCACACCATTCTAAGTTGTGGGCATCGATCTTTATGGCCCCCTTCCAGTCAGTGCTGCTGGAAACCGATGGAGAGTAACAGCCGTTGACCATTTGACGCGCTACGCCGAGACGGCATCCGTCACTACCGGTTCAGCTTCTGAAATTGCCGATTTCATCCTCCGAGCCATTATACTGCGTCATGGTGCTCCACGTGTATTGCTCAGTGACCGTGGAAGGGCTTTCCTTTCACAACTAGTGAACGAACTTCTTCGCGCTTCTGGCACAACTCACAAGACTGCCTCTAGTTATCATCCCCAAACTAACGGCCTCACTGAGCGATTCCACCGCACTCTTTCTGACATGATCGCCGCCTACATTCAACCAGACCACAAGAACTGGGATGTAGTCCTACCATTCGTCACTTTCGCCTACAATACGGCTATTCAGCGGACAACCGGCTACTCGCCATTTTACCTAGTTTATGGACGCTCCCCTACTTCTCTCCTGGACGTCTCTTTCTTTACCTGCCATGTGAATTCATCTCTATCCTGTTCAGAGGAATACGTTTTACGGCTCGCAGAGAGCCGCCAACGTGCTCGTATAAACACTGAAGCCCGACAGCAAGACAGAAAGCTGGTTTATGATGAATCCCATCGTGCTGTATCCCTTCAACCTGGAGACGAAGTGCTTCTTTTGACGCCTATTCGCACACCTGGTTTGTGCGACAAATTCCAGCCACGGTTTATCGGGCCGTACACAGTTCTTGAAGAAACTTCACCAGTGAATTATCGCGTGACGCCACTTGTAGCCCCAGCTGATCGCCGTTATCGAACTACTGAGGTCGTCCATGTCTCCCGTATGAAGCCCTTCATGCGACGTTCTTTGTCCCCTTGACTTGCCGCGGCCAGGCTGGCCGCTTTCACGTGGGGGGAATAAGTGTGGGCATTTAGTATACCAATCCTCTTCATCTGTACATTATCATCATTATCATGTGTTGCTCATGCATCCTCATCGTTGTCACGTAGCATCATCATCTTGGTCCGTTCATTTCAGCTGTCGGCGGCCGGTTCTTCGGGCCTAATAAAGGTCTTCCAAACCAAGACTTCATAATATATATATATATATATATATATATATATATATATATATATATATATAACGCAAGAAAAAATAATAATCTAACAAACACTCCGGCACGCGGAAGCGAACGTGCGACCTCTCCATCGTGACTGCGAGGCGTTAGCCACTGAGCCACGAAGTAGCACCTTTTTGGACGTTCAAACGGCAAGCTATTTATGTCTGCCACTTTCCACTTTTGAGGAGTATCTCGATCGGGAGAACTATCGTGTTTCCAGCATTACCAACGAGATGGCGCAATGAGCGCACGTCGCCACATCATCGACACTTGGTGGCGTGCGCTCTCGTCTTCCACGCGTACATAGCTTCGCGGAGAGGCGCGGGGTGGACGCCCCCTCAAGCGCCCTTATCTTGCGGGGGGGAAATCGAACGTCATGGCTGGTGTCGGGTTTCCCTGGAACGATTTCGTTGTACTCACAGGGTGCACAAATCTCCCTGCAATCATTGCATAGTCTGCGTTTGCGAAAAGGGCACGCTTTTCAGACACAGCCAAGTAACAACGGAGCCGCTTATTCGCGTTCATCGGTACCTGTGAGTACTTTGCGTGCATCATTTGTGCATGAGAAACATGGGTTCGATCTGCTTGCCATTATGTGCGTGACCTCCCACTTTGTCGCTATCGCGTTCATTGCTTTGCATTTGCTACAAAGCTGTGCATGCTGTGGATATCTAAAGGTGAAGCTATTTACGCTGTGAGTCGTACATCCCGTGTCTTCATAATAGCCAGTTTTAATGCCATAAAATTAGGTTCCATGTGAATAAAGACGGTGTCACAGCATGTCCATGGAGTGAATGACGATGAGTGGGGTGGAGCGTCCGTCTGTCCGTCAGTGCGTCTATCCGTCCGTCCGCCCAAGCTTTTGTCCATCCGTTCGTTGATTCGGTCATCGGTCTGCCTGTCCGTTCGTCCATGCATCCATCCGTCCATGCATGCTTCTCCCCACTCGTCCTCGTTAACCTCGTGGATATGCTGTGATTTTTTTTTCTACTCTCTTTTTCTAGACCACTTTCATTTCATTCTGTCTCTCTTCTTTGCAGCTTATGTATTCAAGTCCACAGGAAATTCGAGAGGCCTCACGGTGAAGTGAGACATTGGTGCTGCTGGCTAGCACCATCGATTCAATTCGCAACTCAAATGAACATGAGAGGGCGCTGCAGAGTTGCAACGTAGCGGATTCACGGACGCCACCGCGTCTGCTGTCGCTTACAAAAATACTGAGTTTTCCGCAGTGTTACTGGTGTTCGCGCTGCTTTGTAGAAGGAGAGTGGGTTGTTGACGCGGAGCTTCTTATTTTTGTCGGCACCAGTCGTCCCGCAAGTGTGAGCGGCGTTCTTAAAGTGGTCGCGTCGTCTGTGTAATGCACATGGCGCACCACGTCTCTGCGAAATTTGTTTACATACTTCAGATGCTGCAGCGACATGCATTCACTGGATACAATGGTTATTTAATAGGTTCGAGTTAACAGGTCAACACTGGTGCCTCACCTGAAAAGAAGAAATCTGCTTCACCGTTCGTTTTTTCTTCACGGGCGACACCATCCTGCCGTGGCCGTGCTGTTACCGTATACGGCTGGTGCTTGGACTGTTTGGACCTCAGTCTGCAACTGCCTATATTACCGCTAGGTGCCGCATGAATTGCTGGAGTCGCAAATAATGCATCACTCAGGTTTCAGATACTGTTCTTTGGTACATTTGACGATCAGCCATGTGTGAGTGCTTTTTCTATAAGCATACATGTCGTTGTGGTGTATATATGTGGTTACTGTGTATGTCATATCTGTAACTGAACATTAACTACAAGAATTGCAAATAGACGTAGAATTTTCTAACGAAATGCTTTGTGCTTCTGTCTTGAAGACGGTGCTTCGAAAATGAGATTTTTCGAAGCTTCGTCTTCAATACAGAACAAGTATAGGATATCTCGTTTTCGAAAAGGAAATATTTTCGACAACGCTTGCATGTATCTCAGACAGGGTAGGCGTACTGTTTTTGACACACAACGTTGTGATGTTAGACGCAGCGCGTAATACCTCCCTAGTAAGTAATAACTAAAGTGCAGTTCTTCTTCAGCACCTATCGCTGCACTTTCGGCTATACCACAACTGGACATTGGTCCTTTGGTGTTGGTGATATCAAATAGGCCTATGCCACTTCTGGTTGCAAACTAAAAAGGTAAGAGAGCGCTCATTACGATTGAAATCGTGACTCTCCTTGAAGGAACGAAGAATGGCTATTTGTCTGCAATACTTGCGAGAATAACAAGAGCGTTCTGACAAGTGGCGAATGGTTTTTTCCTCGGTGCAATAGTAGGGAGAGGTAGGATGAAAATATCACGAACACACTCTTTGAGAGGAGTGAGAAACCTTCACTCAAAAGAAGGTCGCATGCCATGGGTAGCTACCACGTATTATTACCTACTTTTCTGACATAACAATTTTTTTCTGCGTGTGTGGATGCTATTCGACAGGCTTTCGCTGAAAAATGATTGAATAAATACTGAAAAAAAAGCATAAGGTTGCAGAGACACTATGTTCGCATCTACAAGCATTTATAGGTCACTGCTCCTACTACAAGTACTACTTATCTTTTAACGTCAGCAACGGCAGCAGACTTGATCTGCAATGATGCCCTACTGAGCAATACGCTCAATCAAGACATGTTCATCTGCAGAGAAAAAAATCTGAATCCAGCACCTAGCACTGTGCAGCCGTAACGCTGCAGTGATAATATCAAGCCATGAAATGGAAAATAGGCACGAGACAACGAGTAGGGCGTCCAACTAAAAACGTGTGTGAGGGATTTCTTTTGTACGCTTCGCCTATCACCACTGCGGTAAATTACCATTGTGATTGTTCAGTCCAGTCAATTACGTTTTCTTACGCCGCCTTAACAAAAAAAACGAGCAAACAGTGACAAATAATTATTTATTTATCGAAAATTTCTTTCCTCATGGTTTCGAATCCATGACTACGCCACGCTAACCAACACCTAAAAAACTATATATATTGTCAAGGTTTGTATGACTTTGTTATAAGCGAGCGTAGGAGCATAGTTAAATTATTATCTCCGGAATCATGCAGTGATTTTATTGTGATTGTTATATAGCTATGCCGAGGTGAAAAAATGCTACATTTTCAACACCGTGATCGATAGCCAACTGTGCCATAGTGACAATACGGATGCTAACGCCATTTCATGAAAATATCTTCATGTTTCACCATATTTTCCAGCTTTTTAGTGATGAGGCTATTTCGCGAACAATGCCTTGTTCAGCTCGTAGCAAGTAGTCATAAATAAATAATCATCACACACATATATGCGCCACATAAATTGGCTAAACCGTACTGCTAGCCACTGGTTCACTAGAAATAAAGAAGGCAAGGGTTATCGTATGCGTATGCGCCACAGATATTCGTGCGGCTGCAACAACACCCTGAAGTGATGGATGGGCGTCGGACGTGTCCGTGTCGTCTCTGTGACCATCTGTGGTTTAACTTGAACGTCTCTGCATTGAGAGTCATCATAGAAAAGAGCTCCGCTACACCAACCAAGGACCTATATAAAACCTGGCAGCAACCAGCACAACGTAGTTAACGGCTAAAAAGTAGCCACCACATTGCTTTTCAGAATGGCCTAGATTCGAAACTGCAAGGCGTTCGTGGTTCGAGTGAACTTCGTCATTTTTTTTTGTTGTTGTTTTATCAAAGAAAAAAAATAAAGGTGCCGTTTGCCTACATACACACAGGGACGAAAGTACGTGCTTGCAGACGAAGGTCAAGAAAAAAACAAACAAAATTGGAAACAGGAAGCACTCCTCACTGTAGCTCTATTTATATAGTGTTAAACAATATAGTAGCTGTACAGGGCTGAGTTTCCACGTGCAACCAGTACTCTTTAATTAAAAGAGCAAATATATTTCAGGTGAGAGCACATACTTGATTATTTATGACTGTCAGTTAAACACGCTGTTTGCATCATATTGTGCTCACTTGAACAGGCACTCCTTTTATGCAAATCAGACAAGATGGTGCAATAGACTTTTTGAACATGAATAACAAGAGTAATTCTAAACCACTATTTATTGCTAATGAAGGCGAACAGCAAGATCTCTGAGCGCAGTTGCCACATTTAATTATTACAAAAGTCCCACGCGATTGAGTTGTGTGACCTGAAAAACAAACCTTTTGCCACAGCCTGAGAAAAAAGCAAAATAACAAGCAAGGAAATAAAATGGTGAAGCTTCTTTATTTTAACAAACTATGCTGCGAAACGTAAAGACAGCACTACCATTGTCCTTGTATTACCTCAGACGACTGTTAAGAAACAGCGCATGTAAGCCTGAATGATGACACAAAGGTGTCTCAACATCAGGAAGTACAACAATACTTCTTTATATGTTCCAAAAGTGTTTTTGCAATGGCGCTGATGTTAATTACGAAACATCAATTCTACAATAAAACGAAAGGCAATTTTATGAAGCCATCGTGTTTCTGACATACTCTAAATAAATAAATATATTTTGTCAATGGCGACTCTTAGCCTGTACACTATCAGAAAAGTGTTGGTATACAACAATGTTAACATTTCCAATGTAGTCGGCTGTGCTGTATTCTAGCTCGTGATTAGCGTAACTATGGGAATTTCAAACGAAGAAGTATCGCTCGAAGTAACACATTTTGAACCAAGAGGTTGCTCATACCAAAGCGAAAATGCCTATGTCTGTATATTTCGTTTTGTCTGTCCATCATGATCAGTACGCGCTCTTTTCACATCGGTAAGTGTCGCTTTTTGCAAAGAATGTGTGCCTTTGTTTCCCTCTGAGCCGATGGGTGAATTGCCGGTTGCCTGTAGAAAGTGCATTCGTAAGGATGTCACTTGAAAGCACGTGCACGCATCGGGTGCTAGATGCGTCAATATGCGTGTGCCATCAAGCAAGCCTTCTAGGCACGCTAACTGAGCTTCCGCAACGTACTGTATTTCAAGCTGCGAGAGGAAAACAGCTCGAGTCACGAATGCTACTAACGCCATACGAGAGCCGACTCATTTTTCCTGGCCCTGCAGGGAAAAGGAACAGCTGAGTGCCCGAACTCTTACTGCCACTCAGAGATCAAACATTAGTTACGGCATCTCTACATATTGATGCCGAGTATGCCAAAGTTTCTCGCTTATTGAAATTAACAGACGCGGTCAACTTCATTCTTTTCAGTTGCTGGGTTGAATGACTGCATATAGCTAAGAGGGAAGCCGCATAAAAAGGTGCTCCCACATCACGATAAGTGAATAAAAAGTACAATCCGAAAACCTCCGACATCCTCGTCTTCAGCGCAGGTCTTCAGGCCAATTATCTCTGAATTGTGTGGTCTCAGCACGACTTACTCTGTCTATCAGGAAATAACCACGCCACGTGTGTCAGTCGCTTCACTGGCGATAAATATTGCCAGCAAGTACCGATGTCCCTGGAGTTTCCCGTTCCCTTAGCTCCCTGTCCGGCAACCGTAGTACACCACAGTAGTCATATCAAGTCCAGATTTTTCTATTTATTTCAGGCTACCATTCAGGAATTTCTATTATGTTGCAGAAATGATAAAGAGCTGGACATGGTCGCTTTCGGGTTTGCGGCAAAAGGGGCGACGGGAGAAAGAAGCATAACAATGCAGACTGTGACGCCTCATACTCTGCGTTTGTCCTAATGAATCTGGTCCGTCTCGCAGGAAACCCTTCCCCCCTCCCATTTTCAGTCAGCCTTACTGTGCACTGACTTCCATCCTATGCTTCCGTCAAATGCATCCTAATCATTATCAACCCAATTACGCCAGCTGCAGCACAAAGGCTTCTACTATGTTCGGCCCATAAAGTTAGCTCCCTATATCTTAAAGTGGACCGGCGGGCTTCATTATATCTCCGCAACTTTCCTTTCTCTCTTCCTACCTCATCCTCGCGACGGTCCCGATTACGTTCATTTCGCTGGCCCTGCAGCACACTGATGATGGATCAAGTCGATTGACGAAAGACGCAAAAAGTTTCGGTGAAAATACAGCAATGTAAACAGGTGCGGAACATTGGGTGCAAGGGTGAGAAGAGCGACGTAGTGAACACGTCATCTTCTACTACCAAGTTGAGTGCGGAGGCCTTTATAAATCCCCGGTATACTGTCGCACACACGCGCACGATAGTTATCACGGGGAGTTGCGACAGGCTAGCTGATGAACTGGTCTCCACTTTGTATTCATGTATGCCAGATGAGAGTGACCCCCATGGTTCAGAGAGCAGGCAGGATAATTAGTTAGCACAGAAAGAAAGGAAAAACAAAAGAAATATCCATGAATGAAAGGAATGTGGTCGAAAAAGACGGAACAGAAAGTTGCCGCATTGGCGATTACTCACGTCCCGTTGAACAGGGGCACTCGCGTTCATAAGCCCATCGCTCCTGAAGTGATGAAGTGGCAATCAAATGGGAAATCATAGAGTGCCGGAAATAGTTAGAATTGGAGAAAAATCAGCTGGGAGGGCATTCATTCGCATCGCCTATGCAACTAATTTACATGGACACTTTGGTAGAGAAAGTGAAATTATTCTCTTTTTTTCTTCTAATACATGCAGTAACTAGTCGGCAGGACACTAGGTAAATATCGCATGAGGCACTTACCTTCATATACGGGTTTGAGTTATAATAATGCACGGTGTAAGAAAAATAATTTAGGTGGGGGCACTCTTCGCTCATGCCGACAGAGAGCGCGTTGAGATAATGTTCGGCTTCAGTACTTGCACTTTCCGCAGTTTAATGAAGGCGCTGTGACATGGGGGCTTGAAAAACATCTAGTTACCAGACGAACGCGCCTTTTTTCCACCTCAAAGTATTGGTTTTTTTTTTTTTTGGTAACCAATCACCCTAACAAGCTCATGACCGAAAAACGACACTTGCGATGAACGCCACTATTATTTGCAACATGTACAAAAACAAACGAAAAAAACTAAATACTTCTAACGGCAATTTCTCACGTGTGCGACGCCTTTATGAACGCTGCGCCCACAGCCCACCTTCTTAGAACATGCGCTGGCCGTAGATATGGTAGGGCGCTGCGACATGGGGCCGAGTAACGAGATGAGGAAAAAGCCAAACATCACCTGTACGGGGTATTGAGTTGTTCACACCTACATTATTTTGGTAGCATGGAAGAAGAGATCAAAAATACGCGTTTTTTATGCAGTACAAGAACAAGAAGGGTGAAATTTTTTCGCGTATTTATTTTTCTATCGAGACTTTGTGTGTGTAAAGGCTAATCTGCTATACAAGTTTGTGTGTGTGTTTCATTGTAACTTTGCTCTGTCACAATACTGGTGCTCCAACAGTGCCTTTTACGCTTTATTGATTTGATGCGAAAATTACCAGAAATATATTGCGCACGATACGCACAACCCTGGTTGTTTGAAGCGGGAGGAAGCGGAGACATTGAGTAGTTTCGCTCCACCGACATCTCCGATTGTCTTCATCAGCGTGATATATGTGACCCCACTGGTGAAAGCATCCTCAAGTGAACATATGTCATTGACGGAACAATCACTATATTCGTACTAGTGAAGCAGAAGTACCAGCTGCACAATTTTCGCATTAGCGTTTCAATGCCTGCTTCGAAAATCGCAAGTGCTGCCAAAACAATTGAAATATATACATTGATGATTGGCTCCCATAGAGAGAGAGAGAATTAACGTAGTGATGATTGCGCTTGACCAGATGCTCGCGCAAAATACGTACACTTTAGCGTTGAATAACGTAAGCACAAAAATGTTTCTGATCCTGCATACGCGGCAAAATAAATTTGAAAAATTACTGATTGCTAGTAAACAAAAACTTTGTTGTAAATTGATGTTTTCGATTGGTCATTGAACATTGAATTTTGTGAAGTTATGCAACAATAAATCTTCGCGTTTCGCAATTTTGTTTTCGCCCAGTACGTGTGCTCCTGAAAGGAAATAACAGGCCCCTAAACTAATAATAATTGCTCGCACTCGCGTGATCAACAGCCACTAGATGCGCGCATCACTTGCATTTTCACCTAAGACACAGAGGAACAACATTCGAAGACCTACAGATGGTTTCAAGGTCACAAGCGTTTTACCCAAGAAAACTTTCGGTTACCTAATTTACCGGCTCCTCACGTCAAAACTGACGGCACATTTTCAATTTTTTTCTAAATAGAAGAAAAGTATCTCTTTAGTTTTTCAGATAAAAGGAACGTGCTTAAAGTTTAATGAAATCTCTTTCAGTTTTTGTGCAACTAAAGAGAGCATTTTTTAAAATATATTTTGCCAAATAAAGAAAATAAGGTGTAGAAAACTAGTGGGCTATTTTTTAAAGGTATTGTTGCCCCCATGCTATTTCAGGACATTGGTGGGCAAAACACAATGTTATGAAGGGGCTGTGTTTGTAAACAGTGAAATGGTATGCAGACGACACGCCGAATGCATTTGCTGCGGGTGCTTGTGCAACTGCAACTCCACAATTTTGTGCAAGTTGTCAACGGGTATTCGTTCTTCGGTTTACGGTCACGCGAATATACAAAGTGAAACTCACTCGACTAGGCCGTTAAAGTTTTCGCACTAAAAGACAAGCTCATGTCCTAATACGGGTACTGCAAGTGATGTGTGGAAGACGAGTTGGCCGACAGCAGAGAGCTGAGAGCAACGGAGCATACGAAGACGATGATTAAAAAGTGAGGGCGACATGACGTATCACGTTGAGGTATCGGCCATCTTTCCAGCGTTATTTGGTTGTGTTTATGCGGATGATCAAAATTATCTAACGTATGTCGTCAGGGTGTTTCTTTTATCAGACTGCACCAAACACATCTTTGAAGGCTGGCGAACGTTCCTCCAGTGGAACCCCGTGCATTTGCGGCTTCTCCTCACTGAGGACCTCCTGGCTCCACCTTCCTGAAAGAGGTCGAAGAGAGCAAGCGGGCTGGTGTGCGAGCCCGGATATAGTTTAGGCTCTGCAGGTAGAAGGCCTGGACTTGCAGGCCTCTTGTATATCCCAAATCTACCAGTATTCCTCCTGGTCATTGTTGTCCTGACAACCTTGTTTAGGGCACCAATATACTGGGTCCTACTACCAGCTCGGGCGTCGTTGTAACAGCCTGTAAAGGGGCAGTGCCGTCGCCTCTGGTGAGGGAGACGCTGTTGAAGAAAGCAGGAGGCAAAATGTTGATTATCACATGTCACCATGCTCGTACGTGGGCGATGCTCCACGAGATGTTGCTAGGCGCTCCCCGACGAGCGGCACATAAGAGCACTGTGAACTGATGGTGGTGGTTGGTGCAGTCAAGACGCAATCTTCTCCCATAAAGTGGATATGCTGCACGAACTACTTATAGTGCCCATGTCGTTCAAATTTTGGGGAAAGTTGGATTAAGTGCTGAGAACTTTTAGTGGTTTAGCACCTTAAGATTTACACTTGTCCATTGTCCGATGAATACGAAAACGTTGATGACGATGAAGATTAGGTGCGTTACAGACCACATACTCATGACAATGATAATTATGAATAAATTCTTTTGAAAAGGCACATTCGTTATCTGGAATGTATAAAAATGATTGTAAAACGCTCTCGCTCGTGAAATGCAAGGTGTGAACTCCGACAAAAAGTGCTTTAACGAAGACCAGAACGCGTCATATGGCAGCTCAACCTCGATGCAGACAGCGAGCTTCCCCGGAGATGTGAGTTCGAGAAGAAGAGACGAAACAGTAACACCAACGGAAAGCTGCTACTCTGGAGTTGAGGGCATGGTAAACAGTGGCTCAGAAAAAAAAACAAAAACGGTACATATAGGGTACGCGAGCGCCGCCATTTGCTTATTTGCTTGAGTAGACAATGTCACGGTTGCTTTATGATACTAACAATCTTCAGTGCTTCTAGCACTGTTCATGTTTCACTTTGTCGAGAAACGTATATTTTCCCTCTCTTTCTGTAGCTCTTCTTAGATTAAAGATATATATGTTTGCCGTTGATACCTCAAATATTACGTTTGGTGGAGCATCAGTTTCACATTGTATTAAATTTTTTAACCTCAAAGCTTGTATGCCAAAGCCAGTGCCACATGCATATACGTCTCTTAAGAAAATGAGCTATTTCGAGCTCAATGTAGCGCTTGATGTCACTGTAATGACTGAACGCAAACAAACGAATCATAGTGGCATGGTTCAAAATGGCGATATTAACCTCTCTGGTGGGGACACTAGTGTTTTCAGGAGTCCAGAACATGAAGTTAATGCTCTGAATTAAAAACCACATTAACTAACATCTCTTTTATTGCCGTGTGCATAGAGATCTAAATGTTCAACTGTGCATTGTAAACACATGCAAGCGGCCTCTGGACAATCCAAGGGCTGAAGAAGAGCTTGCGTTTCCTTGTGGATTATAACAGACTACAAAGGCTTTCCTGAGGAGGTGTGAATATTAGCTAATTACCAACTTATAAGCGTGGCTTCAACATATGCGAATGTGCACCACGCCTGAAAGCTTAGACTTGTTAAAGTTTTCGCTCTCACTTGGCTCAATTAAGTGCAAGATTTTTGAGTCTTCAGATACCGATGAGAACCATTGAATACATACTGTATTGCCTCATTCGTTTTTGTAATTTCTTGCCTTCAAAAATAATTCGGAGCCACTTGCTCAATGCATCAGTAAAATGACCAAAATGTGTGCTAAAATCAATAAATTGCAGTCTGAAGGCAATCAGGTTTGTCGAAGTTTGTAAGCAAGTGACCGTGCTGCGCACGTTGGGCACTTTCTACCAAACATAAAATATCAGACATTATAGAGGCTGCATCCTTTCGGCGACGTCCACATCACTCTCTTATAATGCTTTATTACTGCTTTAGTTCTTTGTGTGTCCGAGACGTCGCTATTCTTTTTATCTTCATGATTAGAGCCGTGATGAACAGCTTGGAAAGACACGTTTTATCAATACCGGCCGAGCTCCCGTATATATTGCTAAACTTCGTTAACAACGTCTTTGTATGCCCACGAATTCATTCTGCAAATATAAGGTACTTTCCTCGTATATTTTGCCCAGGTACCCGTTCACGTGCCCTATTAAAGCACTGATTAGGTATATAGATCGCTATGATCAGACAGTTGTTTATCCATGCCCTTGCGGGTGATCTTATTTCCATTTTTCATTGATCTACCACCGGCTGCATGAGCTTTACTCTGGTTCTTGTGCTGTGCGTTATGAATATGTACTTTTCTGTTATACTCAATAGGTACAATCTGGAAGTAAATTTTGGTTTTTGTTTCACTTCTTGGGGTGGCAGTACTCAAATGAAGCCACGCATTTTCATGAGCGACTTAATAGCAATAAATTGATAATAAAACAAAAACACCGAAGAGGATAGAATAAGCGGATTTCGGCTGCTTATGTCCCTCTCTGATGTGAAGCGGTGAAAGAAGTTTCTTTTCGTGCTCAATCTTGCAAATAAAAAGCGCGATATTGACCGTAATTAGCTTTTACTGACAGGTACATCAGTGTTCTCTACAACATCCTCACTCAAGCATGTCTTTGATGTTAGCCTTTAATGAATAATCCAGTTCTTCGGTATAGAAGAGATGTGTACCCAAGAATTTATTTTAAACTTTCAAGATGATTAATGAGCTGAAGCTAGCTGGCTTGGCAGAAATTTTTAATGAGAGTAAAGTTACAGACGAGCCTAAATAATTGTGCATTTCACTATTTTGTTCGGCCATTAGGCACTGCGCTGGAAGCTTGTATATTCTTTTGACATGGACGAATGCTGATGGGAACGTGACCTTTTAACCTTATTCTCGCTGCTAAAGAAACACACGTCCTGGTTGCGGCGCATTCGCATTTAGAATTTACTTGTCATAGTTTTAACGTCCTAAATATCCCCTAATACACATATGAGGAGGATAGTAAGGAATGTAAGCAAAGGAAGAATGTAGACCAGGCAAGTGTGCCCCAGTTAAGTTTATATGCTCAAGCATTCACATACCTAAATGGGTTTATAGAAGAAACGCTTAATCGGAAAGTAGATTTCATTTGTTTTCACTCCGGTAGATGTATAAATCTCATCCGAGAGCATGACACGGCATTGTGGGGATTTCTCCTATAATTGTCACATCGGAGCTTGACTGATCACTTTTGCTTTCACTGCCGTAGCATCTGAGCAGGTGGGATGTGGGGCTGCTATAAGTGATGAGAGTTAGATATCTGGAGGCAAAACACAGAAAAAATATAGGCAGATCCCACGTACAGCGGGAAGCAGTGATATGCGAAACACGAATGAGGAAGGTGGATTTTTCACTCTAAGATCAGCACAACGTTACGAGGCGGGCGTAAATTATGCCACACATCAATTCTATAGCATGATTATGATGTTTGAACGTGTAATTTACTTTCGTCGTCTATCCACGTCACGTTATACCGAAGTGGATATGTGTGGAACTAGCTAAACTACCGCGAGCATGCTATGAACTTAGCATGTAGTCATTTCTGTACATGTCATTTACCTTCATCGTCGGCTCACGCCGCGTAATACCAAATTTGGTATATGTTGAGCTAGCGAAATGGCCGCGAGCGCGGTGTGGGCGTAGCATGTCGTCATGTTTGACATGACACGCATCTCATGATTATCATGTTTGCAACAGTCAAATACTTTCCCATTGATTGATATCACGTAACACCAAACTTGGTATGCGTGAAGCTTGCGAAACGACCATGAGCGCACTCCAACTGTAACATGCACCCTAGTTGTTACATGATTTGCTTTTCACGATTTTCACGTTGGGGAGTGTCACTTGTGTACACCATGCAGTCTTGTCATACCATACCACTTTTGCAACACGCTCCAGCTTTCGGAAAATAATGGCCACGTTGGAAAGCTAATGTGCCGTCTCCCCCTCCCTCCACCTGCGCTCTCTTGCAGAAAAATGTACAACCAGTCATACTGAAAATAAATGATTGGTTATTCTTGTAAAGGATGAACAAACAAAAACGTAAACAAAAAAAAATATATATATATATATAATAATAAAAAGTACTCAGAAATGAAAATAAAGTCTAATAATACTAACACACGCCGTTCTGTTCACGTAGCATCGAATTCGTTTTGTTTTACGCGCTATATTGACCAACTTGCGTGTGCGACTTCACGTATGTATAAATAAATTAATTGAGTAATTCAATTTCTGTGCTTCACGAAACGTCGCGGAGGCACGTCAGTCGCCCAGGGCTCTCGTTAATTCCGTGGGTAAGTGATCTGAATTTCTTTATAAAGTATGACTCCCGCTGTTCGCGCTCCCGTGTGTTCTGGAAGCCGGATTGTAGGAGTAGGACACTTACGCATTCGAAAGAGTGACCAGGAAGATTGATATGTTTGGAGAACGGCAAATTGGGGAGGCCCTTTACGTGTGCCCTGTGGTTGTTGAAACGCAAACGGAACGCGGTTTCCGTGTGTCCAATATATTCCTGTTTGCACACCTCACAGCAAATTTTGTAGACCACATTGGCTGAGTCACAGTTAAGGTCGTCTTTAATTTTGTACACATAGTCTGAACAGGAGGCTTCGGCCGTATCTGTGGTCACCATGTGTGTGCACACCATGCAGCGAGGTTTCCCGCACGGTCTAGAGCCCTGATGGTGGTCGGATTTGTGTGTTTTCGCCCTGACCAGTAAGTCTCTCAGGTTTTTATTTCTTCGGTAAACCACCTTGGGTGGAGTCTGAAAAATGGCAGAGAGGCGACTACTCTGTTTAAGTATGTTGAAGTGGCGGTTTAGAATAGAATTCACCCGAGGGGCGGCGGCGCAGTATGTGAGGAATAAATTTGCCCCTGAAGTTATATCATCTTTATTCCCAACTTTTTCTCCCATTGTTGATTCTCGGTCCAAAGAGCGAGCGCGCTCAAATGCATTGTCAATTATTTTTTCGGGGTACTTTTGACGCAAGAAGGCTGTTCTCAATTCCTGTGCGTGGGTGTCAAATTGCGTGATTTCAGAGCAAATTCTTCTGTATCTGTGGGCTTGAGAGTAAGGAACACCTGTTTTGCAGTGGTGGGGGTGACTGCTATGGAAATGCAGATACTGTTGGCGGTCTGTTGGTTTTTTATACAGGGAAGTAGATATGGTGGTGCCACTGAGTGATACAGTGACATCCAGAAAGTGAACACTCTACTGCGAATACGTGTGCGTGAATGTTATCGAAGGATGCACGGAGTTGAAACCGGAAATGAATTTGGAAAGATTATGTTCACTATCGGCGCACACGAAGAAAATATCATCGAGGAAGCGTCGGTAAAATATAGGTTTGAATGGAGAATTTTCGAGGAAAGGAATCTCCAAAGAGGCCATGAAAATATTTGCGTAATTTGGGGCCATTTTCGTTCCCATGGCAGTTCCGTTTACTTGCAGATAATGTTTTTGGTCGAATTCAAAGTTATTATGTTTAAGTACAAGATTTAGGTGCACCTCTAAAGCGCTTTCGTCGAATTCACTCGTCGATTTACTTTTTCCATAGGCGGCGACTGTGGCGGCGATTCCTTCGGTGTGCGGAATGTTTGTGTACAGTGATGAGACATCCATGGTGACCAAATAGCAATCTAGAGGTACCACAAGTTTTGAGACTTCTCGAAGGAAGTGGCTGGTATCTTTGATGTATGACGGGAATGATTGTGGGATGTGCCTAATCAGAGAGTCAATGAAACTAGAAATTTTTTCAGTAGCAGTGACGTTGCTGGAAACTACGCGTCGGCCGGGATTGTTAATCTTGTGAATTTTGGGTAGTAAATAGAAACGCCCGGGAGACGATTTGCCAGGTGACATCATTTTAAGCATAGGGTAGGTTATCTTCCCACTTTTACGTAATGATATTAGTGAGGCCTTAATAGTACTTTCATACTCCTCTGTCGGATCACAAGGGAGTTGTTTATAGAAATTTTCATCTGCCAGTTGGCGAAGCCCTTCTTTGATGTAGTCAGTCCTGTCGAGTACAACCACAGCACCACCGTTATCAGCTGGTTTAATAACGATGCTCTGGCTGTCACTTAGCTTTCCAGAGGGCACATTAGCTTTCCAACGTGGCCATTATTTTCTGAAAGCTGGAGCGGGTCGTATGCTTCTTGTGTGTGTATGTGTGTGTGTGTGTGTGTGTGTGTGTGTGTGTGTGTGTTGTGTGTGTGTGTGT
Organism: Rhipicephalus microplus; assembly: GCF_013339725.1. NCBI lineage: Eukaryota > Metazoa > Arthropoda > Arachnida > Ixodida > Ixodidae > Rhipicephalus > Rhipicephalus microplus. The sequence continues at coordinate 54,798,254 of NC_051173.1, forward strand.
GTGTGTGTGTGTGTGTGTGTGTGCGTGCGTGTGTGTGTGTGTGTGTGTGTGTGTGCGTGTGTGTGTGTGTGTGTGTGTGTGTGTGTGTGTGTGTGTGTGTGTGTGTGTGTGTGTGTGTGTGTGTGTGTGTGTGTGTGTGTGTGTGTGTGTGTGTGTGTGTGGCCCGATGCCGCGGGCCAGCCGCCGAACCACGTGAACTTAAACTCGATCCATGTGTGGGATGCGAGTAAGCGGCAACATGTTCCACATTTTTCCGTTTCTCTTGGTCGCCTCCGCTGGCGGCGCGTCTTACCTATACCCAGTAACAATGCCAGAATTACCCGCTCGTTTCCGGCGGCTCTCCGTCGCTCCTTTCTAGTTCCTCTCCTTCTTCTGCTTCTTGTTGTCTGTTGCTACCTCGTTCGCCCGTTTGTCTTTTTTTTTTTGAGGGTCTTTAAACTGTGAGGGTGACCCTCTGCTACGGGAACTTGTATCACTTCACTTACATCCTCCGAAGAAGGCTGGTCCACCAGCCGAAACTGTTAGGATTAAATAAATATTTTATTGTTTTGTTTCCTATACTGCACTACTCTCGAAGTTTATAACTTTTATTACGGCAGCCGGAAGAAACTCTGATCATCTATTTCATCTATATATCTTTCATCTATAATATATATATATTTCATCTATAAATCAACAAATTTCTGCCATTCGTGTTCCTGAAGTGAACTGTGGAAGTGTAGGTACGAACACAAGATTAGGTTACTCTATAATTCGGGAGCACACACTGTCTGATGTTTGCCCTCAATGGACACTTTCAAAAAGTGCTTATCGTGTTATCGTCTCCAGTGTGTATTTGCTGAAGCGGCCTTTGTGGGACATTCATGATATGCTGGATCGAAATTGCGCTACCGTAAACTAATAAGTCTTAATCATGGGCGTTAGTAATCACAATAAAGATGTGTCACTAGGCATCAACGTGGTGCTAGAGCAGTTATGTCAAAAGATGTGTGGGGTTTAACGTCCGAGAACCATCCTGTAATTTCGAGCGACGCCATAGTGAAGGGCTCTGGAAATTGCGACTACCTGTGTTCTTTAACGTGCAACCAAATGCAAGCTCTCGGGTCTACTGCATTTCGCAGTCCATCAAAAATGCAGCCGTCCAAGCCTTCAAACGGCTCAGCAACTGTACACGAATGATGGTGATGGTGAAAACCCATCGGAAGTTTGTATACACAGTGTAGGTTTTTTTTATTTTCAACCCTGTTATTAGGAAATGCTCTTTATTCCCATGAAACACCTGGTCACGTCACAGCCTTGTGTATGTTTGTAAGACAAAAAGGTGATAATTCGAGCGCATCGGTATCTACAACGGTTAAATCGGACTGAGAACCCGTAGTTTTGATCACTCGTTGCATAAATCGGCCCAAAGTGATCACTATGTGTTGTGAACGCAAACCAAATTACATTGGCTTTGATACACACGATGAATCTGCATCATCCTCGTCATCATCAGCCTAACTACACTCGGTGCAGGGCAAAGGTCTGTCGAACATTCGCCAATCAACCCGCTCCTCTGCTTCCTGCTCCTACGCCTTAGCTGAAAACTTCTTAACCTCATCAGCCTATCTAGTTTTCTGCCTCCCTCCCATGGGTTTGCCTTCTCTTCGAAACTTGTCAGTTGAACTTAATGGCCTGTGATTATCCTGTCTACGTGCTACGTGTCGAGACGAGGTCCAATTTTTATGACTTCAACTATGATACTATTAGCCCCGGCTTGTTCTCTTACCCCTCTGCTTTCTTCTCGCCTCTTGAAGTTACGCCTGTCATTTTCCTTTCCGTCGCTCACTCCGCATCCTCAATTTATTTGAATCCTCTGTTAAGCCACCATGTTTCTGCTGCGTTCATTCCAGTAAAGTGCAACTGTTATAAGTCTTCACCTGGAAAGGTAGTGGTAGACTATCATTGATGATTTGAGAATGCTTGTCTTATGTACTCCACAATATTCTTCTTCTTGCTTGATTCTCATGGTTCCGCTTCGTGGTTACCTGTCTTGAGTACACACATTACTTTACAACTTCCAGTGTCAAGCCGCTATGGAAAAGCCGTGTTCTCCATCGAGGCTATTGCACTTTAGTCTCTTTCATGATAATTTGCAGACCTACCCTTTTGATATCCGCATTCAGTTCAGTAGTCATGAGCTGTAACTCATGCTCTGGGCTGCTTGACACGCAAAGTCGTCAGCGAATTGCATGTTATCTTTAACGCTTCCCAATCGAGTGCCTTGTAAGGCTGCTGTAGACATGCGGGGAATATAATTGCAGCGATGGTGTATTTCTGCCTTACACATTTGTTTATTAGGATTTGGTCACTTTCAATATTGAGGAATATGGTGACTGCGAAAATGCTGTTAATTTTTTTCAGTATGTTCATTCAGGTTTCATCGATGACCTGATTCTGCAGTTCCTGTGTGACTACCCACATCTCAACCAATTAAATACATTCTAGTAAACTATCAACACTGCAAGGTGTAGTTATATTCCGTGCAATCCGCTACCACCCAATTGATATGAATGTGGTATATTGTTGACTAGCGGGTATCCACACTATTTTTTCCTTTGGTTGACTGAAGTCTCTTGTTATCCTAATTCTATTAGCTATTACTTTTGATTGTGAACAATGGACAGTAAGCTGATCCGCCTGTAATTTTTCAGGACCTAGTTTGACGTCTTGTTTGTTGGCATTCTTGCAAGACCTGGTGCCCTTCCCACCAATAGATAAGTCGTATACCGGGTGGCAATTTTTTCTTGTATCCACCATCTTTCAACTGGCCTGATGTTACCTTTTCTCCACCAAGTGCTTTACCTCTTTGCATTCGTTCTAGGGTTTTCTTTACTTCTTCCATCGTAACTGGTGAGATGTAAGATTCCTCTCGACCATTCCTCGTACACAAGATTATGCGATATTATCATTCTTGGTTATCTAGGCTGCTGTACAGATCTCCGTAAAACTCCTCCGCTACCTCAACTACCCCATCCACATTGGTTCTGAAATGACCTTTCTTAACCCTTATGCACACATATAATTAGGTTTGCCTAAAACAAATCGTCAAGTGATTTCAATGTTGCGTTCGCTCATAGAAGCCATCCGAGTGATATTAGTCGACATGAAGACAGCATCTGCTCGAAGTGCACTTACAGTATTGGACGCCCTAAGCCCAGTGTCTGAATCTCTCAACTGGGAAGAGGACTACTCACACCTCATCATTTCGTAAAGAAGTCAAGGCTGCATCCGTCATCCAATAGAACATTAGAGGACTAAAACACGCCTTTCAGATTTTCGTCAGTTTGTGTTTACCAACGTGTTTCCACTCATCGTCATTTGTGAACCCGATTTGTCGAAACCAATAAGACTTTCGGCGTACGAAGCTGTCATTCCTTCAACAAACAGTGCTTGCAGACAAATCATCGTCTTTGTTCGTCGTGATTTGACGTATGTTGTGCAACCAATTGTGCCTTACGATTACAATCAGTATGTCTGCATCACTGTGAAAAAGAAAAAAAACTCATGTTTACTCTCATGGCGTTTATATATTACCGTCAAATAATCTCGATTCCAGGAGACTAGTGGATATTTTGTGAGCGTGTACTCCCATGGTTCATCATAGGTGATTTGAATGCGCACCATCACGCATGGGGAAGTACGCGGACAAATGCAAGAGGACGCAAGTTAGCAAACATCGCCTACAGCTATGGCCTTACTCTCCTGAACGACGGTAGCCCCACTTTTCTTCGAGGGATTACATACGGCAGCTGTCTCGACCTAGCTTTTGTCTTCAACTCTCACGCGCGATGCTTCAAGTGGTTTCCAGATGTTGCGACACGAGGAGGTGATCACTTTTCAATCTACCTTAACATCAAAGGCTTGTCTAGTTGTGGTCCACGGACGACCATTCGAGCAGTCCAATGGGCCAACTTAAAATCTTGCATGGAAAATGCTTGCAGCGATGGCCTACGACATGAATTAGAGCAAACAATTAAGAGCACAATGCAAAACGCCACTCACACGGTGACAATATCTTCCACACGAAGTGACTTGGACAAAACGTTGAAGCGACTCCGAGCACTACGACGCAGGACGGAGTGTCGGTACCAGCGCACGAAATCAATTCACGATCTTAGGGCAGCCAGGAAAATTCGAAAGAAGATCGGACATCGCATGGATAGATTAGCGTCGCACGATAGACAACGTTTTGCCAGTCACTAGACCTCGCAAGCCACCCACACATTTGGAAAACGGTGCAAGCTCTGCGTCATCCTACGAGACAGCATCTTCCATTCAAAGCACTCACGCTATTTCAAGGGAGGCGAGACATCAATGTCACAGAAGATTTCTGTACGCTGATCGCCAAACAAGCCACTCGTCCAGATTCTCCAGTAAGAGGTGACATCCCCCTTCCTGTGACTATCACATGTACCTCCCTTTTATAATGGAGGAGCTCGAGGCGGCACTAGCTCTCTGCAGGCGTTCAAGTTCTCTGGGTCCAGATGGGATTCCGTACCGAGCCTTGTGCAACCTTGGGGAAGGTGCAAGGAGAGAACTGTTGAGCCTTTAAAACACCTCGTGGCAGGATGGCAATGTTCCTGATGACTAGAAAGCAAGCCGCTTGTTACCCATCTTGAAGCAAGGCAAATCCCCACTCGAACTCGCTTCATACCGCCCAGTAGCACTGGCTATCTGCGTAGGGAGGATAATGGAACGGATGATACTAGGCTGCCTAGAGTGGTAACTTGAACACTACAAGATTTATCCGAATTCTATGGCTGGTTACCAACGCGACCGCTCTTTCATTGACATAGATCATTGACAATGATCTAGTTTCCTACGTTCAGCACGAAAGATCCCGTAAGCGACTATCTACAGCTTTGTTTCTAGATGTGAAAGGCCTGTATGATAACGTACTACATGAAGCCATTTTTAGGTGCTCTTGCGGTGGTTGGCCTTGGTGGTCGAGCCTTTCGGTGGATTTCGAGTTACCTGGCTGAAAGATCATTCATTGTATTAACAGAACAGTGCCCAACTACGCAACGCTATACTTCCAGGGGTGTTCCTGAAGGCGGAGTTCTTAGCCCGACGCTATTCAATCTTGCACTAATTGGCCTTGCTGAATACTTCCCAAGTACCATTAAAATCTCAATATACGCAGACGACATCTGTGTCTGGACTTCGGCAGTCACATGTCCTCAGATACGTTCCGCGCTTCAAAGAGCAGCGACTATGCGAACTACTTGTTAAAGCAAGGTCTCAGCACATCACCAGAAAAATGTGTGCTGGTGGCCTTCACTCGCAAAGCAATGACTCCTTATGTCATCTCAATCTGCGGGCGACCGATTTCTTACGTCACAACCCACCGGTATGTGGGCATCATTGTTGATAGGGACCTTTGTTGGAGTCCGCATGTGGCCTATATGAAGAAGCGCCTGACTGCTATTTCCCAATTGTTCAAGTTCCTGGTAGGAACGACGGGGGGGGGGGATATCAGTAGACGCAATCATGGAACTCTATAGAGCCTTGTTTCTCGATTTCCTGCGACATAGCTTGCCCATGCTTAGCCATACCTGCAAGACCAATGTTTGTGTTCTACAGGCAGTACAAGCTCAAGCTCTGAGAGTGTGCCTTGGTCGGCCCAGATGTACGTCAACAGAGACAAAAGTTGCAATTGCTGGTGACTATTCGATAAAAACTCACATTGTTGTAGAAGTACTGAGAATGCACATCAGACACTTCGCACGTGCTTCCTGTCATCACCTTACAGTGTTGCCTTCAGAGAGGCGCCAAGCATCGTTCGCTAAAATGATTGTGAAGTAGAACAAGAAACTTCCCTCGGGCTTCTCTCCTGCATCTAAAGCCTCGATACCCCCTTGTTGTCTTATTCGTCCCAAAGTGCATCTTAGTGTACCAAGGATCCGGAGGAATTGTGAGCTTTCATCGCACGTGCTTAAACAACTGTCTCTTCTTCTTTTGCACGAGAAATATTCAGACAGTGTACATATATAATACCGATGGCTCCACGAACTGCCAGTGTTCATCAGGTGCAGTAGTTGTCCCAGCAAGAGGTTTTAAGATCAGCTTTAGGACTGCCCACTCCACGGCATATACACCAGCGGAACTAGCTGCTTTGCGTGCTGCACTTTGTGTGGTAAATCGGGAACCACCTAAACAATGGTCAAATTTTAAGCGGCTCTAGGGCTACCCTACAATCTGTGCTCTCAGCACTGCGTCGCGGGCCACAGAACAGTTTGTTTTCGAAATTTGATGCCATCTCCACACTTCACACGAGAAAGGGAATCATGTGACGTTTCAGTGGCTGCCGAGTCACTGCGGCGTCATACGGAACGAACATTCCGATACTGCCGCGCGGGCAGCTCTTGAAAGAACACAAGAACAAGCCATACCACTTTCGCGGACCGATGCAGTAATCTTCGACGACTTGTGCGTGAAATCACGTTTTCACTATGGTGTCCACCAAGCAACAATGCGAATTGTTCAACATCACCTGTTCTTTTTGATGGCTCTCTACATGCCCGCTGAGCTCGACCGAAGAAAAGCCACCCTTCTTCATCGCTCGTGGGTAGGAGTGACATTTACAAAATCTTATTTTTTTGTCATAGAAATGGCTGACAACGCTCTCTTCGATGCATGTCATTGCGAAGAGACGCTACATCACATCCTGTGCGACTGCCCGTTGTATCACATCCAGAGACAGTCACTGGCGTTTGTTCTTGCGCGCATCGACAACAGCCAAATGTCTGTGGACACTATTCTGTCAAGTACCCGAGAGAAGACATTGCAACAGAAGGTGACAAAAGCTCTGTTGGAATTACTACGCGACACGGACTTCAACAAATGGCTTTAATAGCAATGTCACACACTGCAAAAGACAAGACTGAACTATGACTGAGTGTGCTCGCCTGTGCTGCCAATTGTGCTCTCTTCCCTCTCTGCACTCCATCTTTCATCTCCGCCACCCCCCTCCCATGCGCAGGGTAGCAAACCGGCTGCCTAATGGCTGTTTAACCGCCCTGTCGTTTTTTTCCTCCTATTTTTCTGAATTCCTTCTACCTAAGCATATTTTCCTTTCTTTTTTGTACCTAGGCATAGGTTTGCCTTCACACTTTTTAGGCCTATTTCATTCTTCACAGAATGTGCTCAATTTTTTTTAAATTATAGCTCCTTTCATTTTATGTCGGCTACTTGACGCCTATTGCTTTTTTTTTTTGAAAGCACCGCGAAATGTATTTTACTTGTTGCATTTCAGGCTAGCATAGTTTGACGTCTCTTAATGGGGATTTTCCCAATTTGTGGTAGCTTACTAGTGTCCTGTTTATTTGTCTGTCCCCGACTACCATTTTGCACTCCTTAGTGATACTGGTCAGATTACCATTCTTCGCGTCAAACGTCAGTTTGTTCAGTTACAGTTGCGAACACATTTTGAAGCGAAACCCTGATTTTCTGAACTTTCCCTCTCAGTGCTTGTTCATAAACTGGCTTCTTGCGGATCAGTTTCGGCCGTTACTTTCTCAGTTGTAAGTATACATTTGAGACTTATCATTGCAGCGCAGTGTCAAAAATATTTGCTGAGAAATGCTGCTTATTCGCTATGGTAACAAAACAATGGCATTTGTCAGCAAATAACTCAAGCGGAGGTTGCACTGGAGCTGTTGGGCAAGCTGAAAACGATGATCATAAGGGTGCGACGAGATAAACGCAAGAAAACCAAAATTGCTGATTCCTTTCAATTTTGGCTGCACTGACTCTGTCATGTAAATAAAAAATAGAAGATAATTATTGACATAGTTTGATGTGCTACTCACAGGAATATACCATCCGTTTCACACTTAGGACAAATCTAGGAGCGCAAACGAAATCTCAGAGCTGCGGTAGCTGGCCAGCAGAAGCTCACGCAAGCGTCGGCGCTCGAGGAACGTGGTGTGGAACCGCGCCGTCGGTGACAGTGGTGCACGCTGGCCACATTGCCTGACAGCCTGCTAATTTCACTGTTGCGGCGGGAACTCGGTCTATATTCTGTACTAAACATTGGGCGATGCCAACCTATCCTCCTTACTTGGTTATATTCGTGTTCTAAAAGCTGCATTTGACTGCGTACGTTGTTTGCTCTTTCAAAATGACGTGATACTGAGTGCGTTCACGTATATTTAATTCTTTTGTGTGCAATGCCGTATACGCTTTGACTTGGCAGAGCATAATGAGCACGTACTGTGCATGGTATTTATTTATTTCATGCCAAAGAAAAAGGAATCACTCTACAGCGACTGACGTGTATCTTTGCTGGTTCAACACAATAGAAAAGCTGTAAACGAGCTCAGAAAGGTTGCAGGTTAAAATAACGACCTAAACGAAGTTCTTTTCGACGGCATTCAATTCATGAGGCGCTACACACTGTAGTTGCTGCTAAACTTCACGCATAAAGCTTCCAACTTCACCTAATATCTTGTCATGTACCCAGCGGCAACTTGACAGCGCTTGTTTTGGATTGTAGTGACGCAATGAGTGATAATGAGCCCGTTCCCGCAGCAACGGTGAATTTTAGCCACTGCCTGACGATGCGGCCAGCGCGCGTCGCCGTAGCAGATGACGTGGTTTAACCGTTCAACTCTACACCTCTAACGTGTCTGCACATGCTTGAGCAGGTGCCCCGCTGGTTGCATCATGGCCACATCGTGATGCCACGCACAACACGATTTCTCCTAAGTGCGAAAGAGACTGTACACTGGTGCTAGTCTCTCGCGTATCCCTGAATGAATATATTTTTCTGTTCGCTGTCAGTGCTGCGAAGCCTTATTCTGTGAAAGAACACACGGCAAAAGATGCAGTATTGTTTAGTTTGCGATAGCCAGCGCAAAGTTTTGTTATTTGGTTAATACCCACACTGTGGGGTGTGTATTCAGTTTAGTCTAGCATCTGTCAACTAATTAGAACTCCGCTCTATACAGACTACTCTATAGTCACCTTCAAGTACAAGGTAATTGGTTTTACTGAGTTGCTATTATTATAAAAAACACCGTACAAGATTTTTTTTCTCCCAACCTAACATTCCTTTGTTTGCTTATGAATGTTTGATATTGAAGTCAGTGCGTAAGTCATCTTGACTCATAATGTTATAGGAGCGATTCAGAATGCGAAATGCTTTTACACTGAAAAAATTAGTTGAAGAAAAGTGTGAATTTAAGGGCTCGTTTTCTTTGTAAGACAATACGTCAATTAAACGTAACAGACAATATTTCGAGAGAAAACATAGGGAATGTCATTATGAGTAATTATAACGCAATTGAGAACAACGTGAATCAAACGATTACTTGCCACCGGCAGGATCTGAACCTGCGACCTTTGAATAACGCGTTCGATTCTTCGCCACTGCACTACGGAGGAGGTTGTCACCCTATCCTCTTTATTAGTTTTAAGAATATATGTGCATTAGGCGGGGAAGTGTCAGTAAGTGCTAACTTTGTTATAGCAGCGAGTATGAAACACTCTTTTTGCCTCTTTGGCGTCACGTAGTACATGATTCTCTTACGAGATTGCAGCAGACCAATATTACCTCACATACCACCTGAAGGCATCAAGTCTGCCAGAACGAGACCCTCGCTATGAATGTAGAAGAGTCTAACTTTAAGGGCTCGTTTTCTTTATAAAACACAACATTATTGAGAAGTAACAGACAATGTTGTCAGGAAAAGCATAGTGCATAGCACTATGACTGATTGTAATGTAAATGAATAGAAACAAGGTTCATGAAAATATAATTAAGATGCGAGCCTGCGACCTTCCAGAAAGTGCTATTTTAGATTAGGCAGGCACTTCCCCTGAACATAATTCAAGATTTTCTGTTTTCGACATGTTCGACTTTTCATCGCTAGGGCGTCGCAGGTCTTTGGTGTAACACACAACTGTAGTTTCCCGTGCGTTTGTACATAATATTGCCCAGCTGAGCCCCCGTTGACAAAATTATTTGTTTGGGAACTATAAATAATTTACTGCTCACCACGACAAAGTGCAATCGTTAAAGCTTCTTTTTCAGCCATGCTTTTTATATATCTACTAGATAGTCAAGGATGTTACGCGTTGATGTTAAATCTGTACGGCACTGACACGTCAAATGTTGTGCTAAAATCAGTGCCAACGACACGAAATTAATCAAGCGAGCAGCTAGCGCCTCTGTACAAGAAAAGAGTGAATTAAGAGCACGAACTTGCATACACAAGAGCAGCCGGTCGAACTCGCTCAGCTGCTGCGGTTAAAAAATGATTCCGCTGACCTCGCAGCCGGTGGTTGTTTTACGAAGGTGTCGCAAGCCAACCGAAGCACATTTGGGGTCAGTGGAGTGTAGACTACTTCATTGCAGTATACATGCAGGTGTGCAGTGGCATGCTGCTCTGCTGAGCTCAATAGGGTGCGCATGCCGATAGTGTAGCGAGCTTTCTTCGTTCCTAAATAAGTTGAACGGACGGTTATACAATGCCCACAGACCTATACTACCGGCAAGCTAAAATATAGAGGGAGCCCAGTGAGAATTGAGTGGCCGAAACATCCTTAGCATTTGCCGGCGTTGATGACGCGCACTCCCTTAGGTCCCGGGCTTCCGAGTACTTCCGCAAAACTCCTTCAGCTCCATTCGCTTTCACCGCACGCTTACATTCCCCCCTGCATGGTGGTGGTCACCGTTCAGTAGAGGTCATCAAGACAAGAATTGGCAGTAGTTATGCGTGGTTCCTTCCGGCGACTTCGGCTGCTTGTAAAGCGTTAGTGCGTGGCGTAGTAACTTTAGCACATACCGGCATTTGGGCACAGTGACCCTTCTTAGATAAGTGCCTTCGGGGCGTGCTCGTATACGTTCAGGTTGGTGAAGTGCTCAAAAATATCGGAGACTTTCGAAGAGCACAGCAGAAGGGGCTACAAGGCCCTTGGTTTTATTAAAAAACAACAAGGCTTGATCATGTAAAATGTACATCTTTAAAACCAGAATTCAACACATGTTTTGACAAGAAACAAGCAGACAGAGACAAAACTAATGCATGAACTCGCGTAAAGGCAACACACATACGTACATTTTAGCCCCTCTAAAGAAGCTACTGCACAATAAGAGAGGAATACTGATGCCTGCATAACGCAACCATTGTCATCTTTTATTGACAAGATACGCCTCAATGATCTCTCAGACGGTTCAATCGGCACCTTAACGTAATTGTGCGCTTTCGCAAACATAACAACTCATCGAAAGGGGCACCATATATATCTGTTACAAAGGGCTTTATTCAGCACACGTGAATGATTGAGCTTCAAAAAAAAAACACTATCGTTGACAAGCATGCCGATGGCACTGTTTGAGATGGCGCTGAAGCCTACCATATCAGCATAAGTGACAGTGGTTGCGTTAGCCTGCCGTGCGTCTTGCTCTCTGAATGTAGTTTTTCTATTCAGAGAGAAGGTAAAATGATGTTTGCGTGTCCCCAGGGTTTGGGCACAAGATATTTTTTCACATTTTCTCTGCTTGTTCTTTTGAGACCACTCGTTAGGTTCTAGTTTTAGCAACTATGTACACTTTATGTATGCGAGAGCATTGCTTTTGAATAAAACTCGGCTGCTCGCCTAGACCTGTGTTCTTCATCTGTTTCCATTCCAATTTAGAGCTTCACTGACACGTACCTCACTGGGTGTTATTTGTTGCGGCCTTCACTGCCATGCATTCAAGGACTATCTATTAGTTCTACACGTAATAGTGAAGCCTAGTCGACTGCTTAGTACGCAGCCGTTCTTCGAGAGTAATGTTAGAGTTGTCTGTCTCATTGGTAACGTGCTACATAGTATTAGATCTGTTCACGAAAGAAATAGCGTCTCATGAACGGAGACACATGAAGAAGACACGCACCACATGAAAAATAGGCCTGAACAATAGTTATATCTCCGCACTTTCATTGTTTTTTTCATATTTTTTCTCTCTTTTTGTTTTTGCGACAGTACAAACGTAGCTTTATATACAACGTTACTGCACAGTAATGCTGACATTCACGCCATAAGTAAACAATGATTGGTGCCTGTCTGACGTCGCGTCGAGCCTAGAAAAGCGCTGAAAGCTTGGTTCAACGTGCTGGGTATCGCCACAGCAGCTCTGAAACACGGTATTGACCATCAGATTGTAGCATCACTACTTGGCGGCGGAAATCCGCGATTAGATATCTGTTTAACGACGAACAGAATAAAGCAGTCTAGAGCTACAAATTTTATCGTTACATAAATTTATTCTCCAACCGGTGTGATACCGAAGTTAACGGGTACGTTCGAGATATCAGTATGGTCTGGCGTACACGCACATAACATTAGAAGTGCTACGTTGCGTGGCAACTACGTATATACGTGGACCTTGGGGGTGAGGTGTTCAGCATAACCACAATACTTTATATAGGACATGTTTAATACGGGCAGTTTACGGAAACCATGTGAAGTTGATGAACGTGGACCATGAAAATTAATCTTCCTTGACCTAGTTTCAACCAGTTATTCTCATGTGGTAATCTCCCTTGACCTAGATTCCACCAGTTAATCTCGTGTGGTACTCGGCTGCCGTTTGCGGCTTCTGTGTTTTAAACATTTTAGTGCGTTGTAGATCAATCGGCAACGTTACACTATATTCGAAAATTTAACCAATATATTAAACTCTTTCACAATATAGCAAGCGCGACAGACAGGATTGAAGTAGTGGATTTCACGAGGCACATGTTGTGGCCTGCGCTTGTCATTTTTTACTTTGCGCCGCCTTCTTCATAATCACTTTTTCAAAAAGTACAATTCACAACATTCATCTATAATGGGCAAATTCATTGTCTGTAGCAATTAGGGGGCTATGTGCTGAACATCCATCATTTGCTGATGTACGATGTATGGTTTATATGTTCCTGTTCTCTTTACGCTAAACCGGCAAGGCTCTCATTAGTACTACACATATACCAACGCTGTGTAACTCACGACAGGTTACTTTTAAGTGTGACAGCACCAGGTGGGCGTATTTCATCTAGGAAGCATAACGTGGTATTTCCATAAGCAGCCATGCCTTTTTTTCTGCGTGCTTCTTGTGACTACGTTCGTGATTACACAATATCTGGAATATTGTGAAACGTTCGTGATTGCAGAATATACGAAGCTAGTACTTGAGAGTGATAGCCGCTAGCGGTGTCGTTACATTTAGTCCTACTCTAACAGTAGTGCTTTACTCAGACGGCAAGCTCACAGACGATAAGCTTCTTTATAGGTTTTAAAGCATGTATGACACTTCTAATCCGGTCTTGGTGAGCTATGAAGCGGTGCATTTTATGCCCCTAGTTTGCACCGTCCAGGATTTGATGGATCAAAGCTTCCCCTTCTTCACGCTTTTCTTCACACACCCTCTTGTTTCATTAACCAAAAGCCAGGCATCCTGCCACGAACTGCCCGCTTATACTCTGTAAGTCACCCCTACATTGTCTCCCAGTTGCCTCCATGTCTACAATTGCGCTGTCTGTGCAGCACTGCAGGTGGCTAGGGCATCTTGCTTCCCGTTATCAGCTCGCCTTGTACGCAGACGCCGTTTGCGTCTCCTGAGCAGCAAGGTCTCTTCCATCCTTCAATCATCCCAGCTCTATGCTTGTCTAACAACGAACCCATGCCTGCGTGTCACTCACGGTCATAACGCTCTTAGCATTTGATTGTGCTGAGTGGCGGTCGTCTGCTACGTATGTAAACACGCATCATAGCGTACTTCGTTCGTTTGCGGTCAAGGTACCTCCTTTTAGATGGCAGATATTCAATTTTGATGGGTAGGAGGCCTGCAGACAAGTACATGCACATGTCTTGCGAAAGGCACCGTATAGACACGCTTCGTCTTAAATCTAGAGGTCGGAAGCGACAAATACACCTATCGCTGCTTCCATTATTTTTCCGCTGCAGGAATTACTGCGGTGTGTACATCTTTGGGACAATAAACCCCACATATACAACAAGCAATACGTTGTTTTCATCGCAGAGGAGCACGTTGGTATACGAGAAAAGGAAGACAAGAAGACAGAGCACTGTGCTCAGGAAAGCTATGAAGTGTTCAAGATAACATTCTGTTGGGTCATCATGTGTAAGCGCATCATTCATCATAGTAACCGACACTAAGATCAACTATCTTCGTGGCTGACCTTCCAAGTTTTATGTACTAGTCAAGGCGCATGCGCGTTGCCCCACTTTTCCTCATTTCCCTCCTTGTCATTCTTCTATCTTTGCACGCGCTGTTTTTTACGATGAACTCATGCCAACAAGCTCAAGCTCTAATGCTTGTATTTTCCCCTTTCCAAGGCGTAGAAACTTGTTCTCACAAAACAAACATTCATGTTTTGTAGTGGTCTGTCCTCTAGTCGTTCTTCCAACTTTGCACGCGCTGTTTTTTTTTTAGGATGAATCCACGCCAACAATCTCAAGCTCTTATGCTTGTATTTTTTACAGTACAAAAACATAATGCGTACTTGTTTAAGTGTTTCATTGTCAAGTGCTGACTCCAACTGGCGTTCTTATCTTTTCATGAAATCAATCTCTATTGCTGGGAAGTGATTCGCATGCAAACTACATAGAATGTATTATGCTATCGTCTTATACAATTTATCACACTGAAGAGGCAAACAAAAGTGATCGGAAATGAATGAAGGGTGTATCTTTTGTGCTGCTAAAAATGAATCCCCCTTAAGTCTTACAGGCGAAATGACGGACTCCAGAAATATTGAAGAGTGCGCTTTGGAATATTTGGAGCTCAACTGGATATCTTCATCGCCAGTCTGTCTATCTGACTTAGAGGACGTGAAGGGCCCGTTTTCTGGCACCCTTTTGCCTAACAAATTACTGTGCACAGCTGAGGATAACCAAATTTGGCATATTGCGCGATACCTCACCACACAGAATCAATTTCTCTTCCACGTCCGGATGGAAATACGGGTGGTGGCTGGGGCACACGGTCATCTTTCCGTAGTAAATTCTGATTACCGTGAGCCCCTATATACCGAAGATCCGCAATTGCTCTGAATAGCGACGCTTTTGGACTGGCTGCTCAAAACGCATCACTGCATAAGGCTCTTCAGTATTAACTCGACCATGTTTAAAGCGTACAAGCGGCTTTTCTGAGATGTGCTGGTTAAGTCATCCTCCGTCAAAATTATCCAGCCCCAGTTCTCCAGGTTTCACTTCTTCAAAGATATCTACGTAATAGTAGCTGGCGCACATCATGTGAAAGAACTTGAGTTGCAGTCAAACAGGCTGAGGTCAGATGTAGTTATTTCTGCACTATCAACGCTCTCTAGACAATGAATACATTCGTCGTACTGAAGATTCCTTGCGTGTACATAAGCGGGAACGTAGCAGATACGTTTCTCACATCACTTGCAGAAAATAAGACTAAGAGAACTCTCTTGAAAGAATATGCCTTCAGCGAAGCGTCTTTAGGAGGCTACACTAGCTTCGCTGATTATCTCAAGAAAACAGGCACATTTACAGCTCTTGCTGTAGGCAGAGGTGACGGAACGTGGTTTGCTCCTGCCGTCCTGCCAACAACTTCCAGAATCTGGATACTGCAAGGCCTTTTGGCCAATAGCACTGTATCGTCCCTGAAGCTCACGAACATATTCATCGATTGGGAAAGTGCCGGGCTTTTGTGCATGCTTTTCAAAGAAACGAAGGTACTACGCAATTTTATTCTTAATTCGAGCATCAGGGATTTTCGAATAGAACCGAGGGCCACCTATGATTGCTTGGTCCAAGCCCTTGCCGAAAGCTACTCACTAGAGAAACTCAGTCTTCCATTCGGCATTTGGAAAGTAGGCAAGTTGAAGGCGTTTTTAACATTATATCAAGAAAACGTAACCTATCATCGGTGAGAGTAGGTATTTACATGCATGATAACTTCAGTTTGTGAGAAATACATTTGCGAATCTATCAGGGGCAGTGGCATTCATAACCGAGTTTCATTTAGGAATTACCATCTCAGTGGCAACTTCGACATGCTCGAATCGAAGGTTTTTTCAGGGATCAAAGTGTCGTCATCTGCCGAATCCCCAGATGTTATCCACCTGCTTCACCAGTTGCACTCGTACCCCCACATCACGTCTGCAAGGCTGCTCATCAGGACAGGAGACATGACTCTGTCTCCGTCTTTTGTTGACTACATGGAATCGTCTTATACGCGGCGGCAATTACATTTGTCGTTAGGCTCAGTTCCTTTAAGGCATGACCTGGATGGCTGGTGCAAAGCTGTCTGTGCCTCGCTGTCTCGAAGCAAGAGCATAAGAAAGCTCCACGTCACATCGATGTGGATGAATGAGCAAGAAGTCCACTTTCTGACTTACGCGGTCACGTCAAGCCACAGCACCGAGAAGGTGCACTACAGCACTATCACCTTCACCAACTCAGCTGCTTTTGTTCATCGCTTATCGCTTGGTATAAAGACAAACTACACGCTCTTTGACGTTACCATTGACACACTCGTAGACAGAGAATCGGCAAACCACTTGTTCCTGGTCTGCGACATGACACGACGTAATTCTGGCTTGGTGGCTCTGGCTGTTCAGCTTGTTACTGGTGGTCAACCACGCAGGCAAGTGCTACCAGAAATATTTCGGCGTTATCAGTCTTTGATATTTACCGTGTGCAATAATGAGAACAATCAAGAGTGCTGCTAGCGTCTTTTAAATCGAGAAAGTTGATGTAATTAGCAGGAATTCTTGAAAAAACGCAGGCAAAATGAATATGCATGGGTGCACGAAGCACAGGCCGGGCAATGCAACAATCGTATTATTTACCACTAAAGACTAATGAACAAGTCGCATGTATCCTGCAAGTACGTTTCTCTGCTGCCTTTGCATTTCGTGCTGATTAACTTTACGTTTGTATGCTGGTCTGGCCATGCTGTATCTGGATGCGCAATCCATCTGTAGATTTATATTACAGCCTTTTATTTAGGAATAATTTTCGTTCTGTCAGTGCAATAGAAAATAACCTGAGTAAAATGTCACAAATTGAAACAAAGTATGAGAATGTAGGCGACTCTGTACGCGAAGTGAAGACAAGCATCATGAAGGTAAACGATGAATTATTTGACGTAGTTGATGATATCAATAACAGAATGCGAAGGAACAACTTGATTCTCAAGGGCTAGCGGAAACAGAAAAGGAGGGTTACGAAGAGTCAGAAACAATCGTGAAAGAATTCTTTGCAACTCACCTAGGCGTACAAACTGGGGACATCGAACGCACTCACCGATTGGGTCAGCGGCATGCGAACGTCGACCGGCCCATAATCATAAAAATTCTCAACTTTAAATCAAAATTGGATGTTTTACGCAATGCCTTTAAACTTAACAAGCTAGAAAACCCGAAAATCTGGCTCGACGAAGATTTCTCCCCTAAAGCACAATTGGCGCGCAAAAAGCTTCGGGACTTCGTCAAAGCTACTCGCAATGATAACGAAAGCTATTCACTCCGCTTCAACCTTCTCTACTTCCGTAAAAACTCTTATAGGTATGAATCTAGCAAAGATAGTATCGTCCAAGTACCCGCCAGATGCCAAAATTACGCAAATAATACTACGGGGGAACAGAACAGCGCAGACGTGGCCACAAACTATGGACCTGTAACGGCTTGACACAATGTATCCGCCAGACCATCATCCGCTAAGAAATCAACTGCGAATAAATAGCTATCAATAATCCTTGCGAATTTTCGCAGTATATATAGCAAACTTGACGAACTTAAAGCCTTTATACGCACGTGGAATGCTGATGTTATTCTTGGCATGGAGACGTGGCTAAATTCTGACACGGAAAACAGTGAACTTGGCTTCCCTGCGCAGTACACAATATTTCGACAAGACAGAGCCACTCATCATGGTGAAGGGGTGATTATTGCCATTAGGAAAAAATTTCGTCCTTCCATCATATTCTACGACTCGCCCCTTGAAATTACGTGGGTTGCGGCACGCTGGGGACATCTACCGTGCGTCGTAGGCGTGTGCTACAGACCTCCCGATTGTGGCCCAGAGTTCATTGAACACCTGCATGATTTCATTGATTGTGTCTTAAACAAGCACCCAAACTCAGTTGCGATTCTTGGAGGGGACTTCAATTACCCCGACATAGACTGGTCTTTCTCCAATGTTAGCTGTGCTAGCCGTCGTCAAGAAAGCCTTAACTTCATAAACCTAGCACATTTGCACAACATGTCCCAGCTCGTGACGGAACCAACACGCGGAAACAACATATTGGACCTAATATTCGCTAACCAACCTGATGATGCACTTACTCATGTCCTGGAGGAAATCAGCGATCACCGCGTCGTACATTGCTCCTTATCTTTCCCACTGCCTGATAAAAATATAACGGACAAGCACATACTCAATTATGCACGCACCAATGTCGAGAAAATGAATCATATGCTGGAAGAATTTACACCCCAGTTCGAAGCCAGCTTTGCAAATTGCACTGCAAATAAAAACTGGATTAGCCCCGCCGTGGTGGTCTAGTGGCTAAGGTACTCGGCTGCTGACTCGCAGGGCGCGGGTTCGAATTTCGGCTGCGGCGGCTGCATTTCCGATGGAGGCGGAAATGTTGTAGGCCCGTGTGCTCAGATTTGGGTGCACGTTAAAGAACCCCAGGTGGTCTAAATTTCCGGAGCCCTCCTCTACGGCGTCTCTCATAATCATATAGTGGTTTTGGGACGTTAAACCCCACATATCAATAAAAACTGGATTAAATTTTGTGGCATAATAAAACAAATCGAAGATAGTTGCGTACCAAAAATGGCTATTAGATCAAACAAAAACGATCCGTGGTTCACACAGGATGTGAAAAGCAGTCTTAATAAAAAGAAGCGTGAATTTAGGAAGGCATCTCGGACAAAATCGACAGTAGACTAGGATAACTACAGGAATGTGTGAAGAAAAACCGAAGCCATCATTAAAGAAGCCAAACATAAATTTTTCAATTGTACACTGCCTAAACTCCTCAAAACTGACCCTAACAAATTCTGTCAAGTGGTACACCCTAAATACACTGATTCTCCGACCATGCTTGACGGTGAGCATGGCGATTGTCCGTCAGCTGAAGAAACTGCGGAAATATTCAGCGATCAGTTTGCATCGGTATTTTCAAATGAGCTTCCATTAGATTCCCTCGACCTACCAGAGACCGTCATTCATGATATCTTTCTCTCAATAGAAATCACCGAAAATGGCGTAGCACGTACCATTGAGCGACTTGAGTACAAGACGAGTCCAGGGCCCGATGGCATTAGCTCCAAACTTTTGAAACTAATATTTCAGCAGTCACTGAACACAGTTTGCGTCCCAGATGATTGCAAGTCAGCATTAGTGGTACCTATATTCAAATCTGTGTTAAAATCATGTGCTAGTAATTACCGGCCAATCTCTCTTACTTCTATTCCGTGCAAAATACTCGAGCATATTCTGTTTACGCACATCGTATCTCACCTCAATGAAAATAACTTGCTAATAGTGAGCCTACATGGCTTCCGCAATAACCACTCGTGCGAAACTCAGCTGTTCGAGTTGGTAACTCATCTTAGTGATTCTCTGAATAACTCCCGCTACACTGACACAATTTTATAGATTTCGCTAAAGCATTTGACCGCGTGCAACACAAAAGGTTGATGACTGAAATCTGTAATCTACAGCTAGACGATAAAACGACCCAGTGGATAAGAGGTTTTCTTACTAACAGGGTGCAGTCAGTTAAGCTGAACAACGTTATCTCTACTCCCAGACCCGTCAAATCCGGGGTACCCCAGGGATCCGTACTAGGCACTCTGTTGTTTCTAGTCTGTATTTATGATATTGGATCTAATATTATCTCTTCACTGCGCCTCTTTGCAGATGATTGCGTAATTTATAAGGAAATCACTGAACCAAACGACGTAAACATCTTGAAGTCCGACTTGACAAAATTATCAGAATGGTGCTGTTTATGGCAAATGGAAATAAATGTAAACAAAACCAAACACGTACGCTTTTCATCCGTGGCACATCCTTCGCCCATATTCATAAACAACTTGGTAGTTCAGACAGTTCCATCTATTAAAAATCTAGGTATTTTATTCCACTTTGATAGAACCTAGACTAGCCACGTAGAATACATTACCGCGAAAGCACTACGGAAACTTGGTCTTCTTAAGCGCTGCCTGAAACTTGCAAACAAAGACACCAAACTTCACGCATACAATACTGTTATCCGGCCAAACCTAGAATATGCTTCCGTAGTATGGCACCCCCACACAGCAACCCTCACTGATACCTTCGAAACTGTCCAAAACAAAGCTGCGCGATTTATTTTGTCATGTTATTCCCGCTATGAATGGGTGTCATCCATTAAGAAAAAATTAAATCTCCCCCCTCTTGCCATGCGCAGGAAATATTTCCGCTTATCCTTCTTCCACAAATTATACCACAGTGATTCGCCGTTCCGCCATACGTTCATTCACCCTGCTTTGTACATTTCCGCACGCGTTGACCAAGATCATAAAATAGGAACCCCAGGTGGTCGAAATTTCCGGAGCCCTCCACTACGGCGTCTCTCATAATAATATGGTGGTTTGTGGACGTTAAACCCCACAAATCATCATCAAGATCATAAAATAGAACCTATATTTTCTCGCACAAAAAAACACCAATACTCACCTCTTCTTGTCTTAGCGATAACCAAGTAGAACGCTCTGCCTGCCAGCATTGTAACGCATACACAGCAATCATCTTTTCAGTCTGCATTATCTGCGTTCCTTGAATGTGTTGGACAATCTTAGGCATTGCTGTATAACGTGTCGTGCAGACTTTTCAATGTGCTCGCTTGTGAAAACCTTGCTGTGCTATTTCTTGCTTATCTTGGTTGAAGGACTGTGTAGCCTGCGCATGTTTTTTTTGTTTTTTTTCTTCTTTTCTTGTTAAAAAATTGCTGTTGTCACTGATTACTGTATGAAACCCCCCTTATGTAATGCCCTAGATGCCCTTAACGTATAAAAATAAATAAATAAATAAACAAATAGCCTTGTAAAAAAATAGATTTAACCGGTGTGTGAGCTGCAGGACGTACGGGGAGAAATTCGGAGTTGCTCAAGCAATGAATGCAGATGTAACTTAGTGCAACTTGATGTGAACATGTAGCAAGGTGGCCGCCTCCACGCACGCCCGCAGTCATAAAAACGCCAGGCCTGAGTGGAAAACGAAGCACAGTCACAGCGAAAACTAGAAAAGCGGCCTTTCAAACCCTTTTCTAAACATTCACTGGGTAACTGCTGCAAGCACGCCTGCTTGGTACCCACTACTGCACTAATAATAATTTCTGGGTAGTCCGCCAGCATTCGCTATGCCATTGTTCATTATTCTTCTGCGAAGCATAGTATCAGCTAAACACTTGCAAACAATTTTGTGTCAGTTTTTCATGCAGTGGCTGACGATGATGAGGAATTATGCCTGCAGTTGATATGTGCCACAGGTAATAGGTTATCAAGAAGAAGCTTTCGTATTGGTTTGGAGCACTGAACGACCCACTCGTTACGCTATTCGCATTGCGTGACGACTGGTCGTTCTTTTGCGGTTTTAAAACGATTACTCATATTAACGGCATTCCTTACCTGACATCAAGCCTGCCTAAGGCAAGTTTGCGAACAAGTACCAGGCACCGGCGTGGGTCAGTGGTTGGTAGAATAGTGAGCTGGCACGTAGCGAACCCGGGTTCGAGCTCTGCTGCGTCCTTCGTACTAGGTTTTTTTTTTCTTATTCGTGCGATAGTGGTTACAGTCACCGGCAGCGATGGTGGCAGACAGCCACGGCGCCACGTGTTACCCGAGTTTTGACCTTATAACTGTTTTCGCTGTAAAATCCTGCGGGCCGTCTCGGCTTGGGCCGCAGCACGAGCTCCCTTTTATTCATTTCTTTACTGTCATTCCGATCATCGCGCTGCTCTCCTCTCTGTTTCTCCTTCGTGTCTTTCTTGCTACTTCCAGTGCACTGCGAACACTTACTCTGCTTTCGAGGTGGTGGTGGTGGTGGTGGTGGTGGTGGTGGTGTTGCAGCAGGCGGGGTTAGCCTGGCCTGCATGGCCGGCAATTGTTCCGCCTGAGCATCTCCTGAATTTGGAAAATGTCACCACGTGTCAGACAGCCCAGTGTCTCGCAGGAAGACCAACAAAGTTCGTTGCACGTTCCTCCTAGTTGCCGCGGGTCCTTCAGGAAAGATGATGTCATCAACTGTCCGGTGCCTATGACAGCCTTTTCGCAAGGTGCGGATCATCGCTGCTCTTTGCGCATCAAGCTGTGGGCAAAGCCAAATGAAATGTTCAATATCCCCGATGTCACCACAGAAGGCACAGAACGGGGAAGCGTATCTCCCAGTCTTGAATGACCAGGCCGGGGTGTATGCGGAGCCGGTTCTAATGCGGTACAACAGCGTCGCTTCTTCACGAGAAAGTCCATGAATTACACATGCTTGGTGTGGAAACTTGTAGATTGCCTTGAAATGATTGCGTATCACATCTTTGTTGTTCTGGTAAGTCTTGGAAGTTTTTACTTTTGGAAAAGATGTACGTGCTTCGCATGCAAGGGCATCAGCCTTTTCATTGCCCTCAATGCCAACGTGGGATGGGATCCACTGGAACTTTATATTAAAACTCTTGCCATTTAGGTGTTTGATTAGTGCCAGAGATTGCCTGGTGAACTTTTCTTGAGGTAGGCCACGATGCAGTCTTTGTAGCGCCGATTTGGAGTTCGTCAGCACTACAACATCTCGTGCAGAAAAGGATTGCAGTTTTCGCAAAGCCGCCGTAATTGCAGCGCTTTCTACCGTTGTGGACGAAACCACGCGATCCAGGCGGCCCGACCATGACACGCCCAGGCTGGGTATGCAGAAAGCCGCTGCGCAGCTATCCGTCTGTGTGCACACTGATCCGTCGGTGTACACTTGTAGGTGGCCGCGGTACATGGTGCTCAAGTGGTCCAGCGCAAGAAATTTTGCTTCCGCGGCTGGAATGGTGCGCTTCGCTGGTAGATTGGGTACGCTGTAGTTGCACGCAACATCCACAAAAGACCATGGCGGGTCCTTAGGGCACCGTTTAGGCAGTTTCAAGCCTAAATATTGAAATGTGTTTAGTGCCACGTTGAAATGTTAGCCAGTTCTTGCTCTTAGCCGCCGGAGAAGCGCCGTGCCTGCGAAGGACTCGCCCAGTCTTGACAGCTGCGTCAATAAGGCCCGAGACGCCAAAAGGCGGAGCGGAAGAGACTCGGCTTCATTGGTGACATTCGTGTTTGAAGCCGCCTGAGGGACTCTCATTGCCAAGCGAAGACTTTTTCTGTGCACTGCCTCTAGGCGTTCGAACTGGCTCGGTGATGGTCATATCAGGGGCAGCTGATAAAGGATGTGGCTTGTTATAAGCGCATAATTCAATTTTGGCATGGACATAGGATTGTTGCCCCAACGGACCCCTGCCATGTGGCGAAGAGCGTTGATTCTTTGCACTGATGCAGTGACTATACCATCAACCGCACGTCGCCATAATAGCTTGTTGTCGATGGTAATGCCCAGGAAACGGACACTTGTTGCACAACGAATTGAGTGGCCTCGAATATTCAGCGACAGACGTGTTGACTTCCGTCAGGCTCCCGGGAAGAGCATAAAGGCCGACTTTTCTGCTGATAAAGATAGGCCAAGTGTCAACAAGTGACGCTCAATGATTGAAATAGCGCTCTGTGCTATCCAGGCCAAACGTTTGTGCTGGTACCCTGAGATCCAAATGCAGATGTCATCGGCGTAGATGGATATTTTAACTGCTTTCAGAGCTGAGTACAGAGTGTCGGGAAGCCTGGCCATGGCAGCGTTAAAAAGCAAGGGAGATAGAACACTTCCTTGTAGGACGCCGAGGGAAACGCGTCTCTCTTCGCTCGTTACATTTCCAAGCTTAACACGGACACAGCGGTCTCTGAGAAACTCATGTACGAACCGAAGAGCATTTCCCGACACCCCCATAGCTTGGAGCCCGTTCACGATGCCTGCCTGAAGCACACAATCATATGCCTTGGCAACGTCCATGAAGACGGCGAGTGTCGAGAGTCCGCTGACGCGGTGGTGTTCGATATGGCTTAATAGGTTCAAAACACTGTCCTGGGCGAAATCCGGTCATACACGGTGGCCATCGTCTCCCTTGTTCAAGGTACCAAGTTAATCTTGTACATATTGACGCGTGTGTAGTGGTGGACCAAAACAACAATAAGGGGATTTGGCGGACACCAGGTAGTGGAGCTCTGGCTGATTGAAGATAAAGAAGGCGATCTTGCTGTTCCGCTGCTGAGAGTCGCTTTGTGAACGTTTATACGTTTATCTGCCTTTGGTTCGCGCTGCACCGCGACACTGGTGGAGGTGCTGGGACGCAACCCTACCTAATGCTCCATACTCCCACTGGGAGCCGTTCATCGAGCTCGGACGCATTGTCACCCATTGCAACTCCCGTGCACCGGTTCAGTCGGCGGCTGATAGGCCTCGCTCCAGTGTTCACGCCTTCCACGGAACCTCGCAAGTGCCGATTACCTCTACAAATGGCCAACGCCAGTCCGCAACCGGCGCCCCAAGGCCCCCCGCCAACACAGCCTTCACAGGTAACCATCTTTCAGCCACTGGTTCCCTATCACTTTAGTGGCGGCGCCCATGAAGACGTGGACGACTGGCTTGAGCACTACGAGCGTGTCGCCAAGATTAATCTGTGGCCTGAACAAGAAAAGCTCTCACGCGCCTATTTCTACCTTGACGGCGGTGCGAAAATATGGTATGAGAACAGAGAATCCAGTCTGTTAACTTGGGGCGACTTCCGACAACAGCTTGTCGATACGTTCACCAATGTCGATCGACGCGACCGTGCGCAGCAGCTATTGGAGCTACGGGTTCAAAAACCCAATGAAAGCGTTACTATGTTTGCTGAAGATATGACTCGTCTGTTTCGTCGAGCTGACCCGAACATGAGTGAAGATAGGAAGTTGAACTACCTCATGCGCGGCGTTAAGGAGCAACTTTTCGCCGGGCTACTGCGCCATCCTCCAAGTACCGTAGTTGACTTCATCAAGGAGGCTACGGCTATCGAGCGGGCGCTCCATCAACGATGCAGGCAGTATCATCGAATGTCTAGCAGCGTCCTAATCAATGCTGCTGCCATCCCTGAGGATCAAAGCTCCCTGCGAGACCTCATTAGGGAGATAGTTCGCGAAGAACTGGTGACGAGCACCGTCCCATGAGCTATGCCGATGCTCTGCGACGTTCACCATCTGGTACATCGCCACCATATCACCCAGTGCCGACGGCCCCTTGGTCACCGCGGCAAGAGCAGACCCTGAGCCCACCGCCAAGCCAACCGACGTACCACCAGGCGTCCACAGCAGCACCATGGACATCGTCCCAAGAAGGGAGGCTCAGACGTCCACCACTCCGATGAACAGACGCGTGGCGCACAATCGATCGACGTCCACTATGCTTCAACTGCGGAGGTGCAGGTCATATTGCCCGTCATTGCTGGCACCGCAATGATTCGTTCCGCCCACTTCGAACATGGTCTGACGATCGACGTGCGAACGAAGAATACATACCACGCCGGGAGGACGCCTCTTTCCATGGAGCCCGTTCTAACTTTTACGAATACCGTACTTCTGACGAGGAGGCAATACCTACCCGCCAGCCAGGTTTGGGACGTCAATCCCGCTCTCCTTCTCCCGCTCATTCACCTTCGTCACACCGACGTACCTCCGCGGACCTTAACGCAAGAAGGTCACCCAGCCCGCGACGGGGAAACTGAGGGCGGCGACCTCCGGGGGTAAGGTTGCAGGCCATGAAGATGACGATGAAAAGCCCCCATTACACGACGCTGTAAATTCGACAAGACGTGAGAGCGACGACATTGTGACCGCTGACCTGAGTGTTTTTCTTGACGGCCAGAAAGTAACAGCCTTAGTCGACACCGGTGCCGACTTTTCTATCATCAGTCAGGACCTCGTCATGCGCCTCAAGAAAGTGAAGACTCCGTGGACAGGCCCTCAAATAAGGACGGCAGGTGGTCAGTTATTGATGCCCTCTGGAAGATGCACAGCGAGAATTGACATAGGAGGTTCTTCTTTCGTTGCGTCGTTCATCGTTCTCGCCGCATGCTGCAAGGATCTAATTATTGGTATGGACTTTTTACGAGAGTACGGCGCCGTCATCAATATCCCAGACAGTTTGATTACATTCCGCAACAGTTCGGGCGCACCTGATTGTACACAGGCGCGACCGAATCAATTGCGTCTAACTGATGACGATGTGGTTCTCCCTCCACGGTCATGCATGCTTGTTTCTGTGGCAGCCGCTGTCCAGTTTGACGGCGAAGGAGTAGCAGACCGAATAACCTCGCTCCTCTTCACACACGGCATTTCCGTCGCAAGAGGTATCGTCAGTGTCGCCGCTGGACGCACGAACTTGCTTCTGACAAATTTTAGTGATGAGCGCCGGCACCTTCCAAAAGGCATGGCCGTCGCTTACTTCGACGATATCACAGACGCAGAAGGCTGCTTGGCAGTAGTCGACGAGGCACCAAAACTTGATTCGACACCAGTTCTTGACGTCAGCACTACTTTGCCTAAGAACGAGCGAAAGAGGCTTCTTGAGCTACTGGCCGAATTCAAAGACTGCTTTTCGACAACATCAAGAGTTGGCCGCACGCCTCTAACCAAGCATCGGATAATTACCGAGGACATGACAAGACCAATTCACCAAAACCCCTATCGCGTGGCTGCAAAAGAACGCGAAGTGGTACAAGAGCAAGTCGACAAAATGCTAGAAGATGACGTCATTCAGCCCTCAAAAAGCCCCTGGGCGTCACCTGTAGTCCTCGTTAAAAAAAAAGATGGCAGCCTGCGCTTCTGTGTAGATTACCGAAAACTCAATCAGGTGACAAAGAGAGATGTGTATCCACTCCCTCGTATAGATGACTCTCTCGACAGACTTCGACATGCTCGTTACTTCTCATCGATGGACTTAAGGAGTGGGTATTGGCAAATCGAGGTAGACCCAAGAGACCGCGAGAAGACTGCTTTTGTGACACCAGATGGCTTATATGAATTTAAAGTCTTGCCCTTTGGTTTATGTTCAGCGCCTGCTACCTTTCAAAGACTTATGGATACCGTACTTTCTGGGTTGAAGTGGAAAACCTGCTTGGTCTACCTTGATGATGTCGTAGTTTTCGCCGCAACATTTGACCAGCATCTTAAAAGACTTGAGGCAGTTTTACAAGCCATACGGTCTGCGGGCTTGACGTTGAAGCCTGAAAAATGTCACTTTTGCTATGAAGAGCTGCAATTTCTTGGCCACGTTGTCAGTCACGCAGGCGTTCGTCCTGTTCCTGAAAAGATCGCAGCTGTTGCACAGTTCCCAGTGCCGACTGATAAGAAGGCTGTCCGACGATTCCTCGGACTATGTGCGTATTATAGGCGATTCATTGCGGACTTCGCACGCATCGCATCACCGTTGACCCGCCTCACGAGAGAAGACGTTGCTTTCCAATGGAGCAACGAAGAGGAAGCTGCTTTTAAGAATCTCCGCCAGCGACTACAGACGCCTCCAGTGCTTGCCCACTTTGATGAGAAAGCCCCAACGATGCTACACACGGATGCCAGCAATATTGGTTTGGGAGCTGTGCTTGTGCAGCTGCAAGAGGGCACAGAAAGAGTAATCGCCTATGCAAGCCGAACACTAACACGCGCTGAGACTAATTACTCCACGACTGAGAAGGAATGCCTCGCCGTGGTATGGGCGGTCACGAAATTTCGCCCGTATTTATACGGCCGCCCTTTCAAAGTCATCAGCGACCACCACTCACTGTGTTGGTTGACAAATCTTAAAGATCCTACCGGGAGATTAGCGCGTTGGAGTCTCAGGCTGCAGGAGCACGACATGACTGTCGTACACAAGTCAGGAAAGCACCACATGGACGCCGACTGTCTATCTCGCTCACCCATTGAATCGGCAACTCTATCCGATGAGGAGGAAACAGCATTTCTCGGTGTGCTTGACTCAACCGCTATTACACAGCAACAACGTGGCGACCCTGAGTTACTTGCCCTAATTAATTACCTGGAGGGGAGATCTCAGAAGGCACCAACTGTTTTCGTAAGAGCACTGTCATCATTTTGCTTACGGAGCGGAGTACTATACAAAAGAAACTTCTCTTCGACAGGATCTGCGTATTTGCTCGTCATCCCAGCAGCCCTTCGCCCCGAAGTACTCGAAGCATGCCACAACGAGGCGACTTCAGGCCACTTAGGTTACACAAGAACGTTGGCCAGAGTACGGCAGCGCTACTTCTGGCCAAGACTGACCGTTGCCGTAAAACACCATGTTCGTACTTGCCTCGACTTCCAGCGACGGAAGTCACCACCGACTAAACCAGCTGGCCTCCTGCAGCCCGTGCAGGTCCCAAGAACACCATTCGACCAGATTGGCATGGATATTTTGGGCCCACTTCCTACTTCTACTGCTGGGAACCGCTGGGTTATTGTCGCGACTGATTACCTTACCCGTTATGCTGAAACAAAGGCTATCCAGAGAGGTACAGCAGCGGAGGTGGCACAATTTTTCATCGAGAACGTTGTCCTGCGGCATGGTGCACCAAGCGTCGTGATCACAGACAGAGGAACCGCATTTACGGCAGCTCTTTTGGAACAAGTCCTCATGCTGAGTGGAACAACCCATCGCAAGACCACCGCCTACCACCCGCAAACGAACGGGCTTACAGAGCGTCTGAACAAAACAATTGAAGACATGCTTTCAATGTACGTAGACGTCGAACACAAAAACTGGGACGAAATCTTGCCATATATCACGTTTGCATACAACACTGCCAAGCAAGAAACAACCCAGATGACCCCGTTCAGCCTAATTCACGGAAGGGAAGTACGAACCATGTTAGATGCGATGCTAGCGCACGAATGCGACGACATCGAACCAGACGCCGAGATGTTTACAGAACGAGCGGAAGAAGCAAGGCAACTAGCACGCCTGCGAATCCAGCAACAACAAGAGTACGACGCGAGCCGCTACAATTCTCGCCGCAGAACAGTCGTTTACCAGACCGGCGACAGAGTATGGGTTTGGACGCCCATACGGAAACGAGGACTCTCTGAAAAGCTCCTAAGGAGATACTTTGGCCCATATCTAGTACTGCGACGACTGAGTGATGTTACGTACGAGGTCGTCCCCGACAGTTCATATAGTACGAGGCTTCGCCAGCACCGTCCTGAACTAGTTC
Organism: Rhipicephalus microplus; assembly: GCF_013339725.1. Taxonomy (NCBI): domain Eukaryota; kingdom Metazoa; phylum Arthropoda; class Arachnida; order Ixodida; family Ixodidae; genus Rhipicephalus; species Rhipicephalus microplus. The sequence goes on from NC_051173.1 coordinate 54,827,625, forward strand.
ACGTTGTGCGCATGAAGCCTTATGAAAGGTAGTGACTGCGCAAGACACTTCTTAAAGAACAGACAAAAAAAACTGCACTACTGGTTTAGCATCGGGGCGATGCTCATTAAGAGGGGGGCAAATGACGCGTGTGTACTGGTGGACCAAAACAACAATAAGGGGATTTGGCGGACACCAGGTAGTGGAGCTCTGGCTGATTGAAGATAAAGAAGGCGATCTTGCTGTTCCGCTGCTGAGAGTCGCTTTGTGAACGTTTATACGTTTATCTGCCTTTGGTTCGCGCTGCACCGCGACAATATTATTCTTTCCATCAACTTAGATACGCATGATGTAAGAGATACCGGTCGATATGACGCGAGGCTCGCAGGATCCTTTCCGGACTTTAGGACTGGCACCACCCATGCTGTCTTCCAAACAAATGGGATCTCTCCCGTGCTCCAGACATGATTAAATATGTCCAAAAGGGCCCTTTTTCGCTCATAAGGTAGATTTGTCAGCATTTGATTGCTGATCAAATCGGGACCCACGGCACAGCGTCTTCTTAATTTGCTAAGTGCCATATTCAGCTCTCGGAAGGTGAATGGCGTATCCATTGTGTGAAAAAACTGGGGTGACAGAGGAATCGCCACTCCTGCTGATCTACCAGATATGCACACGTCTGCAAAATCCTCTGCAAGGGTTTGCAAATCTATCCCTTGTTTCAAAGCGAGTTCTTCGAATGGCCTGTGTGTTCGGATCTTCTCAGAAAGACTATTTATTACTGCCCATATCTTTGTCAAGGGCGTAAACGTTGATAAACTCTCACAGAAAGCGGCCCAATGATTTCGTCGTAATTTTTTTGTATCGCGACGAATCGCAGCGTTTATCCTGTTATATTCGGTTTTCGCAGACGGATTTCCTTTTGTTCTCATTATTTTCCGCTTCGCTCGTCTACGTGCTGCGCAGAGGTTCTTCAATTTCAAGTCAGGAGCAGGAAAATGGTCGGGCAGTTTCAGCAATGAAGTTGCTGATCGCTTGCTTTGCAACATATCTGCGAAGAGCTCACCAGTGGTTTTGTCCAACACTTCTCTGTAGGTGTCCCAGCGTGTTACATTGCAGAATTGTCGACCAGCAGTTCGAAATCCCAGGATATTGGTGAAGATGGGGAAATGGTCGCTGCCCATCTTGTCTGGAGCCGTGGTCGATGATACTAGAAGGTCCGTGGAGTGAAGTACAAGGTCTATTGCGCTCCATGAATCTGGTGGCTTGAAAAATGTAGGTTTACCATCGTTCGCCACACATAAGTCGGCAGCATCTGCAGCTGCTAGAAGTTCTTTGCCTCGAAAATCTACACTCTTATCTCCCCAAAGTGGATGGTGCGCGTTAAAATCACCACAGATTATTCGAGGAGCGGGACATCGAGTGCAGAGGTCCTTTAGGAAAGTCTCCATAAAGACCTTTTTTCGTGGGCTTATGTACATCGATACCACACTCAGTTTTCGGTTTCTCAGGCACACTTGCACAGCAGCGACTACAAGTGAGTTGGAACAGAGGTCTTGCACTGGTAAGGTGACGTGAGGTATTTCCCGCCTTATGTATATCATTGCGCTTCCATTTGCAAACGACGTTATGCTCGGGTTGCCGTGTCGGGTGTACCCTGGGAGTGTCCTTGCATTCGGTAGACCAGCTTCGGAGAGGGCTAGAATCTGTATTGGAATGTCGCGCAGGAAAGGGTTGAGTTCGCACAGGCGTTTTAGAAGACCGGCGCAGTTCCACTGCATTATTAAGGGCACTTTTGAAGGACAAAATTGACCAGGTGGGCGAGACAGTGCCATTATTCTACTGTGTGTTTGTGCAAGCAGAGCAAAGTAACACTGACTCTAGAGCCAGGACTGCTTCCAACATATCCTTCGTTGAACTCGCAGGCATCTTAGCGACGTGTGAACGTAGTGCTGTGAACAGAGCGCGAATAACGTGCTCGAGGTTTTCTTGCTGTTGGCTTCCAGATGGTACTTGAGATGGGCTCAGTGCATCAGCGTAGGTGCGCTTGGCGGACTCTTTTGTGATACATTTCTCACCAGCGTTGAGCACTTGCGTTGACTCAGTACCAGCTCTTGTCGGATTTAGGCGCGGAAAATTTCCTGCGTACTCGTTATCCGAATCGCCATGTTGTGGCGCGCCGGACGTCTTCTTTGTGAGCGATGGTTTGTTCACAGTCTTCGGGCCGAGGACAAACGTCTTATTTCTTCGCTGCGCAGCTGTTCGTGCTGGACATCGGCCGTAGCTAGCTGGGTGGTCGCCGCCACAGTTTGCACACACAAGTTTTTCTTTACTTGTACATGTCTTAAAGTCATGAGGCCCCCCACAGCGCTTACGCCTTTGTTCCCCACGACAGCGCTTAGCACATGTCCAAAACGCTGACATTTAAAACAGCGTGGTGGCGTCTCCACGTAGTCTTTCAGCTCGTGTCTGGTGAAGCCAAGGTTGGTCTTCTCTGGACGTTCCGAATTGGGAGCGACTGTGACAACTACTGAGTCAGTGCGCCTTGATTCCCATTCGGTAGATGAGGTTTGGACTCGTCGTATGATTCTTCTTGCGTGGTATACTCCCTGAGGTCTCAGGTAGGTTAACAGCTCTTCGTCCGAGTACCATCTTGGGACCCCTTTTATAATGCAGGTATTTTTCATGTAGCTGTGTGGTACACGGGCAGATATGGCAAGGCCGCAGATAGTGTTGGTCTCTAGAAGCACTCTCTCGATGGCACATGTAGACGTTGTCACTGAAAAGACGCGTCTGTCTTGTACAACCTGGCTCTACAAAGTGGTGACGGAAGTCCTTAACGATGCTACCGAAGTATTGTTGAGTCATTTAAAGCAACGATATGCACCTAAGCAGGAAAGTCACCGGCATGAACAGTCATGACGTCTCAGCGGTGTTCCTCCATCTTCCATCTTACTGTTACCACAACCCTTCGACCTCGTTTATACAAGCAGAGTCATGGGAGATTATATAGACTCCAACCAAAAGTTTTGAAGAAACCCGACGTTTCGGAATCGACTTGGTACCTTCCTCAGGGGTGACTGCGTAGGCTACGAAGAAGCAGCGTCTTCAAAGCACTCAAGGGGTGGCTAATTACCCCTCTCTCTCTCCCTCATTTTGCCGTAGAGCGCCGTGCGTGTGTATACACGGGGGAAGGGTTCCTAGAGAGCGGTTGATGTTATGGGCTGTTCTCTGTATGTGCCACGACTCGAGTAACAACCTTCTCCTCCAGTTCGGCTCACTTTCGAGGATGGCCGTCGCTTCGAAATTTATCTCGTGGTCCAATGTCTCAGCACGCTCGGCGACTGCGCTGCACTCTTTGTAGAACTTCCACACATCGTTGGCGTGTTGCTTCAGTCGTTCCGGTAGGTTTTTCGTCTCGCCGATATACGACGCGGGGCACTCGGCGCACGGATATGGAGGCATTGTTATAGCGCAAGAACAGAACGATGACAAAGGGAAAAGAACAAGAAAAAACAAGAAACCTTTGTCGTCGTTCTGATCTCGCGCTATAACAATCGTTATGTCATACCAAGTAGTCCCAACCGTCAAGCTACAAAAATATACAATAAAATAGACGTTGTTACAGAAAAGACGTGTCTATCTCGTACAACCTGGCCATACAAACAAGTTATCTATATGTCATGTGCTAGTGTCGGTGATCAAAAATGAAACTTCTAAAACACTGCTTATATAGAGTGTATTTACAAATTCAGATGGTCAACTGAAACAATAAAGTGCTAACCATTGCGTACCAGATTGCTTTTAGGAATGTGCCAACTTTTTGTCTTTGCTTCACCGAAGACTTCCAGATGCATGCATATCGTTAAAACACCACCCCGATCGGTTAAACTACTTTAAATCACACGAAGTCACCCTGTTCCTTTCAAACTATGACGAATTATTTCCATCAAGCTACAATTATCCATTCATTCTTGTTAAATATATGCTCGCTCTGAACCTATATTGTGCATGAACGAGAAAGACGTTCGGTGCACATGCGTATGCATGCCTTGTAAACCTGCTTGCGCAATGTTTCCACCATAATGATACCCATACTCTTTCTTATGTGATTCTTGAAGGGAAAAGAAGAGAAAAGTGAGCCCCGTAACTGTCTGCATCAGAGTGTGACACCTCAACAGTAGCTCACAAGGGATGGGGTGAAGAAGGTATTTGAAAGATAGAATTGAAAGGAATATATATATGTAGAGGAAGGAGAGAGTGAGGCGCAGGGACAGCGAGCGACAGAAGTAAAGAGGAGATAGGAAAGATGGACCTGGCCGCAGGAGTCCGAGGACGGGGCACCACTCAGCGATAGCTCATGTCAGCATCTAGATATGGCGTAGGACAAGCCCCGCTGACGTCGTCCGCGAAAGAGTCATGTGCAGAAAACCTCGAGACGGACGTATGCAGCTAGCTGAACTGAACGAGCATTGCTGGATTCATATCAAGCGACGCGTAAAGCTTTGCGACATCCTCTGCGATGACACTGGGCCTAATAAAGCACAGGAGCAAATACACTAAGAGACGTACCACTGAAGCCATGTGTAAATGGGGCTAACCTAAAAAGCATACGGTAAATGTTTTGCTTTTTGCATAAATTGTTGCAATGCAGCTCTGTTTTGTCTAATTACTGTCACATACATTCTTTCGATAATGTGAAAATATATTACAATGAAATCATGGCAGGCGGCACCTAGCACTTTGTTAAAACGTATCTTCAGCGCTGGTATGGCATTAGTTTTAAAAAACGTTTGCCCTGTTCTGATGGATGCAGTTAATAATCTCTTTGCCGAATTTGCGTTTCAGCCGGTAGGGGCGAAGGGATGCTAGTGTTGTCAATCAATAAACATTAGTTTTTCTAATTCACATAGAGAATCTGCTTAGTTCATATCGTAACGCTCCATGTTCCTCACATGACATTTAACACACTGCAGTTTAAAAACAAACACTATGATAAATGGGGATAGACTGAGATGAATCATCGTTATCTCGTGGTACTAGTATGAGTAGGGATAAACTTTAAACTAGGAATTTGTGGCCTGTCAGCAAATCAGGAATAAATTTCTCTTTCTGTTCACTTTCAATTATCCGATCTCTTTCAGCGCACACTTAACTTAAGCACCTTTTCACGTTTCACTTAACTGAAACTGACGGAAAGCATCAGCATTACATCGTTTATATTAATATTAGAAGACAGTGGCAGCATTCTGGTCAAAACGACGTTTATTACGCAGATTTACGCGAGTAACCCTTCGAACGAGGAAAGACGCTGACAGGGATGATGATTATAGACTGGTGCAGAAAATGAGTCAAATGATCTGAATATTGCACTTACGATAATTTATCCCTCGTGCGGAACCGGCAAACCTGGCGGCGGTGCATGGCGGTGGTGTACGTCGCACGAATGCTTTAAAGAGCGACATGTGAGCAACCTCTGTGTCACGAAAACATTAATTGGAAGCCATGACAACTGGAATTAGCCGATTCCTCACAGGAGACGTCTGATCGACAATAGCGTATGGGCATATCAAACGGAACTGAAACTTATCACACAGGCCAGGAACTGGTGTTCGTCCCACAATAATTCTTATTCTCTAGTATTGGTGTTAGTTAGGGACATGGTGAACGTTATCTTAGTGAGTCTTCTGCTCTTGTTCGCTTGCGTCTGTACTGAAATGGGCACGTCAGTGGAGTGGCCAGGCAAGAGATTAGGTGTTCTCTCAATGACACCGAAGAGCCATTGACGAGAAAGAATGGGAAGTAGCCCGCGGTGCGCTACAAAGTGGTAGTGTCCGCCAAAACTACGAATGACAGGATGGTATCGCAGATAGTGTGATCAGCGTTGATACGCGTGATCATATCGAACATTGATGAAATCACTCTCTCAGGCCGTTAAGATGAGGGTGTGGCTGGAAGGCATCTTACGAATGCTGTTACGTGCCTGGAAACGTTTTCGAGTAGTTTCGAGACAAAACGCTTTGCCGCAGTCGCTCAAAAGAATGCACAGGGCACCATGTCTGAGAAAGTCTGCGTCCAGAAAAGATCACAGCATATCCATGGAGGAAATGATGATGAGTGGAGCGAAGTTTCGAAGGGTTTTATGGGCAAACTGTGTATCATCCACTGGCCGCATCCGTCCTTCTGTCCGTCTGTGTATCTGTTCATCCGTTCTTCTGTCTGTCTGTTTGTCTGTCATGTATGTATGCATGTATGTGTGTATGTATGTAATATGTGTGTATGATGCATATATGTATGTATGTATGTATGTATGTATGTCCAACGTCCAACGTTCATCTATCTGTCTGTCCGTACGTGTGTCTGTATTTTTGTCTGTTGTGTGCCTGTCCATCTGTCTGTCTGTCTGTCCGTCTTTCCACATGTCTGTCTGTTTGTCTGTTCATCCGCCCGTCCATCTAGTGAACTGAAGGTACCGCCATCTCGCATCGTATATTCATTTTATAAAAGTACCCCCATCCAGCGGGCAATCTAAGGACTAGAACTAGAAATGGCTACTACATACAGGAGACGCATGACCCACGCCTTAAGGAGCATCACCCCTGAAAAGTGGCAATGTCCACTGTTGACCCTCAAGGGAGTGCAGCTGCTGTGTCATACCTTGTAAATTTAAACTGCTTCGAAAATCCAACGCTCGTCGCTAGCTGATGTCGGTTCGTTGAGGTAAATCACAATGATTTTAAACAGGACACGAAAGAAGTTGTAGGAGACCGGTCGTAGATAAAGCGGTACGTTTGGGGCGGTGGCAGAGTGAGTGTGACACAACATATCGAGCTACGCGGGTGCAAAGTCCAGGCTGGGCAAAACGACTGTGAATGCATTCGTAGTTTTTCTGAAAACCTAGAGGACCACTCTTGGGTTTCTCATGAAATGTTTTAAAATCTGTGCTGTTAAGAAACGAAGAGTGACGGGAACCCAGTGTCGTCATTCAGTGTAGAATACAAAGCGGCAGAGGATTAAGTTTTCAATCTTGAAGTCCTTCAAATGTCGACGGGCACGGACGTTGGGAGGACGACATGAGCCTTGAAGGCGCTGCAGTATAGAGCGGCAGTAAGCGTCAGTAAGCCATTGAGAAAGTATGCTGACGAGGCGTGCTTATAGTAGCGCATTCTACGCTTCAAGACGAAGCTCAAGCATTGTCTTAGTTGTTTAGTGTTTTGTAATTTGCTAGTGATGCAGCCATTTTTATAAGCAGTTTATGGGCGGCTCACTTTATTCAAATTCTTGGTCTAAAAGAAAAAAATGCTGTGTTCTTCAATGTCTTTTTGTGTTTTCTTCCTTAGTTCTAGTGTAGTTTGCTAGTCACTATCGGACACTGTCGTACCGCCACGGAGAGAAGCGCAGGTTGAATAGAACTTCACTGCACGTCAAAGCTTCGAGCAGTATCTTCTCGTTGTCTTCTGGCGCATTGTACATGTGGTATTCGCTGCTACCTGTAAAATACCGACTAAGTGGCAGCCCAAGCGAGTCAAATGAACCTATAGATCTACAAACTTTCTGGAACCTCGTTCAGCCACCGAATTATTAAGTTTGATGTTTACACCCCAGAAAAAAAAACTTCTACAATAGAATTTCCTTCTCAAGTTGGCGCATGACTTCGGCACTGCCCTTTACAATAGATTCGTTGCTATATGTTACTATGCATATATCACAAAGGTCTTCCACTAAATTTGAAAGACAACAGCGTAACAAGGGACAAGAAATAGGAGAAAACACCGACCATCCTTTGTCCTATCGGCACCTATTTGTTGTCTCTTGTTCCGCTGTTGTCAGTATATTGGACCGCAAACTGCCCATACATTTACTGTCCTACCACTAAGTCCGTCATTCTTTACTGATTCAATGTCTTTACTGATACGAAACAAGTTCTTTAGGTAATGCACGAATCAACACCCTTTTGCAATCCAGACGCCATGTGGTAGTCTTAGACTAAACGTAGTCTAATCGACAAGATGAGACTGCTACAATGAGGCAACTATAATAATGGAGTCATGTGGTCCATGTTGTAGTTTAAGTAAGAGGACTGCGGTTTAAAAAAGATCAAGAAATAGCTGTTGTCATTGCAATTGCTCGAACAGATTCCGAAAAACTGAATTATGAAGTAGATCATTACTTGAAAAAAGCACCCTTAAACAACCACACATTGCTATTGCTGGAAAGCAATGAACAACGACGGAGAAATGATTTCAGCTTTTCAGGTAAACTGACTAGGTATGACTTCTTTTCAGGTTTGTGAGAATACGCCCTACCAAGATGTGTGACTGTGACTGTATCGTGCACTGTGTCATATACTCTTAAAGCACAGCAGAAATCAGCGTCGTATTTTTGTATCCTTTCTCTCTCAATTACAACAAATATGAAAATGTCGTGGCATGTGAAGATGTCAGATTTGGACTAGCTCCCGGCCTTTCTTCACTGTGAGCCACCATGGAGAATGGTATTTGAAAATATGCATGTAACATTTTGTCTAGAAAAGGAGTAGTATAGTACAAGTAAGAAAAATCCCGAGGTATAACTGATCAACTATGACCCATAAAAGGGTTTAAAAAACTGCAACTATTGCAGACATGACAACTAACAGTGTTCATGTCATCCTTTAAACCAACTCTGAAACAACAGCGTTTCCGACATGTAGTTCACTATTGAAATAAACTACGAGCAAGGCTGGCAGCCCGCTAGCTTCTGTAACCAAGCTCGATGGCTATACAAGTTGTATTCGCCACACTGCCATGAGAATAAGTTTGCGAGGCTTTATAGACGCATTTATGCTTCTTAAGAGGTGTACTTAGACATATGAAGAAAGTAAAAGGTCTTTACTTACTCCCATAAACGACCCTTATCAGGGTCATCTTTAGTTTCATTTGCTGCTCTCGTGTCGACGTGAACGGTAAATATTTTGATTGAGGCATCTAAAGATTTCAATCAAGTGAACAATAGATGAAGCCACAAATGGCAAAAACACGCAAGGATTTGTGATACTGAATATGAGGCATCGAGAAGCCCTCTGAAGCTCCTGCCAGCGTCTTTAACGGCTGGCCTGGTCAGACTCCTAGTCACGTCTTCAAGAATTGTATGAGCACAACCAGAGCTCTGTCAGATATTGCCTTTAGAGCTAACGTGTCTCCAGTAAATTCAGCTTCGTGATGGTTGTGTTTCCACCCACATCTCATAATGCAGCACTCTCCAAAGTTATTATTTCGTACGCTGCATTTAGCAGTTAAAACTTCGAAAGTAGTGCTTGTTTTCTTCTGAAATCAAAACCACTTGAACAAAATGATTGACCAGCGCAATAGGCAGCAAATGCTGCTCACGACATGCGCGTTCTCGCTCAAAATTTGAGCCAAGACTTTACAAGTTAAAGGGCATCCATCGCAAGTCAACTTAGTACGCTTGAAATATAAAGGTGACGGCCAACGTACCCCAGCACTTGGAAAAATTTTAAAAGTGACGCAAGCGAATCCAACTGATCGCATTCTCATGACGTTCGCCTGTGGTTTTGATACTTCATTTTCCGCTTAAAGGTACACTAATGGTAAATGATAGTTTTTGTCAGAGTGGGATCTCATTGTAATACATCGTCTAAAACAGCAATATTATCAACGGCAGTGCCCTAATTATCGAGGAATTAAGCTAAACGTACTACACAAAAGCACCACGAGTCAAATAGTTTGGAAATGATTACAATGACATCAGAGCATCCGACTGCAGTTAATCACTACGAATCAAGCTAGCTGCAATGAAGAAAGAACCTACGTGAATCAAGAGACATGACATGCTGCTTCTCTGTTTCTTTTCGACCTGTAAAAACATTCACCTCGTATCTGCATGTTACACCACAAATGTCGTCGGAAGACGATAGTCTTGTATCTGGAGAGAGTGAACAAAACGTTTATTCGCTGTTCAGCGCAAGAAAATCGGTGAATGGCATTCTGGAGGTGCTGCGTTAGAGTACTTCGAGCGTGCAGCGGAGGCGAACTGGCAGTTATCTGGCAAATCTGGCAGTTATCCTGGAAAACGGGGTGAGCGCCATGCTCGCCCGTATCGGAGGTGATAAGGTGTAAAACGCAAGGCGACGGGAACGGGAAACCACCATGACGTCTTAGAAAAGTGTTGGAAACACTTGCAGTTTCGTGCAAGTGTTGCATGGTCAGCGCAGCGTAATAAATGCTACGATCCTTAAAATTGCTTACGTATGCTGTTTCTAGTAAAAAATGCACATTTATAAAAAAATTGGTAGATAACACGTACAGTGGGAATCAATTATATGTGAAGCACGACTGAATATCGTTGATACGTCACTTTAAAATCAGCCCAACGTTACGAGCTGGAGGTAAATTATGCCGTACATGGCATTCGTGTCATGATTATCATATTTGCAGGCGTGGTTTACCTTCGTCATCTATTCACATCGCGTGATACCAAATTTAGTATATGTGGAGCTAGCAAAAAAGCCGCAACCACGCTATGAGCGTGGCATGTTGTCATGTTCTTACTTGACCCGCGTGTCAGGTTTATCTTGTTTGCACCAGTCATGTATTTCGACATTCAATGACGTCACGCAACACCGAATTTGATGTATCTAGAAAAAGCGAAACGTCTGCGAGCGCATCATGAAGGGCCCAATATGCTCTAATGTAGCGTTGACGCGCACGCACGTTGGGCACAGCCACGCTACGTTAGTAAAACGTGAGCACTGTATAGTCTGGCGCCAGGCACGACTAGTGTCTGTCAGCGCGGCCCAACGGCAACCGGTGCGAAATGGAACATGCTGCATTTCGCGCCGATGCCTTACCCAGGCAACACTGCGTCTCCCTCTTTTCGTGACGGAGGGATGCCGGACGCGCTGAAACGCGCGTGCGTCTAAGCAACGCAGCGCGGCGCGCACCTGCGAGTATATGGCGGGACCGGCGCGTATATAGCGTAGCAAAGCCGGCGTGACGCGACAAAGTGAGTGCCGGCGAGCACGCACACCACGTCACGTCCGAATGTATTGGCATGTATAGTGATGTTCCCACACGACACGCATCTCATGATTATCATGTTTGCGCCCACAGCCTCTTAGATTCTTCTTGTCTGCTGGATTATCAGCGGTGACTTCGGAAGCGGCCGTCGTCGGAACTGCGGTGGTGGCGTCACTTCAGTAGGATAGTCTCGAAATAAATTTTTACGTTTTCGGAGCTTATATGCAACAAAACAAAACGTAAAAGTTATTAGAAGGCGTAAACCAATTTATAATTAATTATATAAACTCTACATAAGTGACGCCACCATAAATGATGGGCATTTTGCGCTCATTCAGTAGGCAACCCCTTCAATACAAGGCAAAGCCTCTGAGATTAGAAAACGCCAATGTTGCTAATCTCAATGGCCAGGTACAAAGACTCTTAACTTACGTAGGGGGCGCCGTCATAATGACGGGCGTTTCGCGCTCATCCGGCAGGCAAGAAAAATATAGGAGGCTATGTTTGCACCAGTCACATACCTTCGTCATTCATTGGCGTCACGTACTAGCAAATTTGGCCTATGTGAAGCTAGCGAAAGGGCCGCGATTGCATCATGAGTTTGACATGTAGTCATGTTGTTACATGACACGCATGCGTGATTATCATGTTTGAATGTGTCATTTACCTAAGTCGTCCGTTCGTGTCACACAATACTGAGTTTGGTACATGTAAAAATAGCGAAACGACGCGAGCGCATCATGAGCGTGGCATGTAGTCATGTTGTTACATAACACACATCTCATGGTTATCATGTTTGTACCGATCACATACTTTCATCATCCCTTCACGTACTGTAATTCCTAATTTGATATACGTGACGCTAGCAAAACGGCTACATTCATATTATGAGCGTGGAATGTAGTCATGTTTTTACATGACACGCACGTCATGATTTTTATGTTAGGGTCTGTCTCTTCTTTTCGCCATGCAATCATGTCATACCATACCAGTTTTGCAACATGCCATGTGAACGAAACCACCGCAAGAGCTGCATGACCATGAAATGTAAATCATGACATTCATGACATACATGCCAAGATTTTCATGTTATGACTTCTCGAATGTGTTCTTCATACAGTCATGTTATGCAATACCAAGTTTGGTATTGATACCGTTATCGAAACGGCCGGGAGAGCTAAAAGTCGTAGGCGGCTAGATAGATAGATAGATAGATATATAGATAGATAGATAGATAGATAGATAGATAGATAGATAGATAGATAGATAGATAGATAGATAGATAGATAAATAGATAGACAGATAGATAGATAGATAGATAGATAGATAGATAGATAGATAGATAGATAGATAGATAGATAGATAGATAGATAGATAGATAGATAGATAGATAGATAGATAGATAGATAGATAGATAGATAGATAGATAGATAGATAGATAGATAGATAGATAGATAGATAGATAGATAGATAGATAGATAGATAGATAGATAGATAGATAGATAGATAGATAGATAGATAGATAGATAGATAGATAGATAGATACGCTCTGAGTCACCGAAATTCACTATGAAATACTTCGCTTTCAATATTGATGTGTTGTTATGGCGCCTCATATATCCGCAATAATTGCTTTTTATTTACAATCGCAGAAGTATGAACGCTGAGGGAGTGAACAACTTTGTTCACTTCCTGCAGGTTACCGGGCTGGGTTCTCCACTTAGGAGCTGGATGAGAGACCATGTCTCTCAGCAGCCCCTTTGGCCTGCTGGATCGCCCAGAGTTAATTTTCTAGTCCTGAGCTGAGCAGCGCGGTCCGCCAACGCTCCCGTAGGTCCTCATTGGCAGCCGCGTCTCTCGTTTTACAAATTAGTGCTGGACACTCCCAGAGAATATGCGCAAATGTGGCCCTAATACTACAATACTTGAACGAATTGGTCATATACAAGTCGGGGAAATGTGTTTTATAATTACGGGATTAGTGTGGGTGCTTGTTTGAACCTTGAACAATATTGGTGGGCGCTGCGGATGGGGTCGGCCGTTTGGAGTATAATTTCGTCACTTAGGTGCCGTTCAGGATACCCTTAAAAGTGTACAAAGAGACATATGTACAGACAGACAGACAGACAGACAGACAGACAGACAGACAGACAGACAGACAGACAGACAGACAGACAGACAGACAGACAGACCAAAATTTTTGTGTCGAAGGTCCACAAGAAAAACTATCGTCTTTACAAAAAAAATGACTGGCGTTATTGTGCGGAATGCTAAGAGCGCTTCCAAAATTCCATTTTCGCCTGGTTAGGCTTTATAAATGGTGTCATCTAGCGAAGCCCAGTTGAACCAAGCAAGCATAAAATATTCAATAGCCGTTAATGCTGCTATAGCTACCACAACTTTGCTCTTTTGGTACTAGTATTGGTGGCCACTCACTAAAGTCGGGCAGCGTTGTGCACGACAACAATGACGTGGGACGGCGTGCTTTCAGGCGGGAGATTTGAAAAGCACTGACTTCATGGGGACCACAAAGACTTGATTTTATTTCAAAATAGGCCTTTTCCTGCCACGAAAGAAGGACTACAAGGTTTCTCCACCGCTATTGCAGCAATCAACATCTAATTCTTATTTGCCTTCAATGTCCCTTCAACCTAATATGTAGTGTTTATTGTATTATTTGTAAATATTGGCTAAATTTCAAGGGTTGGAACGCAGAGATACCGACTAATTGTTTAGGGAAAACCAATTGAAGTAATTTTGCGCGAAAGGTCTTGCGTAAATTTTATCTCATTGTAACAAAAAATTCTTCCGCGGAGAGAGAAAGAGAGGAATAACCGTTTATTTCGAAACAGTGTTCCCAGCGATGAATGTAAAAAAAATGGCAGCATATCCACGGAGTGAATGATGGAGAGTGGGGCGAAGAATTCGTCCGTCCATTCGTTCTTGCTTCCGTCCATCCATGCGTCCGTCAGTGTGGCCGTCCATGCGTCCATCAGCCTGTCCGTGCGTGCGTCTGTTCGTGCGTCCGTCCCTGCGTTCGTTCATGCAGCCACCCCTTCGTCCGTTCATGCGTCCATCCATGCATCTGTCTATGTGTCTGTTCATCCATCTGTTCAACACTCCAACTACCAGCATCTCGCATCTTTTCATCATATATTCCCCATAAAGAAGCACCGCCATCCAGCGGACATTCTAAGGACTAAACGAGAGGTGGCACACGCACGCTTTCTTACGGCTTGCGCTTCGGGTCCAATTCCGTGGGAACCTTTAACCTCCTCGAGTTCATGGTATATACTAGTTCACTGCATTCATGGCACTGCGGCCGAATGCTCGCTAAACCTTTCGAAAACCAAGGAGGTTACGCCCAGCGAGTATGACGTAGCAAACTTTTTCAGTCATATAGTGATCAATGTACATGCCAATGGCTGCTAATGGGAAATGAGAGGCGGAGAATTCGGCTTTTACTTTCTTACAGCTTGCGCTTCGTAGCTACTTCCCATTTTTACCCACCTGAAGTTCATTCATGATATATACAAGTTCATTGTATTCATGGCACTGCGGCTCAACGCTCGCTAAACCTTTCTAAAGCTAAGGAGGTTACACCCGGCGAGTATAACGTAGCAACCCTTTCTTGTCAGATACTGCTCAATGTACATGCCAATGGCTGCTAATGGTGACCGCAGCCTGCGCGTTAACTAAGAGCCGAATGCTCCTGTCTCTTATTCCCCATTAGCAGCCATTGACATGTACATTGAGCACTATTTTTTATTGTTCAAAACGCACAGAAGAAGTCTCTCACCGGCACCACCTTGGTGGTCAAAATGTTATACTCGTTACAGACTACGAGGGACGAACGGGTGCCGCTATAAGGAGCTTCGCCCCTAAAACGGCTCAGAGACCGCACTTGCTCACAATAATGGGTCTGCTTTCAAGCTTACTATCCAGCAAGGCGGCTGAGGCTATATAGGAGCGATAAAGCGATTTGATGGTGGACCGAATATCAACTTTCGGCATTGTCACATGATAGCGTGATTGCGTGCTGCTGGTTGAGCGCTTCTGACATGATAAATTGCTCATAAAATGCTTCAGGTTACCATTACTGATCACGTGACTGACAGCAACGTAAAAATCAATGGGCAAACGTTGACTCAGGTGATTGAAGCGTGGAAGAAAGCACCACGTAATAGATTTTGCGAACGAAAGAACTCAGGCAGTGCTTTCTGTAAGTGCACTGCGGTTTTGCATTCATATTTTGGGTCCATAGCAAACGAATAAAATCTCGTTTATTAAGCATGATTAGCACGCAAGTTGAAGGCGGGGTATTAAAAATTACATTAGCACGAAAAGCTAGTACGAATGGAGCGTGATTGATTTGATTTGCTCGCATCACCTCTGCAATTTTAACTTATGACCCAAGTTACGCAGGGTAATTTACATATTTGACAAACAAGAAAATAAACCTCGGCGAGGTAAGCACGTTGCTCTTGTACAGTGCCTAAATCAGCGAGACACAGCCATACTGTCCTAAAGACATATTATAATGAGAAAAAAAATTCCTTCGTTAGAAACAACATGACGATACAAGAAACGCATAGATTCTTCACATTAGTCCAATACGTGCACAATTTAGGCGAATGAATGAGGCAGAAGACAACTTTTTCTGAAAAGCGAGCAAGTGATGTTACGCCACCGGGTTGTTGGTCACAATGTAATAGTCCTGCGCTGCGAAAAGGTTGGCGTACTGCCTTATCACCAGTTTCTCTGTGGATTAAGTTTGTTGAAATCCAATTTGAACACTCAAGCAACTGCCACTGGATTGAGGCGATGACAAAAGCAAATAATTGTAAATAAGATGTTGATCACACAGAAGATCCTCTCACGTCACATTTGTTATATCTGTGAGTGCTCCATCTTCGTGTGTTGCATTTCCAGTGGCAATAAAATTGCGTCTAGGTAAATGGGCCATGTCGTCATTGCCTATATGCCACCACGTGTCATTGAATCTGGTATATATTTCTCGGCTGCTATCACTATTCACTCATGCGCCTACATGCGTTGCATGAACACCTAATGCAGTTTGCTCCTATTTATCAATGGAACGTTAAACTTGGCATGACCACTACGACAGGACATATATATACGGTCGTCGGGTGCGAGCCAGGCAGTGCGCGCATAGTAATGGAGCCATCGGAAGAGCTGCCTATACTTGAGCTTGATGACGATTTCTGGGAGTTCTTGCTCTCGCCGAGCTTTGACGATGGGTCAAAGAAGCCACGCATGAATGAAGAGGAGTTGCCTTCAGCGTCATTTGACACAACGTCGTGCATCACATCATCTTCCACGCAAACGAATGTGCCGCCGCCGCAGCAGTCGACGTCCACGCAGACAGAGTCGGACGTTTCTTTGCTGGGCCATGCCGTTCAAAAGCCAACGCAGTCGCTCTCCGCGACGTGTGAAGCTTGCGAAAAGCATTGCTGGTACTGCCAAAACCCGGGCGCTTGTTCTGCGTCGTGTCCCATGGGCACGTGTGCGTACTTCACACAATCGCTTGCTCCAGCAACGATCATGCAACCCTTTGCGATGTCACCGGCACTCCAAGCAGTGGCAGGCCTGCAGCAGCAGCATCCTATGGTGTTATTTTCACCGGCACAACAAACTAGTGTGCAAGACATCGTGACAGCGGCCTTTTCCACACTTGCGAATCCGGGACTTATTGCCCCGAATTCACCCTTTGGAGCACTTGTTCCAACATCATTGAACCTTATTCCGTTGTTGCCTTCGTCAACTCCCGTGACGCTGCCAATGTCACCAGAATCAGCTAACGCCGACGGCGGGAGTCGTCACGTGCAGCAGCATACACCGAAGGACGATTTTACTACGCCTTCATTAACCGCGAGGGACGGAGCGCCGCGCTTAGCCGCTCCAACTGCTCCGACTCCCGTGACGCTGCCAATGTCGCCAAAACTAGCTAACGCCCATGGAGAGTGTCGTCACGTGCAGCAGCATGCGTCGAATGACGATTTTACCACGCCGTCATTACCCACCAGGGAAGAACAGCTATGCTTATCAGCTCTAACTGCTCCGACTCCCGTGGCGCTGCCAATGTCGCCAAGACCAGCTAACGCCGACAGAGAGTGTCGTCACGTGCAGCAGCATGCGCCGAAGAACGATTTTACCACGCCTTCATTAAGCGCGAGTGAAGGACAGCCCCGCTTAGCAGCTTTAATTGCTCCGACTCCCGTGGAGCTGCCAATGTCGCCAAATCCAGCTAACGCCGACGGAGAGTGTCGTCACGTGCAGCAGCATGCGCCGAATGACGATTTCACCACGCCTTTATTAACAGCGAGGGAAGGACAGCCACGCTTAACAGCCCTAACTGCTCCGACTACCGTGATGCTGCCAATGTCGCCAAAACGAGCTAACACCGACGGAGAGCGTCGTCACGTGCAGCAGCATGCGCCGAAGAACAATTTCACCACGCCTTCATTAACCGCGAGGAAAGGAAAGCCACGCTTAGCAGCTCTAAATGCCCTGACTTCTGTTCCTGGTCACACAAAGCTGGCTCTAACACCGAAAATTTTGAAAGAATTGAAACAGGGAAATTTGTGCATCATGGATGTGGATCTTTCTACCGCCCCACTAAAGACTTCAAAACACCACGCAAGTACACGCCCATCTACGGTCGCGCACCTTATTAGCTCACCCCCAACGACGACATTACGACGTGCCAGAGAAGGGCCAAGGCCTATTTTACCACAGCCTTGTAGCACGAAAGGAACATCTGACCGCGTGCACCTAACGCCAAAAAACGATCAGACCAAGACGCCACAACCCGTGAGGCCGGAAGATTTATGTGAGCAAAGCGAAACAGTAGAACAGTTGATAGCGGACCGATACGACGTCGTTAATGTGGATACATCCACCAAGGCCCTTTACACATTGAAGTTCAAGCAGAGCACAGCACTGCAGCCACCCAAGGATGGTTTTCCCTCTTCCCGCCAGCGCCGAAACTCAGTCTGAGCGCATTTCAGCGCACCTCACGGCCAGAATCTAAGCAAGAAAAGTATTCGCATTGCAGCTAAGCTTTCACATGACCCATGAGTTTAAAAATTGCAGTCCGCGATCGGCCCGTACAAGTAGGCGCTTTCTTCTTGTGAATCACTAATAGAAGTGAAGTGACAGTGTACACGCTTTCAAAACTCTGATGACGTATTTTTCGTGAGTGGTGCAGATTCTGGTTATGCTTTGTAAAAGTTCCAATAAAGCAGCATTTTTACACCTCTGGCATTTCGACGCAAGTCTGTTGCAGATTAGCCATGGGAGCCTAATAATTCGCAAGACGGGTGCCACATTCCGGTTTGAGCTTCTTCACTGAAAACTTCAGTGAAGAAATTAAGATAACCTTACTTTTTGTTGCCTTGTAACAAAGAAGCGAAACAATAGGCACACTGCTGCCGCGCCTACGGTTGAGGGCCCAATTTAGAGGTGCCGTACAACTGTGAGCACTCTTAGGGTGAAGACGTCATTGTGAGCACTCTTAGGGTGAAGACGACAGCACCATCACTGCCGCGTAACAGTCGTCGTTAGAAACATTGTATATGGACAGCACGTGCTCTGCTATTCACTCTTTCTACCACGCCGCACATCTTGCATACGCTTGGTCGTCATGTCCCAGCAGCATTTTTGTAGGCTAAGCTGGTGCATCCCGCATTTTATTGTAAATCTGGATTACAAATTGTTGCCTGGATGCGAAAATTAGTAGAAAGAAGTTTACATTTGAACCGCTGCATAAATAAAACTTCAAAGAAAGAAATAGCACAAGTTGCCTACTGAATTGAATTAGCAGACAAAAATACTGCTTGCACAAAAGCGAACAACCGTATCTATGAAGTGTGCGCGTAGTGTAAAGAATGTATCGTCGCGCACTTGGTGCGCATGTTTTAAACGACGGCTGTTACGTGGCGCTGACGGTGTCGTCGGTCAGCCGCGTGCGTGTTCACCCTAACACGGCTCGCCGCTGTACGTTCCCGGAATTGATCGATATGTGGGGTTTGACGTCCCAAAAGCACCATATGATTATGAGAGATGCCGTAGTGGAGAGCTCCGGAAATTTCGACCACATGGGTTTATTCAATGTGCATCCAAATCTGAGCACATGGGCCTACAACATTTCCGCCTCCATCAGAAATGCAGCCACCGCAGCCGGGATTTGATTCCGGTCAGCAGCCGAGTACCTTAGCCACTAGACCACCATGGCAGGACTACGTTCCAGGAATTGAAATTACCTACGCGCCTGATTTATATTCTCTCACTTAGCTTGTACATCTATTCACGCAACGTATATTTTGCATTGCTTCGTTAATTCTCAAGTGTGAAGAGGACCATGAAGTACTTGGTGGTGCTTGGATTTTTATGCCGTTTGCTCATCGGGTGTGGGGTATTTGTAATCTGGAAACCGTTGAGTGCTCTTGGGTGAAAAGCATGTGGGGAGGGTTATTCATAAACAGCCGTATTATGCAATCGCTACTGCAGCAGAACGAATTAGAAGCTGTGCGTTCCCTTGATCTAGAGAGAGATTTGCTGTCGCACCAGGTTTGGCGAGCGAGAATCACCACTGTGCCACGTCAACGTCGCTCTCGTAAGCCTATTTTTACAGCATGCTTCTTGTCTAGACAATACGTTTTTTTTATTTCTAACTTTGCCCGGGTCAACAGTCTACACAAAGTTGTGATGTAAAAAGCGGCAAGTCTTAGCGGAACACGCTACATAGTCACATGGAAAGCTGAAAGAGTTCTGGCTATCGCCTTTTAAAATTCGTATCGACCAAAATTCACATGAAAGGGTAACAGGGCGTAATGAATATTACTTTCTGTTTATGGCATCGAGAATGTGAAAGTGCTTGTAGGTCATCAAACCCTTTCATACCTAGATTTACCCGTAAATCACGTGCTGAGGCATGAGAGTGCGCGCCATAAGCAACTGACAATTTATAGCTAACCTAGAAATTAGACAAGAGACATTGGTAATTTACTGCGATGGCGTTAGAAAGATTGCTGTTGCCAGTGTTCAGCCGACAAATTCAAGGAATGAAAATTAAGATCCCAGCAGAAACTTAACCCAACAATACTGTGTGACAGACAAACTATCCACCACCGAGTCAGCCAGACCTTGAAAGTGCTAAGAAATAGACTCTATTCATACGTAATGTTCCTTCACTTTCAATTCTGGATGCAGTGCTGCTTATCTGATTTTATAAAAAAGTCAATAAACATTACATATGCACTCATACGACACACGCGTCATACCGGGTTAACTTCACCTGTGGTTTCCCATGTTGGCTCTGCTTTTATAGCAGTCTAACAAGCACTAGATTTGTATCTTGCTTCAACAAGCCATAGTCATTCGTTGTTGACTGAGAAAGAACACGGCAACGAAACTTACCCGTTGCATTCACGTCATCGCAGCTTAAAGTGGACTTCCTTTCGACAATAACTACATCTGAGTTACGACGTGAATGCCAACGTCACATCAGATTTACCCTGACTCAACGCCTGTGTAGTTAATGTACCCTGTAATGTCGCACTGTGCAACTGCTACACTTTATAAACACGCTGATATACGTCGCAACGCTTGGCTTAAAACAGCAAAACAAAAATTCATGATTGACAACTACTCTGAATCGCCTTCACATGAAACCGTCTTTCACAAGGCATAGGATCCGCTGATATTTTTTACAAAGAAGCGCTAACAAAATTTTAATTTTATGTGTGCTAGCTTGCCCTGCGCTACAAGCTGATCCGTACCTATAACGGAATGTTTGGGACAGACATTCCCCTGAAGTTAAGGAGTAGTTAAAAATATTGACACTTTTTTTTCGTGCCTGCGCAGCGTCTTTTGTAGCTCTATACCTGGAAAGTGATAACGGGGCCCACACGCGACGTCTCGCTATTATGTCTTGCTATTTACTCTCTATGAGATGGTGGTTGATTCCCAGCTAACGAACTCTACCTAATGGGCTGATGGCGCTTCGATGCACGTAGCTGAGAACGCCTTTCACTGTGGGCGCCAAAAGCTGCTCGATGACTCATTACGCCACGTCAAGTCACCGGTCTAAGCTGGGTGGTGGCTATCACTCTCACGCAGCGCCTGCTAGCAAGATACTAATACACTTCCTATTTGAAAAGCGGGATGTTCTGGTCACTTCGTCGGAGGAGGTGTAGACGTATGAAAACTTGGATGGTTTCGTTGTAATGAAAGGAACCTTAAACCTTAAATTTGTGGCCTACCAACGTTAGCAATATATATATATATATATAAATATATATATATAAATATATATATATATATATATATATATATATATATATATATATATATATATATATATATATATATATATATATATATATATATATATATATATATATAAATATGAAAGTAGATGCGCTTTCACATAACAACTGTATATATATATATATATATATATATATATATATATATATATAGGTTCGTAGGTTCAATTCCTGCTCATGGCTTCACGGCTGGTTATTTTTTCATCCACTTTTCTTTCTTATTATTTACATTCCATTGGTTCTAATAACTTCCCCTGTACATTCCTTGGCATTACTGTCTGTTAGATCTCATTATTATTGTGCTAAAACACGGAAAAACGAGCCCTTAGGTATACACTTCTTTCCCTTATTTCATTGAACGAGGGTCTCGTACTGGCCGACTTGGTGTGTTTAGGTTGTATAAGAGGGACAATTATTCAGCTGCCCGCTCATAATAAGTTCACGTGCGACGTGACGCCAAACATGCGAATAAGAGTGTTTTCACACTCGTCGTTTGGCTTATAGATGGCGCTGAATGTCACTCCTACTTCTAAATTCACATATAAACCCAAAAAAGTGGATGGAGAGAAGGCCGCTGTGGTAGCTCAGTGGTCAGAGCATCAAACGCGTTATTCGAAGGTCGTAGGTTCGATTCCTGCTCACGGCTGGTTATTTTTCATCCACTTTACTTTCTTCTTATTTACATTCCATTGGTTCTGATAACTTCCCCTGTACATTCCTTGGCATTACTGTCTGTTAGATCTCATTATTATTGTGTTAAAACACGGAAAAACGAGCCCTTAGGTATACACTTCTTTCCCTTATTTCATTGAACGAGGGTCTCGTACTGGCAGACTTGGTGTGTTTAGGTTGTATAAGAGGGACAATTATTCAGCTGCCCGCTCATAATAAGTTCACGTGCGACGTGACGCCAAACATGCGCATAAGAGTGTTTTCACACTCGTCGTTTGGCTTATAGATGGCGCTGAATGTCACTCCTACTTCTAAATTCACATATAAACCCAAATAAGTGGATGGAGGGAAGGCCGCTGTGGTAGCTCAGTGGTTAGAGCATCGAACGCGTTATTCGAAGGTCGTAGGTTCGATTCCTGCTCACGGCTGGTTATTTTTTCATCCACTTTTCTTTGTTATTATTTACATTCCATTGGTTCTAATAACTTCCCCTGTACATTCCTTGGCATTACTGTCTGTTAGATCTCATTAATATTGTGTTAAAACACGGAAAAACTAGCCCTTAGGTATACACTTCTTTCCCTTATTTCATTGAACGAGGGTCTCGTACTGGCAGACTTGGTGTGTTTAGGTTGTATAAGAGAGACAATTAATCAGCTGCCCGCTCATAATAAGTTCACGTGCGACGTGACGCCAAACATGCGCATAAGAATGTTTTCACACTCGTCGTTTGGCTTATAGATGGCGCTGACTGTCACTCCTACTTCTAAATTCACATATAAACCCAAAAAAGTGGATGGAGAGAAGGCCGCTGTGGTAGCTCAGTGGTCAGAGCATCAAACGCGTTATTCGAAGGTCGTAGGTTCGATTCCTGCTCACGGCTGGTTATTTTTCATCCACTTTTCTTTCTTCTTATTTACATTCCATTGGTTCTAATAACTTCCCCTGTACATTCCTTGGCATTACTGTCTGTTAAATCTCATTATTATTGTGTTAAAACACGGAAAAACGAGCCCTTAGGTATACACTTCTTTCCCTTATTTCATTGAACGAGGGTCTCGTACTGGCAGACTTGGTGTGTTTAGGTTGTATAAGAGGGACAATTATTCAGCTGCCCGCTCATAATAAGTTCACGTGCGACGTGACGCCAAACATGTGCATAAGAGTGTTTTCCCACTCGTCGTTTGGCTTATAGATGGCGCTGACTGTCACTCCTACTTCTAAATTCACATATAAACCCAAAAAAGTGGATGGAGGGAAGGCCACTGTGGTAGCTCAGTCGTTAGAGCATCGAATGCGTTATTCGAAGGTCGTAGCTTTGATTCCTGCTCACGGCTGGTTATTTTTTCAGCCACTTTTCTTTCTTCTTATTTACATTCCATTGGTTCTAATAACTTCCCCTGTACATTCCTTTGCATTACTGTCTGTTAGATCTCATTAATATTAAGTCAAACACGGAAAAACGAGCCCTTAGGTATACACTTCTTTCCCTTATTTCATTGAACGAGGGTCTCGTACTGGCAGACTTGGTGTGTTTAGGTTGTATAAGAGGGACAACTAATCAGCTGCCCGCTCATAATAAGTACACGTGCGACGTGACGCCAAACATGCGCATAAGAGTGTTTTCACACTCGTCGTTTGGCTTATAGATGGCGCTGACTGTCACTCCTACTTCTAAATTCACATATAAACCCAAAAAAGTGGATTGAGGGAAGGCCGCTGTGGTAGCTCAGTGGTTAGAGCATCGAATGCGTTATTCGAAGGTCGTAGGTTTGATTCCTGCTCACGGCTGGTTATTTTTTCATCCACTTTTCTTTCTTCTTATTTACATTTCAGTGGTTCTAATAACTTCTCCTGTACATTCCTTGGCATTACTGTCTGTTAGACCGCATTAATATTGTGTTAAAACACGGAAAAACGAGCTCTTAGGTTTCCACTTATTTCCCTTATTATATATATATATATATATATATATATATATATATATATATATATATATATATATATATATATAATGAGATATAACAGACAGTAATGCCAAGGAATGTACAGGGGAAGTTATTAACATTAATGGAATGTAAGTACACGTGCGACGTGACGATAACAAAAGCTTGGGAAATGGAACGTGGCAATATATATATATATATATATATATATATATATATATATATATATATATATATATATATATATATATATTGCCACGTTCCATTTCCCAAGCTTTTGTTATCGTCCCAAAACACCACACGATTCTCAGCGCAAACCGCGCCTGCAGTTTTCGAGAGGGTTCCGGACTGCAGTAGATCATTTCGATAAGATCACGCCCACTGTGCGAATGGTACAGATTGTTCTGGAACGTACGCCACCGCCAGCGGTAGCGCTAGAACATTCGACGGCGGGAGTATAAATGCCGACGCGCTTCGCCGCTTGTCAGTTGTTGATCGAAGGCCGACGCTGCGTTCGCCGCTATTAGTCCGAGACTGCTATATGTGCGAGACTGCTGCTGTAATTGGACTTTCCGTTTACCGGGCACAGGTTCACCTAAATAAACAGTTAAATCCCAACACGAAGTCTCCTGTCTTCGGCCACGTCACGACCCCGTGACATCTGGTGGAGGTGCTGCTTCATTCATGTACCGCACGCCCCCGTCAAGCCGTGAACCCAGCCCACGTCGCAGAGAAGACACCGACGCCAACCAGGAGCAGCGAACAAGCCGCCGACAGCAAGGACTACCACCGGAGTAAGGGATTCTAGAAGACAAGGCGCGGAAGACCAAGGCCATGACCGCGACTGCAGCGACAATGACAACCGCCGCATCCCTGCCCACGATGGTCATGCATCAACTCAGGGAACCACCAATTTTCCATGGGTCATCGTTCGAAGACCCGGAGTCCTGGTTAGAAACATACGACCGTGTGGCCACCCTCAATCACTGGGACAACGAAGAAAAGCTCCGGCGGGTGTGCTTCTACCTGGAAGACACCGCAAGGACCTGGCTAGAGAATCGTGAGCCCACGCTCCGAGCGTGGGATGTCTTCTGCGGCGCATTTCTGCAAACGTTCGCGAGCGTCGCTCGCAAAGAAAGCGCCGCTGCTCAACTAGAGACCCGGGTTCAGCTACCGAATGAGAAGGTTGGAATTTTCACAGAGGAGATGACCCGCCTATTTCGTCACGCTGACCCAGACATGCCTGAGGAGAAGAAAGTTCGTTTCCTCATGCGAGGGGTCAAACAGGAGCTCTTCGCGGGACTAATGAGGAATCCACCGAACATCGTCCAAGAATTTGTATCCGAGGCGACCACCATCGAAAAAACTCTTGACATGCGCACCAGACAGTATAATCGTCGCCTGACTCCAGAATGCGCTGCTGCTCAAACCAGTGACTCCGAAAACCTGCGTGAAACGATCCGAGCGATCGTGCGGGAAGAGCTGCGCAAACTGTTGCCTTCGGCGCAACCTCAAGTGGATTCGATCGCCGACATTGCGCGAGAAGAAGTTCAGCAATCGCTTCGAATTCCCCATACACCGCTGCCCGAGCCAGAAACTATGAGCTACGCCGCTGCAGTGCGCCATAACGCTCCTCCCCGTCCACGCCAAAACGCCGCCCCATCGCACTTCCGTCGCCAGACACCACCCCCGCCACCACCCCCACCGACGACCTACCGTTCACCAGCGGGCCAGCGCAGTGCGCCGAGGAAAACCGACGTTTGGCGCACCCCTGACCACCGCCCACTGTGCTACCACTGCGGCGAGGCCGGGCACACTTACCGCCGTTGCCAGTACCGACAGATGGGACTGCGTGGCTTCGCCGTCGATGCACCACGTCCGACCCCAGGAGAACGACCACGTGACATCGCCGACTACCTGACAGGAACTCGGTGGACACCACGAAGCCCTTCGCGTTCGCCGTGGCCCAGCCGCCGCACGTCACCGCACCACCGACAGTACTCTGGCCCAACACGGGGCCTGTCTCCTAGCCCGTATGCGGGAAACTAAGGGCAGCAACCGGTGGAGGTGCGGTTGCTGTGCGACGAACTACCGAAGATCCTCCGACGACGACGACGCCGCGACGGAGCTTTCCGAACACAACTCCAACCAGGCAAAGCCCTGACGGCGAAAGCTCACTTACTAAAGGTGGCCTGACGACGCAACATGGAAGCAGCGGAACAAGCCGATGCAGTCGTGACCCGACGCCACGCCCTAACTGTAATGCGAGACGGCGAACTAGCGACCTCGACGTTCTTATCGACGGCCACAGTGTGACCGCTCTCGTCGATACTGGAGCCGACTATTCTGTCATCAGTGGGTCGTTCGCCGCAAAGTTAAAGAAAGTTAGGACAGCTTGGAAAGGCCCTGAAATCCGCACAGCCGGAGGTCATCTCGTAACGCCTGCAGGAATCTGCACAGCGAGAGTCACCATTAACGGCCGTATTTATCCTACAGACTTCATAGTCCTACAGCGTTGCTCGAGAGATGTCATCCTTGGCATGGACTTCTTATGCCTCCATGGTGCTGCCATCAACCTAAAGACAAAGTCGATAACGTTATCCACAGAAGAAGCACTACCGCCGCGCACGCCGTCTGGACACCATGCCTTGAATGTGCTGGAAGAACAAGTCACCATTCCGCCTCGCTCAAGCGTCATTATTTCAGTCGGCGCTTCTTAATCACCTGACTCTAAAGGCGTCGTTGAAGGCAGTCAGCATCTGTTGGTCACCCGAAATATTTGCGTCGCAAGAGGAATTGCAGAGCTGCGGGGAGGCAAAGCAACGGTTATGCTCACGAATTTCAGCAATGAGTACAAACATGTGAACAAAGGAACAACGGTCGCATACATCGAAGAAATTGTCAAAGCCACCAGTGCTTTCGCCCTCGCCGATTCTGCGGAACCTGCTCAGAGGAACCAAGCCCCTCCCATAGCTTTCGACGTCAATCCCAGACTTCCGAACGATAAGCAAGAACAGCTCAAGGCCCTGCTCCTGCAATACGAAGGTTGCTTTTCGTCGTCATCGAAAATTCGGCAGACCCCAATCACGAAACATCGCATCATAACCGAAGAAAATGCCAGACCACTCCGTCACAGTCCGTACAGGGTTTCGACGCGAGAACGTGTGGCCATGAAGAAACAAGTTGATGAAATGCTGCGGGATGACATTATCCAGCCGTCCAAAAGCCCATGGGCATCCCCCGTGGTGTTAGTGAAGAAAAAGGATGGGACCCTACGTTTCTGCGTCGATTATCGCCGCCTGAACAAAATCACAAGAAAGGACGTGTATCCTCTCCCACGAATAGACGACGCACTTGATCGGCTCCATAACGCCAAGTACTTTTCGTCAATGGACCTCAAAACTGGCTATTGGCAAATCGAAGTCGACGAAAGAGACCGAGAAAAGACGGCGTTTATAACACCGGACGGCCTCTTCGAGTTTAAGGTGATGCCCTTCGGCCTTTGCTCAGCGCCTGCAACTTTTCAACGCGTTATGGATACAGTACTGGCAGGATTGAAGTGGCAGACTTGCCTTGTGTACTTGGACGACGTCGTCGTGTTTTCCTCGAGTTTCGACGAGCATCTTCGGCGCCTTGAAGTTGTACTTCAAGCCATCAAGACTTCCGGACTCACACTGAAGCCAGAAAAGTGCAGATTTGCGTATGAAGAGCTCTTGTTTCTGGGGCACGTTATCAGCAAGTCTGGAGTTTGTCCTGATCCACGGAAAACAGCCGCCATCGCCGACTTCCCGCCGCCCACTGACAAGAAAGCTGTGCGCCGATTTCTGGGCCTGTGCGCCTATTATAGGCGGTTCGTGAAAAACTTCGCCCGCATCGCCGATCCTCTCACTAACCTTACCAAGGCCGACGTGGAGTTCAAGTGGGAAACGCCACAGGAACACGCTTACATCGCCTCCAGACGCCTCCGTTACTTGCCCATTTCGACGAATTTGCCGAGACAGAAATACATACTGACGCAAGCAGCGTACGTCTTGGCGCCGTTCTTGTGCAGAGGGCTGACGGACTTGAAAGGGTTATTAGTTACGCCAGCCGATCGCTATCCAAAGCAGAAGAAAATTATTCCACAACAGAAAAGGAGTGCCTCGCCATCATCTGGGCTACGTCGAAATTTCGGCCATACCTCTACGGCAGGCCCTTCAAAGTTGTGAGCGACCACCACGCCTTGTGTTGGCTAGCCACTTTGAAGGACCCTTCAGGTCGCCTCGCACGATGGAGCCTGAGACTTCAAGAATATGACATTACTGTCTTTTACAAGTGCGGCAAAAAACACTCCGACGCCGACTGTCTCTCTCGTGCGCCTGTCGACCAACCGCTACCCGACGACCCGGATGACGACTACTTTTTGGGAACGATCACTACCGACGACTTCGCTGAACGACAGCGGGGCGACCCGGAACTTAAGGCCCTAATAGAATACCCCGAAGGCAGGAACGCCGAAGTCCCGAAGGTATTTAAGGGCGCACTAGCGTCGTTTTTTCTACGAAACGGTCTTCTACAAAAGAAAAACTTTTCACCGCTTCGGGCTAAGTACCTCCTTGTGGTGCCTTCAGCTCTGCGACCAGAACTCCTGCAGGCCCTGCACGACGATCCGACGGCGGGGCACCTCGGTGTTTCTCGCACGCTCGCGAGGATACAAGAAAGGTACTACTGGCCGCGTCTTACCACCGACGTCACTCGTTATGTGAGGACATGCCGGGACTGTCAGCGACGCAAGACAGCGCCGACAAGGCCAGCGGGACTTCTGCAGCCAATAGATCCACCTTGCCGACCTTTCCAGCAGATTGGTATGGACCTACTGGGGCCGTTCCCGACGTCGGCTTTCGGAAACAAGTGGATCGTGGTAGCTACCGACTACCTCACCCGCTACGCCGAGACAAAAGCCCTGCCAAAAGGCAGTGCATCCGAGGTAGCTAAGTTCTTCGTCGAAAATATCGTCCTACGTCACGGCGCCCCGGAGGTCCTTATCACCGACAGAGGAACGGCATTCACTGCCGAATTAACTCAAGCGGTCTTGGCATACAGCCAAACAAACCACCGCCGGACGACAGCGTACCACCCACAGACCAACGGCCTCACCGAGCGGCTTAACAAGACAATCGCCGACATGCTGTCAATGTACGTCGATGTCGAAGACAAGACGTGGGACGCCATTCTTCCGTATGTGACCTTCGCATACAACACGGCGGTGCAGGAGACGACGCAGGTATCTCCATACAAATTGGTCTACGGAAGGAGCCCGACAACGACGCTCGATGCCATGTTACCCAACGTCACCGACGAAGAAAACCTCGATGTGAGCGAGTACCTTCATCGCGCCGAAGAAGCCCGACAACTTGCGCGGTTCGTATCAAGAATCAACAGACGACCGACAGCCACCGTTACAACCTTCGACGACGCTTCGTGGAATACCAGCCCGGTGAACGTGTTTGGGTGTGGACGCCGATACGCCGACGTGGACTAAGTGAAAAGCTTCTGCGACGGTACTTCGGACCGTACAGGGTGGTTCGACGTCTCGGCCCACTTGATTACGAAGTTGTCCCCGACGGCATCACGAACTCTCAACGACGCCGATCGCGACCTGAAGTCGTCCATGTCGCACGCCTAAAGCCGTTTCATGCGCGTTAACAAACTGAAACAGGGCTTTTTTGTATTATTGTTGTATTGTAATTTATTCATTGTACTTTCTTGCATTATTATTGTACCTTCATCTTTAGTTAAAGCATCGAGACGATGCCTTTTTCAGAGGGGGGCAATGCCACGTTCCATTTCCCAAGCTTTTGTTATCGTCCCAAAACACCACACGATTCTCAGCGCAAACCGCGCCTGCAGTTTTCGAGAGGGTTCCGGACTGCAGTAGATCATTTCGATAAGATCACGCCCACTGTGCGAATGGTACAGATAGTTCTGGAACGTACGCCGTCGCCAGCGCTAGCGCTAGAACATTC
The DNA here is from genome assembly GCF_013339725.1 of Rhipicephalus microplus. Lineage (NCBI taxonomy): Eukaryota > Metazoa > Arthropoda > Arachnida > Ixodida > Ixodidae > Rhipicephalus > Rhipicephalus microplus. Next base: position 54,857,597 of record NC_051173.1, read on the forward strand.
GACGGCGGGAGTATAAATGCCGACGCGCTTCGCCGCTTGTCAGTTGTTGATCGAAGGCCGACGCTCCGTTCGCCGCTATCAGTCCGAGACTGCTATCTGTGCGAGACTGCTGCTGTAATTGGACTTTCCGTTTACCGGGCACAGGTTCGCCTAAATAAACAGTTAAATCCCAACACGAAGTCTCCTGTCTTCGGCCACGTCACGACCCCGTGACAATATATATATATATATATATATATATATATATATATATATATATATATATATATATATATATATATATATATATATATATATATATATTTATATATATATATATATATATAGGTGTTTGTGTGTGTGTGTGTGTGTGTGTGTGTGTGTGTGTGTGTGTGTGTGTGTGTGTGTAATCTAGCGTTGCGAAGAAACTTGCGCAGCAACGCTCCTTCTAACGTACGCGCATTATCATATATTATGTTCGTCCACAGCTAGAGTATGCATCATCCACATGGCCACCATATCAAGATTACCTGGTACGTATGTTGGAAGCCATCCAGAATAGGGCAGTGAGATTCATCTCTGGAAACTACGACTATTATTCAAGCATTACCTTAATAAAACAAGACCTTGCATTTCAGTCACTGTAAATACGCCGCAACACTGCTTCTTCATGTATCTTTCATAGGCACATTTTTAGCAACGAAATTCACTGTTTGCCACTTTATTCTCCTGCGCGCTCTCCCCGGCGCATTCACAATGCACGTAGTTTTATACGCATTCATGTTCACACGCACGCATTTAACTTATTATCACTACCTCGAGCCATTGCATATTGGAACGATCTTCCGGATCATGTTGTATTCATTTGTAACCGTGAAACTTTTCGTGATAACCTGATTTTGTTGCACTCTAATATTGTATAACGCTGTTGCACCTTGATTTTTTTAATTTTCGTCTGCTTTTCTCTTTTATTGTTATTTCGTATGTATACTGATGCCCCCCTTACTCAATGCCCTTCAGCGGCCTGTAAGATATCTTGAATAAAGAAATAAATAAATTCATATATATATATATATATATATATATATATATATATATATATATATATATATATAAATTCATTGGGCCAGTTAGTCTTCGTGAAGGTATGGGATATGGCACAACGGGAGCGTTGTCAACAAGGATAAATATATTTTTTCCCAACAGTTTTGGAAGGGGTCCTCCCTTCATCAGGGGATGAGTTATACTGACATGGATTTCCAAGCTTCGTCGCTGCCGCGTCCCTCTCGTGACTCAGACGTATACACTCTCCTTTCTTTTTTTTTTATCCATGCACATACAAAGTGTTTACGTTCGCCTACCACTTGATGACCATTAAAGTGAAACGGACGAAGATGAAAGGTAAAGAGCCGAGCAACCCATTAAGGGGAAACCCTTTCCTTACGCACGCCGTCGCAGACCCCAACCGCAAACCCGGCAACAATCTTGGGTGGCCCGACACACGTGTTTCGTGCTCAGTGTTCACAGTGGTTTTTTCTTCTTTTCTTTTTCTTTCTTTTTTTCTTCTTTTCTTTTTTCCTTTTCTTCTTTTTTCTGTTCTTTTTTCTTTCTTTCTTTGTTTTTTTAGTTCTCCCTCACTGTCGCAAACGTCTTTCAAGACGAGAGGAACGCGGCAGCAACGAAGTTTTGAAGTTTTTATGTTAGTATAACTTATCCCTTGATGAAGAGATACCCCTCCCGAAATTGTTGGGAAATAAATATATTTATTTTTGTTGGCAACGCTCCCATTGTGCCATATCCCATACCATTATATATATATATATATATATATATAATATATATATATATATATATATATATATATATATATATATATATATATATATATATTATATATATATATATATATATATATATATATATATATATATATATATAGTGGGAGTAATAATTCAATGGGCCAGTTAGTCTTCTTGAAGGTGTGTGTGTCTTCTTGTGTGTGTGCGTGTGTGTGTGTGTGTGTGTGTGTGCGTGTGTGTGTGTGTGTGTGTGTGTGTGTGTGTGTGTGTGTGTGTGTGTGTGTGTGTGTGTGTGTGTGTGTGTGTGTGTGTGTGTGTGTGTGTGTGTACATAGTAGTGGATGCAGTGTACATGCATATCTGTAGCCGACCTCCCTTTCTCGTGGAAATGGTGCGGTGGGCAGGACTCGCTGCTCTCTTCAGCTGCGGGAGAGCATGCGCACAGTGCGCTGTGCCACCACGCAATCCCCCCATATGAAGGAGCGAACCCATAAGAAAAACAATGAGCAAACGTAGGGGGCCTTCGTGTACCAGTAAATTCGAGCCGACGAAGGAGGCCCACACTGCCGCCCGGGAAGGCCTGCGTACTCGGTTCGTTAGACGAGGTACTGCCGCATAAAGGGCTACCGATAAGGCAGTGGCGAGGACGATGGCCGATGAAAAGGAGTGGCTATTGAGTGTGTTACCTTTGTTCTTCACTATTGTTTCCCTTTATGCCTAATCAATCTGGTTTCGCAACTCCGTATCACTGGACTAAATCAGAATGCACAGAGACGAAAAACAGTGCCTTTCGCAGACCTATTAAACCACCTTAGAAGAAAGAGTGAGGAAGGTTTAAAAAAAGCAACAAAATAATAATCACCAGCAAGTAGAACCTGACGTGGAGATGCAAGCTTTAAGCGACCATTATTTGGTGTTCCTTATTTCTCTTCATCTTTTTGCGCCACTCATAGGATTTTCTCGTTAGTTTCTCTTTCGTTCGTGGCGGGCACAGGTAACACACATACACGGTATAGAGTATCTTGCAAGAACGGCCATCTCGCTGCGAAATTACGATCGCACTGCTTTACGGTGGGCAACTTATGATGCACTGTGCAAATGGTCATCAGTGTCCGGTTTGTATATTCATAGACTTTACTGCTGGTATTGCCGATTTTCTCAATATATAAGGTTGAACATGTATCAATCTGTACAAAAAGAATAAATTTCTTGGGTTTTATATACACTCTTTTTTATTATAATTTAAGATTGTGGTCATCCGAGCACTGAGTCCTAGTACGTTATAGATGCATACGATGCAAGACGGCCAACTTTAGTTTCAATCACGAAGAAAAATAAACCTTCCGTTATAAGAAGCTTAATTACCAAGTATTGCGGAAGCTTGGGACTTGGTGCAATAGTTGGTGTTCTTTCTACAACAAGACCCTCTTCGACCTCGAGCTTCTCGTTTTACCGACAAGCTGTCATTCGGTATCCCCTCTATAACGCGCAATTCAGGAACATATCCATCGCTAGATTGGTAGACTTTCAAATTTGAAGCAAGGATTTCCGCAGACTGTCACGTGGAAACCACTGATGTTGGGGTACCGGGCTTTTAACTTCTCTTGCACGAGTGGGGGCTTTCCTTGTTCTGCGTTGGCCTTCAGAAGCGCCACAAGTGTTCAATTAACAGATACTCAACTGTGCGGTATGTCGTTACTGCATGTTTGTGGTCGTAGCTTTAGATTAGACGGCCTGGTATTCACAGAACTGTGTGATACATACGAACTATTCGGCTGGTGGGAGCGGACAATGCAACATTTGGGTCATACTCGAAGCTGTGTGCTGTTGAAACATTCTAATACGAGCACCAAACACTTTGTATGCAGAGTCACTAAATATTAGGAAAGCAATCTTGCCGCCGAAGTTCCTCGCGTATATTGCGTTGGAACAATAAATTAAAGAAACTAAAATGATGGACGTTACGAAGGACTATACTGCTCTTGCGATCCCGCATCAAAGGTTTGGGCAGATATCGTGGAACAATAAAAACAAGTTAGGCACTGAAATACGTGGTGTGTGCCGGTAATTTATATCAGGCAGCCAGCACACTCAGCGAATAAACGCAAAATGCTCTTGATGCTGTGGTTGTTCCCTAAATTTTGATAATCTCTGCTCGCAAAGAAGAGGCTAGAAAAAATGACCTCAACTATCCTGTGCGCCCAGAGAAAAATAACAGGTAAAGAGGAAGAACTAACTGCTCTGTATCATTGTTTATTGCAGTGTTTTACAGCGAAAGCAATTGTAAGATCACCACAAGGGTTGATTATGGCGGTGTAGTTGTCTGCCGTTGTCCGCAAACGCTATCGCGCGCAATAAGAAAGACACGAGATTATTAAAATAATTGCTAGCTAGAGTACCTTAGGACCATCATTCAGGGCCTATTGCGCGGCCGCACACTATTCTACCACATAGCCACACCGGTGTTGGAAACGCCGACGCAAACGGAATCTATGCAGGCTTCATGTGTGGTAACGAATCACAATAACATGTTTAATAGAGCGTTTCAAAACAATGATGTAAAAACCAGGCGTCGTGCAACGTGAATTCCGTAAAACGTTCAGCCATAATTCTTAATCAACCACAACATCAAAGAAGTGCACACAATGCTTACCGTGTGTGCTACCGGTACATGCCTTTGCGATATGTCAGTTACTTCGCGAAAATCAAAATTTATGGTGTAGTGGGTGAACCGCAGGCGTACTGGCAGTAGTAGCCCCAAAAGCGTTTAAAACTAGGAAACGCAGCTGTTCTGTTCTGTTCTGTTTTAACTGTTTTGCTGTGGAGAGGTTGAGGAGCCTATTTCCTCGGCTACTCCATATCACAAAGTTCTGCAGTGAAAAATAAAATAATAATACAAAACGGTACCTAAAAATTAACAATACGGAAAAAAACACATAATAGCACACTGAAACCAGTTCAAATAACATGACAATACACAGTTTTCTTCACGCAGTTCACACAGTCATAAACTACTTACACGCACACCTTGCTACTCTAATGCCAGTATATACATGACCACGTTTTACATAATACCCATCTCTGGCTGTCAGTCATAGGCGCTTGTCCAGTCCGGTCTCCACTAAAAAGTCTGTCAGGAATATTATTGCCTTTTTCTGAAGATGCATCTCAGGCCATGGTCTAAGTAGTTTCTTTATTGTGAGGGGCCGTCTGTCCAAACTTGCTAATTTGTCCTTTAATTTTTCTCTTTCCTTCGCGTATTTAACGCACTCCAAAAGAATATGGCGAACATTTTCTTCTGCATGACCACAATGGCATTCCGGTGAGTTGGATCGATGTATCTTGTGCAGGAAGCTGTTTGTGTATGCTACTTCCAATCTAAGTCGGTGGATCAATGTCTCTAGGTGTCGTCGGAGGTCTGTCGCTATGAAATATTTTCTGTGTGGATCAACTTCATAAAGTACCGTTTCCTTTGATTTAGGGCTCTCAAACCACTTCTCCATCGAACAATGGTTAGCTGCTTGCGATATAAAATGTCGAATATCCGTCCCAGATATAGGGATTGTGCAATCCCGTCCTTCCTTCAATGCTTTCTTCGCGAGACTATCAGCATCTTCATTTCCCTTTATTCCAATGTGGCTGGGTATCCATTAGAATACGATGTTGTGACCCTGCGATGAGGCATATTCCACAGTTTCTGCGATACATTGTGCTATTTCACCGTTTCTGTAAGGTGATCTCACATTTCTGATTAGCTGAAGAGCAGGTTTGCTATCAGTGCATATCACCCATTTTCGTGGCTCGGGATTCTCGCAGATAAGCTTAACTGCTTCAAAGATAGCCACCAATTTTGCTGTCGTCGATGAAAATTTGTGTGATAATTTGTACATCTTCTTTTTCTGAATTTCGGGTATAAAGACCGCACAGGCTGACGCTTCTTCTGTGCATGATCCATCTGTATATATTTTCGTTTTTTCATTATGCATTACATGAAGCTGATGAAGTACCAACTGTGCCGCTACTAGAGGTGCCATGTCTGCTTTCTTCTCTATGCCGTCTATTTCACGGATAACGTTCAGAAGTGGCAGCGTCCAGGGTGGTTTTGAAGGTTTCCATTGTTTAAATTCTGGTACTACTGCTTGAAATGATGATATAGTATCCTGTAGTCTCGTTGCCGTTCTTTGTGTTAGTGCACCAGATAAAAAATAACTTTCATGTTGTGTAAAAATTCTAAATAAATTTCGAGATGTTTCTTTAGTTCGGAGTACTGACAAAGGTGGCTCTCGAGCCTCCGCATACACTAAAGCACTGGAAGTTGACCGTGGTAAACCCAGACATACCCTCAAGCTCCTTGCCAATAACAAGTAAACTCTCCTTTCAGTGGAGGCGGAGAGTCCGTGCAGCAGGGGCAGTGAGTAAGTTACGATGGGGCGTATCCAGGCAACATGTAGGGCTAATAACGACTCTGTAGTACCACCCCATTTGGCCCCGCAGAAATGCCGGAGGATTCGAATGACCTGATTCGCTTTTTGTTCCAGGGACTGGACATGAGGCGACCATGTTAGTCTACGGTCTAAAATTACTCCCAAGAATTTATGAGTTTTAACCATTTTAAAGGGCTGATTTCGCAGAATAATCTGGAAATTTCCAGGTCTTTTTAATGTAAACGGAAGTATGGCTGTTTTGGCCAGACTGAGTGCCATACCTCTTTTTTTTTAGAAAATGGTCTACATAATCCAATCCTTCTTGTAGAGTTTGTTGTATATCCAAAAACGATGGACCAGACGTCCATATACTTATATCATCAGCATATACTGAACATCTGATGTTGGGTGGAAGATTATACGGGAGCTGCGCCATGACTGCATTAAAGACAGTAGGGCTTAGTACGCTGCCCTGTGGCACTCCTTGGTTGACGACATGTTCTGACGTCGGGCCCTCCTGCGTAACTACAAAAATTTTCCGGTGCTTCCGGAAGTCAGCGATCCAACGCAGTATCTTGCCCTTGAATCCCTGTAACGCCAGGCCTTCCAGAACGTGAACGTGACTCACTGTGTCGTATGCTCGGTGGACATCAAGGAATAAAGTGACAGTGTTGTTTCCTTGCGTTCGTTGGTCTTCCACATCTGTGACCAAATCCAGAATGCAGTCCATTGTGCATCTACCTCTTCTGAAGCCGGTTATGCTTTCTGGTAGTAGTTTTTTCATGTCTTGCTACCATAAAATTCGTTCATTGATCATTTTTTCCATCACTTTTGAAAAACAACTTGTCAAACTAACCGGCCTAAACGAGTCCAACTGCATAGGGCTCTTCCCTGGCTTTAGCAACGGTACTACTTTTGATATCTTCCAACTTTCCGGAACTTTTTCTTCTTGCCAGCTTTTATTATAGATGTCCAACAGGTGTAATTTTGCTTTTTTTGCACAAATTAGCAAGAGCAGCTTATGTAACTCCATCTGTTCCTGGTGAACTTGTTCATTTTACTGAAGACAACACATATTGAAGCTCCTCTGGTGTGAAGCTGTCATCTAGATCTGATAAACTGATCGCAGAGGATTTTGTTACAACCGCCGAAGCTGATTCTGCTGAGAATTTATATTCGCTAGTTTGGGCGGTCTCTCCATTTCTCAGTATAAGATCGCAAAATTCTTCGGCAATCACACGTTCGGTAACTCCTCGAGACAGCTCTAAAGCCTGTAGTGGTCTCGAGTGGACTACTGGCTGTCGGAGGGCGCGTACCATGTTCCACAGTTGAGGCGCTGAGGTAAATGGAGGAAGTGAGGCACATAAATCTTGCCACCTTTTGGTTGAAAGCTTCTGCAGTTGGTTACGCATTGCAGTGTGTACTTTCTGTGCAATCTTGAAATCTTCTAAATTACCCGACCTGCGATATCTTCTTTCAGATCGGCGTCGTATTGCCCGAAACCTCTCATACTCAGCGTCAACACCCGAATACCCATCTGGAATGGGTACTGTACGAGTTTCTTTTGTTAGAAATTTTTTTATCTTCGGTGCATACGTTTCTGCGTCAGAACAGGACTCAAGATTTTGTCTCTGTAGTTCTCGAAAGATTGCCCAGTTTGTAATTCTTGTTGTGCGGTTATTTCTCGTTTTCTTCAACTTTGGGTGATATATGAATACTGGCAAGTGGCGACTTCCTCTTGTGTCAGCGTCTGCAGTCCAGTCTGCTCCAGCCGCTAATTCAGAGGAGCACACAGTAATGTCTAGTACGCTGCAGTAGTTATGCCCCCGTAGAAACGTTGGAGAACCATCATTCAGTATAGTGTAACCATAATCTTCGCACATTTTTACTATAGCAGATCCCCTTACACTACAACGCTCACTACCCCACAATTCATGGTGCACGTTAAAGTCCCAACATATAATTATGGGATCATGGTCAGATCTACACACTGCAGCCAACTCTGCGTATGAAACGTTTGCTTGAGGGTGCACGTAAACACTAACTACAGTTACAGTAACGTTACCAAACTTCACTTTGCATCTAACAAATTCCGGCGCATCTGTTTTTGAAGTAGCCACAAGTGTCGACGGAATATCGCGTCTCACACACAACATCACTCTGCTTTTTGCAGCAGGACGGTCTGCTTGGTACACCGCATAATTGGACAAGCGAAAGTTCGTGGATACTCTTGTTTCTGAAATACACAAAATCGGAAACCCGTGTTGAGCGACGAATTTACAAAAATCTCCACACTTATTCTGCAAACCGTTGCAGTTCCACTGGAATATTGCACTTCTTTTGTACCAGTTAGATAGTCCGGTAGCCATGATTACGACAAGAGAAGATGCTCAACATCTAGCAGCAATTTCGCTTCTGGTAAAGAACCTGCTTGTGGCAGGGATCGTAGAATTGCCTTGAGAGCCGCAAAGATTATTGGCAAAATGACTTGCTCGTTTTCGGCTGTCTCCGCCGAGATCGCATTTCTTGAAGAAGTTTTCCTCAGCAAGCTGCTGTGACCCTCCCCTTTGGTAGTCAGTGGCTCCTTGGCTGTGTCTGGCCCGGCAGAAAGTTCCACTTCAGCATGTTCCTGGGCCCGGACTTCTTTGCCAACGCGATGTTTTGGTGCTGAGCGCTTCAATACTTCCGAGTAAGAGTCGTGGCGCCACTGTTTTGCACTTCTTTGTGCCGCAGGAACATCTTCGACTATATCCGCATTGGGTGCTGGACGTCTTTGTATCTTTTGTTTCGAGAGCAGCCTTAGAACGACGCCGGATGTGGTCCAGCACAGTTGGCACACTTAGGTTGACGCTTCGTGGTGCATTCTTTGTAATCATGTGCGCCCGCACATACTTTGCATCTCTTGGTTCCCCTGCAAGTCTTACCCTTATGCCCATATCTCTGGCAGTTGTAACACCTTACCGCCGGCTGAATGTATTCCTCGACAGTGTGAACCGTAAAGCTGAGAGCAACTCTTTTTGGCAATGGCATGTCATGTCTAAACTGGAGTATTACATTACGTATGGGCTGCATTGTGGCACTTCCATCTTCATTTCTTATCCATCTCTTTTGTCGTGTGACCGAGATTACTCCAGCATCTTTAAGATAATCCAGTAGATCATAATCACTGTATTCGAGTGGAACATCTCTTATCTTTGCTGGGGTCTTCATGTAAGACTGAGGTATCATCACATGTACAGGCAATCCAGCCAGACTCTTGATCAGCAGCAACTTGTCTGCCGAGTACAAAGACCGTACTCCAACACAAAAACTTCCGTCTCTGTTGATTCTTCATGATGTCACTTTCTCATTGATAGCAGAGATTATCTCAGATGCTATGCGATTGGGATTCACCTTCCGGAAGGAGTCCTCGGCAGCGATTGGTCTGAACACCACCGGTATCCCCGTAGCTCGGTTCTTGTGATGGGTGACCATCGTGTAACCTCCCTCGTCTTCCTTGGGTGCTTCTGTATCCATCTGTGTCATGTCATTAAGGGGGTACGTCAATGTAGCGTCATCGTTGTCAACCTCTTCCTCCTTTGTACGCCTCTTCTTGCACTGCGAGGCCTCGCTGCTCTCTGTATGGGACGTCGATATTGTTGCTGAGCCTGCAGCAACTTGAAGTCGAGCGGGATGAATAAGTGGTGCTCCGCTTGGCGCTAGCGGCATCTCGTTGTCCCCCATACCCGGGCTTTGCCAGGTATGAGGCACAGGCCCGCTAAGGGGCAACTCTGATCACGATGCGTAGTGAAACTCCGACTCACCGATGTTTAGCTGCCACTCTGGAGACAGTCCACCCACCGCACACACTGTAAAAAGATCCTGAACTCAATATATACTCCAGAAATAGTCAATACAAATGCCTTGCATACAGCAGGCACTTTTAGCCTTTTAGCGTCTATCTACGTATCTATCTGTCAATATGCCTAGCCGTCTTCGTATACGTGCTCTCGTGACGACTCCCTTAACTTGGGATAAATCAATTTCGGTACGACGAGCCGTGGCGGTGCACGTTGGGAACGTAACTAAAAGATATCTGCTTTTTAAGACCTCAAAAACTTCAAGCTTGGTAGCGTGGGACAAAACATAATTTCGCCAAAATACTTCAACCGGTAGACCAACCGACGCATCCTCTATTTTTATTGATTTGTGGGAAATAACGTTCCCAAACCACCATATGATTACGAGAGACGCCGCAGTGATGGACTCCTGGAATTTCGACCACCTGGGGTTCTTTAACGTGCACCGAAATCTGAGTACACGGGCCAACAACATTCCCGCCTCCACTAGAAATGCAGCCGCCACAGCCGGGATTTGATCCCGTGACCTGCACGTCAGCAGCCGAGCACCTTAACCACTAGACCACAGTGGAGGGGCCGCATCCTCTAGTTTACCAACGCAAGCCAGATGCGACCGATCCAGCCATTCACCCCCCTCTCCTGTAGCCCTTTTCTGCTCTCATCTATCACCTAGCCTTCGCGTGTGCATTGCGGTCATGGGGGAGAGAGCCCCTCAGCAGTTCAGGAAAGTCGCTTGTTGGGCAAGCTGGTACACACTTAGTAAACCACAAAAGCCACGACACGTCGAAGTGGGAAAATGCAGAGCAGTAGAAACAGAGGCAGAGAGCAGGGACGTGGCACTAACAACTGACGTTTATTTTGGAAAAAACTTTCCTCCCATGTCCGTACGACTCATTTGCAGATAACAAAACAAAAAAACCAGAAAACCAAGCAAGCGAATCACCTGTGTATTAGAAACAACCATTCTTTCTTGGTGAGATAAACTGTAGCTTCGCTAACACATTTGTCAGGACCCAGTTTCCAGATATGGAATGCCTTGATAATCTACCGTTCACTGCGTCTTAGTCGTACCTAAAATTGTCCTCTTATCAAAAGGGGCGTACAACCACACGACTTGCAGTGCAACGGCAAGTTACCAACAGAACTCGTGGGTATGTACCCGAAGTTTGTTGGCAGGCTACACATCTACTAAACAGATTATGACCCATAAAGGTGTAAAAAATTAGTGCGACACCCTACATTACACCCTTTTAGCACCCTATTTGTATGACAGCACTCTTAAGAAAAACGCAAAGCATGCATATAATTAAAGGGTGTGAACTAGGGTGAAAGAAGGGTGCTAGAATAATGGGAGCTGAAGAGCACCTGTAAGGGTGTACAAACATTGACAAAAATACGTGAGCAACACGGTCAACGAACACAGCACACAGCTTATGGAGATCACCTGGTTGGCCACCGCGGTCGGATCAGCTCTACCAAAGAAGTGGATAATATGAGTGGCGGCAGCAACCGGCTGAACCTAACGTCTGTATTGGTTCTGGCACTTGTGTGGTGTCGGCCTGTTCGGCACACGGCCGCAGAACAGACAAGGCCTTACAAGCCAACTAGCCACTGGCTGAATGCGCAGCTTGCAGATTATCACTTTCACCCATGGAGCTATCAGCATCGCCTGCAGATTTATTGCAGCCACGAACGGAAGTGATACACGGGCATGCAGATAATGGTACTTTGGTTTCCAGACAGAGTTTCACAACTATTCAAAAAATCTAAAAATCTTCTTTCATTCATCACTACATGCAATGTCATAGCGATGTGATAAGAGTGAGTCACAGATATAGTTCTCTTGTGCAAGCTATGAACATAGGGAACACGAGTGCACACCAGTGAGTTTAGAGAAGTTCAATACAGGTAATAATTTTATGCCTCATTTATTATCCCCTATAGAGCACGAAGTCTCCGCTCAATTATCTCGAACTTGCACCACGCTGTGCGAGTTCATTTTCATTTATACCTAGAACTTTCCCGATGCTGTCACGTTAGCGGGCCCTCTGGCACTTACAGCTGCATTTCCCGTTCTTTAGTATCCATTTCATTGCTCTAAAAGACCGACACTTATCCGTCCGTCACATTACCATACATAGCGTGCTCTGGTTCACCTTTTTCTGTGCAGCGCTAGCTACCCATATTTGTTCTCGAATCTATGCTGTTTTCCCCCTTCGCGGTGATATCGGGAACACTAAATTGTTATCATGATGCCTTGGAACTTTTTGATTATATTTGGAATTATGCTACACTTTAGAAGGCCACTTTAGGTTTTCACAGTTACGTACGAACACAGTTGGACATAGACTTACATTTTTAATGTTTAACGTATGTTTATTTCATGATCTATTTGCAGACAACAAAAACTTGTCGATTCTATAGCCAAAAGTTAGTTGAAGGCCGGAAAAATAATATCCTAGGAATATCCAAGCACAGCAGGAATACAATACAAAACTATTATGGTGATATTTCAAATACACAAAACATTCAAGATTATTTGGTCAAATCAATAGTAAATAATCATATCAACCAACAAGCATCATACAATATACCTAAAAACAAAGTACACGGGCTATATACAGATACAAGGAAAAGATACGATGCCATTGATCAAGAAGCCATGAAGTGCAAAAATTTATTTTTGTGTTAGTAGGCAAACAAATACTGCAGGTGATCTCAAAAATATGTACTTTGTGAGAACAACGACAAAAATATGATCATATGCTACCTATTTACACAACAGTAAAGCATGTCAGTAATGGCACAGAAACAGCAGTAACCATATATGTATATATTTCACAAACTTGCACAATACTAACAAAGCTTCCATACTTTACTCTGTCTGTAACAAAGAACCACTTGTTTCAGGGCTTTAGAAAAGTTCGCCAAATTAATCACTACTGTTGGGAGTGTGTTCGAGTGGTGGTGGGGAGAAGCAACCCGGATGCACTACCAACAGCTTTGTCGTCTCTGCTGTAAGTTCTACGTGATGCACGTAAACAATGAGTGAATAACCGCCGAACCATTCCAACACCAGTTTCGGCCGCATAAAAGACGGAAGAGTTTGGAGGCACAGTGAATCACGTTGACTCTTCACAATAATTCGTATTTCGGCGGGGTTGTCTTGTAGATGCCACATGGTGAAAGCTTTCAACTAAAACTAAAATGTGCTATGCATGTTTATTGACTCCGCTGTGTAGAGGGCGTTCACACTACATGTCATGTAAATAAAAAATATCTCTCTTGTACGCCTAAAGATTGTGTCAGGACTCCTTCAAAGTAATGTACAAGTTTGCCTATTTAAAGTTTTGCTTGATCAAGTTCTTTTGATATGTTCAAAACAATGAATGACGCGGGCTAATAACATTCTGTTCCTTGTGTTCACACACGTAAATTGGCTCTACACCAAACTCTGAAAATCAAATTAGAACACTGTACTTTTCTAAGGCACTAACAACGTACGCAGGAAGGTAATCATCAAAACATACAGTCTCAAGCTGTTCAGCCATAACCAGTAGCACTTTGTTCACATGACATGTTTGAGACACAGGCAAAAATTATGGTAGTCCATCATCTGGAACACTGTTTACTATTCAGCAGCCCTCTCTGTATGTCCTGCCATCAACAGTCATAGATTTCACAAAAACTGCATTTGTGCGAACGAGGTCATTCTGAGTAAGAAAATCTGTAATACAGCAAGGTATGTGCTCATTCAGCACATACTGCACACTTGTATTATGAGTTGATTTGTCATCCTTTGTGCTGAACAAAAAACTGCAAAAACTGGTGCCTGGTTGCAAGACTGCGAGAAATGTTTTTTTTCAGATGAGTATTTTTTTGAGCAATGTCCTTGAAATACTGGTGCTTTGACTCAAATTGAATTGCCTATAGCTGCCTCAATAGTCCAAATATTTGAATTTGTGAAGGGTAGTGTAAGAGAAAGAGCATTTTACATCGAGGTTTTGCTCACGGAAACAAAGCTTTGAAGTCATGACTTAAGAAATAATTCGTTCTTCGCAAGTAGGCAATATGTGGAACTGGAATTTCGTGACTCATGACAATGTCAACAATTTCTCTGAAAAGTATGCAAAGCTGCCAGACTGTACTGTCTGAAGGAACTCGCTCACCAACAAGTAAGGTTAGGTAGCGAAATAGGCAAAATGCTTGTGTCGGCGATAACTTGAATACCGCATTACCTTACAGAAGTTACTTCAAAATGGGCTCTGGTTTGTTCTAGATATTATGAGAATAATAAAGCCACTCTGAAATGTTTTTTCTTTAAATCACGAATTGAAAGTATTTTGTTCAATTATAGAAGATGTTATATGCTGCAGTGCAAAAAGTGTGACTACTTCATGCAGATCATGCGTAATATCCGGTGGAAGATGCGGTGTCGGATCATAGCCAGGGCACGAAAGAGCACATGGCTCTCTGGCTCCATGTAGTGACAAAGTGGACAGCCCTGCATTCAACACACTCAAGTGATGTTTGTGGCCTGCTGGTGATCGAAGCTCTAAATCTCCTTCCAAGTGTTTGTAGCCAGTTTCGGTCTGCACACCATTGCAGTATCTACTAATTCTTCCATGGCTCAACGTGCATTTCAAGCCTCCAATTCTATGGCTAGATAAATTGTCACCAGTAAAAATTGGAACGAATCTCTTTACAAGGTTTCCATTGACAATGATGTAATGAAATCTGTAATACAGCAAGGTATGTGCTCATTCAGTACGTAATGCACACCTTTATTAAGAAGAGTTGATTTGTCATCCCTTGTGCTAAACAAAAAACACTGCAAAAACTGGTGCCTGGTTGCAAGATTGCGAGAAATGTTTTTTTCCAGTTCAGTATTTTTTGAGCAATGTCCTTAAAATACTGGTGTTTGACTCGAATTGAATTGCCTATAGCTGCCTCAACAGTCCAAATTTTTGAATTTGTGAAGGGTAGTCTAAGAGAAAGAGCATTTTACATAGAATTTTTGCTAACGGAAACAAAGCTTTGAAGTCAAGACTTAACCCCCGCAGGGGCGCCTGCACAAGTAGGCGTTTGGTGTGTAGCGACACCACGGACCCGAGCTAACGAGGGAGTTTCTACTCCCTCCCACGCCTAGCCGTGCGTGGCTTTGCCGTGTCCGGGGAAAAGGGGATCCTGGGGGTTGAGCTGACGCTGGGTGATTGGACCTTTAAGGCCCCCCGGCAGAGGCAACACACCCCTTTGGCCCCGGCTTCACGTAGACGGCACCCCTGGGCTGACCCACCCAGGGGAAATCGGCAGTCGCCTTTTCCTATCTCTCTCTCCCTACATCTTCGTCTTTCTTACTTTTTTAGCTTTCCTGTCTACTTCTCTCTTCTGTTTACTTCCAATTTTCCTGGCGGCAAGGATTAACCCTGTGCAAATAGCCTACGTTGGTCTAGGCGCATCGGGTTATAGTGGCGTTGTACGGCTGGCGTCTGCAGGTTTCAGCATCCGCAAACTTGTAGCGTCCCCTCGTTGGGCTCCGTGGTGGGTGGCCGCCAACGCTGCTGAACAACATACAATTAGCATGCATAAAGCATTCCCTTTACTCAGTGATCGTGCCTCCTCAAAGCGGGTACGCACCGAAGACATCAATTTTTTCATCCGGCCAAGACAAATGTTTCCTCATTTTCACGTTATACACTGCGAAAAAACTAACAAGCAAGCCAGAACTGTATCCCCCTTCATAGTTTCTAGATGCTTAACCGAAACTCTCGGTGCCGGGTACAAGGTTACCAAAATGGCCAGTGGAGATCTACTCCTTGAAATACGTGACAAAGACCAATTCGATAAACTGAACACAATCACAACGTTTGGAGACACACCCATCAGTATTACGCCACACAGGTCCATGAACTCATCTCACGGTGTCGTATCGGACGTAGATTTGCTTGAGCTGACGGAAGCTGAACTTCTGGAAGGATGGAAAAGCCAGAACGTGACAAACGTACAGCGTATTAAGATCAGAAGAGATCAAAAGGAAATCCGAACCAAACACTTAGTACTGACCTTTGCTTCGAGCGATTTGCCGGAAACTATTCAGACTGGGTACACAAAGACATCCGCGAGACCATATATTCCCAACCCCCGCCGTTGCTTCCAATGTCAGAGATATGGCCACGGCTCGCAAAGCTGTCGTGGCCGGAAAACTTGTGCTCTGTGTGGAGTCGTGGGCCATGCGTCCGACAACTGCGAAGCACCTGCACACTGTGTGAACTGTGGCGGTAATCACGCTGCGTACTCACGTTCCTGTTCTTTCTGGAAAAAAGAAAAAGAGATCATCACCTTAAAGATAAAAGAAAACATTACATTCAAAGAAGCAAGAAAAAGAGTCTCGCCATTTTATGGCCCCACATATGCTGATGCGGCGCGCCAGGGGGCAGTGTCGCACCAGCCCTCGCCACTCCTTCGGCCTGCGCAGAGCGAGCCATTGGCTGTGGCGCTTCCCCCAAGGCGGCAGTAGTTGAGTCTACTCCGTCTACTATTGAACAGAGACCAGAGACTCCAGGGTCCTCGGGTCTCAAGGCCTCACCTCGCCAGGCGAGGCCCAAGATTCGAAAAACCAGCTCGCATGAGCGGGCATCCAGTGCCTCCGAGGAGGCAATGGATACGGCGGCACCCTTGGTGCCAAAAGAGCGGCGCGGCTCTCTGGAGCGCGCCAAGAGAACTAAGAAGCTCATAACAGGGCCTGATAATAGCCCTGTTACTTGAGCTTGATCTTTCACCTTAAACAAGTCACTCCCTTAACGTACACACAGCACTACTTTACTTCCAATATGGAAACACAAATTATTCATTGGAACGTCAGAGGCCTGCTTAAAAACCTCGACGACGTCCAAGAGCTTTTATACAAACACTCACCTCAAGTGCTGTGTGTACAGGAAACACACCTAAAATCCTCCAATACAAATTTTTTACGTGCTTACGTCATATAAAGAAAGGACCGAGATGATGCTGTGGTGTCATCCGGTGGCGTAGCCATTATTGTTAACCAAGGAGTAGCGTGTACACATTTACCACTCCAGACATCCCTTGAGGCGGTGGCTGTTCGAGCGGTACTTTTAAACAAACTCGTCACCATTTGCTCTTTGTATGTACCTCCCCACCACCGTCTTGAAAGACGTGAATTTCAGTCTTTAATAGACGAACTGCCTGAACCCTATTTGCTTCTTGGCGACCTAAATGCACATAGTGGACTCTGGGGCGATTCTCGCTGTGATGCACGAGGTCGTCTCATTGAACAATTTCTCTTCTCTTCCAGTGCCTGTTTGTTGAATAGGAAAGAGCCAACATACTATAACGTTGCCAACAAAACTTACTCGTCTATAGACCTCAGCATCGTATCGCCTTCACTCCTACCCCTACTGAAATAGAAAATCATAAATAATCTATATGGAAGTGACCATTTTCCTGTAGTGTTGAGTTCACAAACAACATATGAATGTCCTCTACATGTTCCCAAATGGCTGATGAACAAAGCAGACTGGGAACAGTTCCCCAACACTACACGTTTGAGTTGGACAGACATATGTAGGTTAGACATAGATGAAGCTGTGAAGTACTTCACAGCTTTTCTAACTGACGCAGCAGCCAGGTGCATACCGCAAACATCTGGAATGCCCGGCAAACGACACGTCCCATGGTGGAACAGGGAGTGTCGTAATGCGCGAAAGGAACAGAACAGGGCGTGGAGATTGCTGCGCAACTCGCCAACAGCGGAAAATCTTGACACGTTCAAGAAAATAAAGTCTCAAGGAAGGAGAACGCGTCGGCAGGCCAGAAGAGAAAGCTGGCAGAAGTTTTTGTCGGGGATCAATTCATACACACAGGAGGCAAAAGTCTGGAACATGGTCGGTAGGATAGCAGGGAAACAAGTACACACACTTCCACTCGTAAACACTCAAGGTGATACCTTGGAAGATCAGGCAAACTTCCTCGGGGCACACTTTGAACGGGTATCCAGCTCGTCCCACTATACTGACAATTTCCAAAAATACAGAACAAGAATAGAAAAGCAGAAACTAGAACATAAATCCACTAGATACGAGGCATATAACCAAGCTTTCAGTCTAGCTGAGCTCCGAACATCTCTAAACTCCTGCAAAACTTCTGCCCCAGGTTCTGACCGTGTGGTGTATGAAATGTTAAAAAACCTACCAGCCGAAACACGAAAAACCTTACTTTGTTTATACAATGCTATCTGGTTTTCTGGCACTATCCCTACCTCCTGGAAAGAGGCGATTATTATTCCCATTTTGAAAGAGGGCAAGGACCCTTCTTTAGCTTCAAGTTATAGGCCTATTGAACTTACAAGCTGCTTGTGTAAAGTATTCGAAAAAATGATAAACTGCCGACTTCTACATATTCTTGAAACAAACAATTTGCTTGACCCATTTCAGTGCGGGTTTCGAGAAAGTAGATCCACCACAGACCACCTTGTTCGTATCGAGGCACAGATAAGAGACGCCTTCGTCCATAGACAATATTTTCTCTCTGTGTTCCTCGATATCGAAAAGGCGTATGATACAACATGGCGTTTCGGAATTCTAAGAGACCTGTCCCACCTTGGTGTGCGCGGAGGAATGTTTCATATAATCGAAAGTTACCTGTCAAACCGGACATTCCGTGTCCGTCTAGGCAGTGTGCTCTCCCAAACATTTGTCCAGGAAACAGGCGTGCCACAAGGTGGTGTGCTTAGTTGCACACTTTTATCATCAAAATGAATTCTTTGCACTTGTCCATTCCCCGCATGATGTTCTATTGTACATATGTCGACGACGTTCAGCTTGGCTTCAAGTCATGCAACTTAGCCATGTGGGAGCGGCAGGTTCAGATGGGTTTAAATAAGGTCTCCAAATGGGCAGACGAAAACGGATTTCGACTTAACCCACAAAAAAGCACGTGTGTCTTGTTCTCTCGAAAGAGAGGCATGCACTCGGAACCTGACATTCGGCTGAACGGGCAACGTCTGTCCGTCAAAGCCGAGCATAAATTTTTAGGCCTAATCTTGGACAACAAGTTGACCTTCGTACCGCATATCAAGTATTTAAAAACAAAATGTTTAAAAGCCATGAATGTTATAAAAGTGTTGTCACGTACTACGTGGGGTAGTGATAGACAATGCCTCATGAACCTCTATAGAAGCCTTATTCGTACCCGCTTAGATTATGGGGCCATTGTCTATCAGTCTGCCACTCAAAGTGCCTTGAAGATGCTTGACCCCGTGCACCATTTGGGCATCCGCCTTTCTACGGGTGCTTTTCGCACCAGCCCCGTAGAAAGCCTTTATGTTGAGTCGAATGAGTGGTCGCTTCATCTGCAGAGAACTTACATGTCCTTTGTTTATTTCCTTAAGGTGAAAGCAGATAAGAAGCACCCCTCATACTCCACTATACTTGATTTGTCGAGCTCCATTCTGTTTCAAAACAGGCCTTCGATGAGGCAGCCCTTCTCAGTTCGCCTGAAAAGGCTAGCTGAGGAAACTGGAGTCTCACTTGAACATAGTTTAATGGCTCCTGTAGCATATCTGCCACCGTGGCAATGGCTGACTATAGACTGTGATGTGACCTTTCTCGAAGTTACAAAACATGCGCCTATTGCCCATATCCGAACATACTTCCTGGAACTTCAACACAAATACACACGTCCTGAGTTCTTTACAGATGCCTCCAAGTCTAACTCCTCTGTGTCCTACGCTGCTGTCGGCCCATCCTTTTCGGATGCTGGCCCTCTACATCCAGGCACAAGTATCTTCACAGCGGAAGCCAACGCGATACTTGTGGCGGCTAAACACATCAAGCAATTACAAATACAAAAAGCAGTAATTTATACTGACTCCCTCAGTGTAGTAACGGCTCTGCACACTCTTAAAAAACACAAAAACCCAGTCCTTGTCTCACTTTACTCCATTTTATGCACACTATACACACTCAAACAACATGTTGTAGTGTGCTGGGTGCCAGGGCACCGTGAGATTCAAGGCAACGTGAGGGCGGATCAGCTCGCTGCATCCGTCCACAAAAGCACTGCCCCTACACCCATATCAATCCCGGCCGTTGATCTTAAGCCGTCTCTCAAACGAAACCTCAGAGTATACTGGCAGAGCAAGTGGGATACACACACACAAAACAAACTACACGTTATTAAGCCACACCTTGGTCATTGGCTGCCTGTATCGAAATCGCGTCATACAGAGGTAATACTAACAAGACTCCGGATAGGACACACATACACGACACACACACACCTTTTGTGCGGTGGCGATCCACCATTGTGTGACAGATGTGGTGAAGTATTGACAGTCCTTCACATTTTAATTGAGTGCAAACAATTGGACACTGTAAGAAAACAACACTTTCCATTACCCTACCGACAACATATACCTTTGCACCCTGCAATGTTCGTCGGTAGGGAACCGCTTTTTAGTCACAAATCATTGTTAGCGTTTTTTAAAGAAATTCATAGTTTTCACATCATATACCCGGGCATCCCGTAGCACGACCTCTCCAGAGACGTTTTTGCTGCGGCGGTTACACAAGAAACCACTTGCCTCACGGCCCTTGGACGCAAGGGTATGAACGAGTGAGGCACTTGTGCTAATGCCATACATATCCACCATCGTCTTTTATTATCACCAACTTTTGTCATCTATTCACACCGCACACACCTTTCACGACATGGTCATGATTTTATTACTTGTATGTTTTTACCCGCCTTACCGCGAGGAATTTTATGGCCCTTATACAGCCGCTTATCACAATCATTGTCCATGTTTTTAGTAAGATGAACTGGCGCTCTTTGGCCGTGAAATGGCCCTTGCGCCATAAAACATCAAACATCATCATCATCAAGTCAAGACTTAAGAAATAATGCGTTTTTTGCAAGTAGGCAATATATTGAACTAAAATTTCGTTACTCATGACAATGTCAACAATTTCTCTGAAAAGGATGTAAAGCCGCCAGACTGTATTGTCTGAAGGACCTCGCTCACCAACAAGTAAGGTTAGGTAGCGAAATAGGCAAAATGCTTGTGTTGGCGATAACTTGAATACCGCATTCCCTTGAAGAAATTACTTCAAAATGGGCTCTGGTTTGTAGTGGATAGAATGAGAATAATAAAGCCCCTCCGAATTGTTTTTGTTCAAATCACGAATTGAAAGTATTTTGTTCAAATAATGAAGATGTTATATCCTGCAGTGCAAAAAGTATGACTACTTCATGCAGATCATGCATAATATCCGGCGGAAGATGCGGTGTCGGATCATAGCCAGGGCAGGAAGGAGCACATGGCTCTATGGCTCCATGTAGTGACAAAGTGAACAGCCCTGCTTTCAACTTACTCAAGTGATGCTTGTGGCCTGCTGGTGATCGAAGCTCTAAATCGCCTTCCAAGTGTTTGTGGTCAGTTTCGGTTCGCACAGCCATGCAGTATCTACTAATTCTTCCATGGCTGAACGTGCATTCGAAGCCTCCAATTCTATGGCTAGATAAATTGTCACCAGTAAAAAATAGAACGGATCCCTTTACAAGGTTTCATTGACAATGATGCCATGGTTCGCTAATACATTGACATCCGGAAGGTGTGAACAAAAGACTTAGTGAACACAAGTACAATGTAAAAAGCTGTATCTGGTCATTTGGACCTTCACTGTCAAAGGTGTGCTTGCGTCCCAGTATTTAAAACACCCGTATTCTCTATATTGCACGGTAAAAAATTACGCGTGAAGTTGTTGAAGTCTATGAAATTGACAAAATGAAAGAAAAATATATCAGCGTGGCTTCCATAGCTTTGCCTGCTAAAGAAGTATCGACAATCTTCACTTTGGCTTTGCCAAGTGCAATTTGTCACAATCAGTGATGACGCATGCATAAGCAAGGCTGTATATTAACATAATTGTTTCCAGGTTTCAGCGGTCTTTTAATGCATAAATAGCATGTATGATCGATAATAAAACATTAATTGCTATTTTGCGCTGTGTATGTGTGTCTCTCTCTTTTTGCGTCCTTGTCGTGGTGCGCTATACCCATATAAATTATGAACTCCAGCGGACTAGCCCGGCAACGTTTCTTAGCTGTGTACTTAGTTTAACTCCAGTGGGCCTGAATTTCTGATGCCCTTCACTCATCACCTCCGTCACTTTAGACGTCAAGCCCTCGCGAAACAGCTGGTCAAAATGTTTCCAATATTTTCCAGGTTTTTCGCTGCGTCATTTTTTATTCACGAGTGATTTCACTTGTGCTGAAAAAATACACATAACTCAAGGATGTATTGGGAAGTGGAGCTGTAAGTGAATTGTAATTTCACTGGGAACACTGATCTTTGTAGACTTTTGATAAAGCAATTTTATTCAGACTCATTTTCACGAAAATATTTTTGCGTTCGAACACATTGAGGGCTTGCTCGGATAGTAATATTCTGGTCATTCGCAAATGTAAAAACTGTAAACAAAAGCTCTGCTAGATGTGCATCTTGATATGAAACGAAAAAAAAAACAAAACTAGGGTAATTTAAAAAGCTTTTGTAGTCTACACAGGTAGAGGTACTTTCATCTTCACACCATCGATACGACTTGCGTAAAGAAATTTCTCTATGTGAACTCTTAAATTTCTTTTTTCTCTGAAATTGTGTCTGAAACATTTACTACGCGAGGACCATGTGGTGTTTTATGTTACTGTTTTTTTTTCAACAGTACTGCAGGTGCAAATAATACATGTGTCGCATTGTAAGATTCAATATGCTATTCAGATGATGCCCTTCAAAACGCCGCAAATCTGTCAACTCAGTCATGTTGCTACATTCAAGATTTGAACAGCAACCAAGTAATTCGGGACTATCTGATGAAAGCTATGTGGCACTGCGGATTTTTATTTGCATATTCTTGTCACCGAAAGCTCTTCTATGTGCACTTTGCAGCTCATACTTGGCCATTAGGCTCATAAACTATCACGTTGAAGGCCTTTCAAGTGCCCGTGTGGCACAGGTGTGAAACCAATTTCGATTGCTAATACTGACATATTCTCGAATATGCGTTGCAAGTAATGGTCTTACCAATAATGGGTCACTTTTCAAACGCACTCTGCAATTTTCAAGAGTTGACGTGTAATATGCTCAGGTTAACACTTTGCGATCATGTGTTGTGTTATGCTACTCATTGATTTTCATATCATTTCGTGGGTCGCCTCGTAGACATCACATTGGTTCAGCTTGCCTCGACATTCTTTTACCTTAGTGTCAGAACGCCTCAGGGTAAAAGTAGAATATCAGAAATGACTTCGTCATGGGATTATTTGTCATGTTCACAAAGAAGAAAAGCTCTCTGATGAAAACTGCAAGAAAAAGTAATTATTCGAAGTGGTTCCTGCTATGCGCTTGTGCTATTTACCCATTTCGTTTCAAAACATTTGCTTCTTAATTTGCAAATGTTGGTATAGGTTCCTAATCACTGAATTCTTCAGTGAACAACGTTACTTTGAAAATTTGCACATAAATTCTCATAGCCTTGTGAAATTGGGTGGGTGTAAGCGAAGAAAAAAGTTAGTTTTTTCATGCACCCAACCAATTAGGCAATATTTTTCTACAAAATTTTTATACATGTTTTGTTAGTAGAAGCATGCTGTCAGAATTATAATAATTTTGTTGAGTTCAGTGATGCTTTCTTTGCAAAGAGTGTTGACCAAGAATTCTCATTTTGCCCTCAATGTCTCATTGAGAAAGTGGCACAAAGCGATAAACCATTACTTGTAATTCTGAATGCAAATTGACGCTCCTATAATAATGCTAAGCATTTCTGGCGGAATTGTTGTGGGCCCGTGTACTCAGATTTAGGTACACGTTAAAGCACCCCAGGTGGTCTAACTTTCCGGAGCCCTCCACTACGGCGTCTCTCATAATCGTATGGTGGTTTTGGGAAGTTAAACCCCGCAAATCAATCAATCAATATTGCTAATGTTTTCCACATTTGTGCAAAATATGTTTAAATTGGTATTTTAAGCGAAATCTTTGTATCAACTCAATTTCCCTGCAACCTATGAATATGAACCACTTTAAAATGTTTGTGAGGGATTCTGAGGGTTGGACAATACTTATACTAAAAGTTGCCACAGCGAGCTGAAAAAATTGCGTTACAGTTGCTGCGGAGAACAAAGTTAGGGAGAAGACAAGAAATGAAGTGAAAAGTGCAAGTGCAAACTATCAACTGAAGTTTATCGAATGAACTTGGAAGAAAGAGTGTTTCCAGGAAAGAGAACATTCGGTTTATAAAGAAGGTGGGGCCAGGCAATCTGGCTACTGTCTTCATGTGCTACACGTAATGTGACTGCGATTACCAGATGTGGTGCTCATTGAAAGTTCTTAAAGAAGCATGCTGAATAAATTGCTATTCATGGCTTCTAATAAATTCGATTTCCGTGGGATTTAGTGCAAAGGAGCTGAAACTGACGCATTCTGCTGATAGTTTGCGCTTGTACTGTCAGCTTCATTTCTTGTCTCCTTTACAACTTCGTTTTCGCCTCAACTGTAGCGCAATTTTTTTAGCCATAAAAAACCAACTAGCCCAGTACCTCACTTTGCTAACACTCATTAAAACTTATGATTGAGTGAATTGATAAGAGACACCCGCTACTTCTTTTTCAGTGTCAGTAAGGGTAACGCGTCACCTTTTTTTTTTGCAGAAAACTTTCGATTATCTCTTGGTCCTTATTTGTTTGAGTAACAAGTAATGTATTAAGTTGCTTGTTTTTTTGTTAATTACAGCACTGGTACTGAGCCTAAGTTTCTTTAATCACCTGTGTTTGAACTGATTTGCTTTTTCCTTTCTTTTTATATATTGCCTGCTAAAAGTTTGGCATGGGCCTTCTCTTTGTGGCAAGTTACTTAAGGATTTGAGTGCAACAGGTAACATTTTATTGTTCATATTCCCTCTGGACTCGTGAAATGTAGCCTTGCACTACAGATTCAAGAATCGGCGATGAGACCTCCCTACTGACGGTCGTGTCGGGGACAACCGTATCAAGTTTGCATCACGCAGGAAAGGGACTGAAGAAACAGCTGCGGCGAAGCTCCAGCGGTACAAAGTGCAAAAGTTGGGGAGGATAATTCCTCAGTAAAATCATTTCATCATCATCATCAGCGTGACTGCGTCTATTGCAAGACACAGGCCTCTCCCATGATCTGCTAGTCAACTTGGTCCTGTGCTCGCTGATGGCATTTTATACCCGAAAACTTCGTAATCACATCTGCGCATCTAACTTTCTTTATCCCCCTAACCCTCTTGCCTTCGCTGGGAATCTAGTCAGTTATCCCTAACGACTAGCGGTTATCCTGCCTACGCACTACATGCCCGGCCTCTCTCCATTTTTTTTCTTGATTTCAAATGTGATATCCTTAACACCGGTTTCTTTCACTCTGTTCTCTTCCTGTCTTATAAGGTTACACTTATAATTTTCCTTTCCATCGCTCGCTGCGTCATCCTCAATTTCAGCTGGAAAAACTTCTCAGTAAAATAGAGTGCCTTATTTTGGTTTATAAAATAATGTGCACAAATGTTATAAGGAGCGTGCTGTTTTGACTTTTTACTTTAAAATAATCCCTGTTTTTATTAAAAGACCTCAGAAACTCACCAATGTTTTGAAGTGGTATTGATATATTTTGAATGTACCATTTCAGTAGGTTGATAAAATATCGACCAATTAATTTTACTAGATGAAACTAAAATCACCAAATAGAAAGAACAACAGCAGGCAAAATCAAGGATACCCATTGAATTAAGCACTTGAGAGTACTTAAACACACAGTTATAATACCTGACAACAAATATTTTTAAGTTTGATGTCTCGTTGGTACTATTTCCATAGCTAATGAATTCATTTGCAATTTGTAGTATGTGTTGACGTCAGTGTATTTTAATAAATGATAGTAAGTGAGGCAATCATTTTTTCAAGAGACGTAAATATTGCTGTAGTCTTGCTCTACATAAGGAATGCTTTTATGCTGGAATCACTAATCTTGTTGTTGCTTCCCCCAGGCCACGCTTGATTTCTACGATGGGTGAGAATGAAACAAGCTTCACAATTCATATAGATTGGCTGATCTCTGAGGCCCACAAAAGTTCTCCCGAAGGAGGTCTGATCGATGAAATGATGGCTTTGACGTGGCGCCAGAGAGTCTCTTACGTCGCATCAGCTAGTGTTCGTGAGGCTAAGATCAAGCACCCGTACATAATGGTAAGTCAGTTTAGTTGCTACCAATGAAACACAGCCTGTTAGCTTGCTTAGCTGAAGAGGCAGCTAAATCTAATGGCATCTTCGGCTGAGGTGCACTGGCATAGTGACGGTGAAAGGAATGTTACGTCAAACACTGCTCAAGTTTCACGCGCGACTACAGGCCAGACGAACAGTTAACTATAAGACTCGAATTTGTGAGAGTAGCGCCGTCGGCAAGAGACGCAATTCAGAAGATGACAATTTGCAGCGTCCTACTTGCACTGAGAATAAAAGAGCAAACAACGGAAAACCATGTACAGAGATACACTTGCTAGACGCTACGTGTATAGTAGGTGCGTCTTTTCTCCGGGTGGGTGTGCTGCATCAGTTCTGTACCAACTCAACGAGGTTTACGTTAATTTTCGCATCGCCTTCGATGTCCAGTGAAATCTTTGCACTAAAGTAGCCTTGTGCGAGTACGGTCGGGCGATGTCAGCTCACGCACCCTTTTTCTTCCCGTCCAGCCGTGTATTGTGGCAGCATCAGCTGTCAATAGTGTCTGAACTGATGAAACGTCACCGCGTCGTCAGCCGGCGTGCGCGGGCTGATGGTGCGCGAGTTGATGGTATTGCACCACGCTCCACTGTCGACCTTCGCGGGGGCGTGCACTCGTGTCATGGCCGGCCCAGCCGAACATGCGGCACCGAACGAGTGCACAAAGAACGGCCTGGTCGCCACCAGTCAAAGATGCCATATAAAATATAGGTTTTGTAGCACTTTGAGAAGCCCATTTTTAATGTGTGGGCTTCTCTTTTTGGTAAGAAACGTTTGAAGGGCCAATAGTTTTCTGTTAGGAAAGATGGCACGATCTTTAGGGGAAAGATGGCACGATTTAGGGAAAGATGGCACGATCTTCAGTGTGTTTGTTGTGGTAAAAAACGGTTTCCACACCCGCATAATTGAAACAGAAGTTAATATTGAAAAGTTATAGGTTGTGCTACAAGTGTTGTTATTTCTAACGTGTGCTGTCAGAGTGTTACCATCCACATCATTCTCCATTCAACTTCAATAAAAAAAACTCTATGATTTGTTCCACCTGATACAGTGTAGTAATTATCACCAATATTCTGTATCTTTGGCGGGTGATCTTAATCACCAAGGCATAAACTGGTGGACGTGTACACCCGAAGGTGGTACAAGGAAGACTGATGATCATAAAACTCTCAATGTGCTACAGCGTTATTCAATTGCCTTGTTCAGATGCTATTTTAGATCCTCTACCGACTTTCATAGCACTTTGTATGCATTTTTCTCTCTCTTTTGCAGTTTTGCAATGACTTTGCAAGACTCACCAAGATTGACCCATTGCCTCGTATCACACAAGAGATCAACAAAATTGTGCAAATGGCAGAAACACAACAGATTCCTTGCAAAACAGCTGCAATGCATTGCTTGAACAGGCGCAACAAATGTCTCCAGAGAGGCTGCAAATGTGCCGTGAGTAGTGTCGAAAACACTTCAGGGCACCTTTCAGACCGGGACTTGATGACAAATAAGTCTTGCTTGTTTTCGTTTCATGGTAATACCAATAGAGCACATCTGTACCTAAGTGATAGCTTCTAGAGTACTACTGTGCATGAATATTTGGTTCTTTAACTCTAGCTCTTGAGGCTTTCAACTCATTACTAGTGCTGAACTGAAATTTCTTGACAATGATGTAGCGGGATAATCAGGCTGGCAGGTTGGCATGTTGTTTGATATCTGAATGAAAATGAGCTGATGTAGCGTTGCATAGAATGTTTGGGGAAATCGGCAAATACTTAAAAAAATTGACCTTCGCAACTTTTAGGAAACGATTGAAAATTGCACCTCAGTGTTCACTATCAAGTTTTTGCTTTCCTTGCAGACATCTTGACAATTACAGTCCTTCGGACTCTGTCTGGAAATGTAAAAGAACTTGGTGGTCTTTCGTCATTGTTTTTTCAAGAGGGGGTAAGTTTTTTGCAAGTTTTTTCTCACACAATGCATTTTGAGTATGAGTATTGCTCTAAACAGTGCTCAGAAATGTGCTTTGCTTCACGGTGGTAGTCTTATGGTCAACAAACCAAGCATTATGTTCATGAACGTACTTTACACGAGACAGATGTCTGAGCTAATCCAAAAAATAAACAACCTTTAAACTGCCACGCTGGATTATTCTGAAGACATGTATTTATTGCACACAAAACGCAAAACATTGCTCTCATGTGTAGATAGACCTGCGTGCTAATAAAAAAATAATGTTTTCTGCACAAAAGTGGTGCAATAGCGTGCAAATGATTGTTTGCAGTATAAAAAACCACATGTGATCTAGCAGGACATCGGTGAATTTGATTTCACATGCTAAGACGCATTCAAAGCAACGAGCATACACGGTTTGTGCATATAGTACATAGTTTTACATGATGTCACAGACATGTTCTCTGCGCTAGGTGCCCTAAGATGGTGTAACCGTGACTCTTTATCTCATTACAAACTTCAAGTGTAGAGGAGGGCAGAGTCTTTGGTTCTCCACGTTCTTCTGTACTCTCCCCGCTTTCTTCTGTTGGCAAGCAGCACCAAGGGGGAACATAAAGGAATGCGAAAGGCATAGCATTAGTTTAATGTCACCGTTAGAGTTCGCACAGCACCTCAATCGACGGGGGGTCCTAAGAAGGCAGCCATGATGACGTCAATGCGAACTGTGTATATATAAGTCGACAGGAAGAATCTGTACACACATATACACATGCATAGTGTGCACATGTGTCTACACATATATACACAGGTGTATGCACAGATATTGTACCCGTAGGTGTCATGTACAAAAAACAAACTGGGCATGTTTGTCCAATTCGTTTGTGTGAAGTTCCACTGCGAAGTTTCACAGCGTTAAATCCATACAACTACTTACTTACAAAATGCAACTTTGCTTTATATCCTTCAATATACGAATGTTGCATGTCAACAACTTTTTTATGCTTCCCCTGCGCAAATATAAAAGCTGATATCATTGTTCTTTGTCTAGTAAATGTGGCTGGAATCTCTCATGCAGTGATGGAAGTGCTGCTCAAACTGCTCTAAAAGAAAAATGCTGCTTCATGCTGCTCCAAAGTGCAATTTTTCGAAGTAACTGCTTCAAACCTGCCCCGAAATGGGGTTGGCAAATTAAAACCAAAGAAGTTGAACCATTTGACCATTCAGTGAGCCTAAAGAAACCAAAAAAACTATACACACCATCATCCTAGTGTGCTACCAAGTGACATAAATCATGAAACATTCCAAGGGTTAACGAAAATTGGGCCAAGGTGGCTACTTTTTTTTTCTAATAGGAGTTGTCTCTTTGTTTATATAAGCATTATAGCGGTCATGAAAGGCTGCTCATAAAGACACAATGCACAACCGCCGGCATCCACACACACTAACTAGGTGATGTCAGCGTAAGTAGAGTAAACCAGCATTGATGCTTTGTCTAAGGAGGAAAGTGGAGCTCCACGGTACTTGCGAGGGCGCACAAGTAGAACACCCACTGGCGTCTTTGCCATACGCAATCATCGCCAGCTTGAACTCCACAGCTCGCGCCATATTACGCAGCGCTCTTGTGGGAAGCGGATTGTGCATAGCAAAGACGCCGATGGACTTCCCTTGCATGCGCTCGCAGATGTCATGCGGTTCCGCGTTCCTGGATAGGCAAAGCGTTTTTGCAGATATACTGAAGCGTGTGTCGCCGGGTCAGTGCGTGTGACTTGCGATGAGGTCATATTATCGTGTCAAAGCGAGCTTTCTTTTCACGACCCCTTTATATCATGCTTGAAAGCGTAGGAGTTTGAGCTAGTTGGTAGAACATGACGATTGTTATAGTGCGAGCTGAGAACGACGACAAAGGGACAAGAAGACGAGTGCTAGAAGAAGTAGTGCTCGTATTTTCGTCCGGTTATTGTTCTGAGCTTGCGCTATATTAATTGTCATTCCCTTTAAATTATTCTTTGAAATAAAGTTAAAGAAAGCGAACATGAGGTCTGAGCGAGAGCAAGCAGATAGTTCTATTCAGTCTCTTTTTTCTCCTCTTTACACTTTTCATAGTTCACACAGCTGAGAGACACTTACCACAGCTAAGCAGTAAAAAACAAACAGCATTTTAAATAGTTGATTGAACTATGCTTAACTGCTTACTCAGTTATATGATGGGCTAAAGCTAAATCTCAAAAGGGACACTTGCAAGGGGTGTCCTCCCAACTTTAACAACACAAGAAAAGTCTGGACTCCTCCTTGATTTATACCAATGATGCCAATATACCACTTGTGTACTAGCTGCATAGCAGCATACTGCCTGTTTAATAATAAATATATATATTTATGAGATTCTTTAGACTACAGGAGTAGTTAGGAACATGCATCTCCTCCGAAAACACTAATAGCCACCCTAATCTAGCATTTTTTCTGCTCCGAAGACAGCAAAGGCTGCTCTAAAGCAGCATTTTTTTCGCTCCTGAATCTGCTACAAAAAGCAAAATGTCGCTTTCATCCCTGCTCATGCGATTTTCCTTCTTCGGCACAGAGGCACCATTGTGTCGCAACATTTAACTGACCCTGCTGATTTACTGAATAATATGTTGTTCACAACAAACACCTAAATTACGTGCATAAATATTGGACTTGCTGTCCTTATTTTTTATATTTTATGTTATACTGATGTCGTGTAAACACACAGAAAGCTTTAAAATAGCTGACTGTGTGCAAAAAGAGTAAAAATAATTTCTCATAGCTTCTTGCTAATGGTGCAATATTTTTCTTGCTCTTACAGGAGCCGTGCGTTTCTGCAACACCTTGCGTGGTGTTTTCTAGAGGGGAAAGAATCCAGGAAGTGGACTATCTTCACGTGCAACTTGACCGGGCGAAGCTCTTCAGTGTTAAAAATGCACAGGAGGATCTGGCAGCTGTTGTCTCGGCCTACTGGATATTTAACTGTCAGTATGAGAGCAAGGTTTTTAACACACTTGTCAAAAAAAGATTTCTAGGAATCAACAACAAGTTTTTCTTGCCCAGTTTTTTTTCTGGCACGACAGAAAGCTTATCCTTTGTAGAGTTTGTAGTTGCAGTACTTAATTCCAAAAACACCTACTCATTTTATAAGCAGTATTTTTCGATCTCAAAGGCTCTAAACACGGATGAACCCTCTTATCCAGACGCTTAGAGTTTATAGCGATGCCAGTAGTCTTATTGGTAACTTGTGCATGGTGTTGTTGTGCTGCTTTTGCAGGAGTTCCTGTAACTATGCTTAACCACATCTATTCCGAGCTTTACAACTATTTTTAATAACAAGCTGTTATAATGAGACGATGTGGCTTTATTCAGTTTCTCTATTTGCACTGCGTTGCGCGCGCCTGCACTCAAGGTTGTTGCACCTGTGTTGTGGATGTATTGTTCCTATGTCGTTACTCTCTCGGCACTTGGACGCAAAATCACCGAAAATGTCACTGCGCATATGCGAGGCCATGCTGACTAGCAGAACACGTCATTTCTGAGACAATTTCTTAGTATAAAACCACGACCCTCCAAAATCTTAGTGACCTAGAAACTGCGTGCACTGTTTTATGAGCACGCAGAAAAGTTTCTCAAGACGTGCTGACAAGCATGGGATCTTTACGTCAGGCGAAGGCAGTGCCACTTTAATGCGTATTTCTAACGCAGGCCTATATTTACTTTTTCAGGGAATGATATTGTTTACTATAAAGAAGCAAACAGTATTTCAATGCTAACAAGAAAATTGTAATTGCCTACTCTAGTTTACGCTGACGTGATAGGGTAGATTGGATAATTGAAGTTGCTACGACCAGGTGGGGCCACAGGCTATTTTTAAGATTTCCAATAAATGAATAAAAAAATTGCTCCACTTTTCACGAGAAAAACAGGGTTGAATCGCTATGAGGCATAATCTTTCCA
Source organism: Rhipicephalus microplus (assembly GCF_013339725.1). Classification (NCBI taxonomy): domain Eukaryota; kingdom Metazoa; phylum Arthropoda; class Arachnida; order Ixodida; family Ixodidae; genus Rhipicephalus; species Rhipicephalus microplus. The sequence goes on from NC_051173.1 coordinate 54,889,852, forward strand.
TCTGTGCAGTCACCTCACTTCACGTTGTGGACAGTTGTCGGTCCCATTAGGACAACAGAGGCTTGATTCTTTCTCACTAACACTGATCTTATCGTTGCAATATAGGTGCTGTAGATCACAGCCCATATTTACTACTACCAGACCTTTTGGGTTATATTCTCTGTACAAGTAGACGTGATTATAATTGCATCGTGTTGTTCTGTATTAAAATTTCTTAGGGGCTAAATATACTGCACTGTTATATGCATAAAAGCCCAACTGTGCCACACATTCCAAATTAGTACAATTCGATCAGGTGCTGTTAGTAGCGCACAGTATCTGCTTGTCTCTTAAAGAAAATATATGGCTGTTAAAATGGTCATCATTATTTGTACCTAATAAATATTTAATTTGCAGGCATGCACGTCTGTATTGTGACCAAGCATTCATCCCTTGGGCATGCATGAGCTCAGGAAGAGGCCTTAGATGGATGCCGTGCATTTAGGTTAAAAAATGGGTAGCTGTATCGAGACCATTTGCGCAGTTCGTGATGAGTTACTTGAATATGGAAACACTTTTTTAGGAAACCTGGTTTGAAAAGGTATATACACAATTGACCACTTCCACCATAAATAATGTGCCATGCAGCCGGCACTCTGCAGAGCGCTTCTCAAGGGCGCTTGGGTAACTATAGCGTGCGAGCGAAGACAGCTGTAAGTGGGGCCTTCGCTTTGTTGACTACTAGAGAATGGTGGCTCCGCCAAATCGCGCTTCCTTTACGGTGGAAGCTAACTTTGCTTTGCACTAGTATACGCTAAGAACAAATTCAGCACTGTTTTGAAGAAGTGTGACTTGTTCTATCCAGAGCAGCAAAAAGAAAACTTGAGGAGCAACACCTGGACAGAATGAAGCACAGTTGCGGCACTTCTCGAGAACAAAGCCGTATTCTCTATATGCGCACATATAGAAAGAGTGAAACACCGCCGCTCACCTAACTGGAGCTTCACTGGAGAGCCGTGGTATTTTAGAAGACGATGCTACAGAAGCTCCATTTATAGAGCTGCCACTGTGCTTCAGTGCTGATTTTATAAGCAGCTGCGAGAGGCATGCACTCCGAGGAGTTGGCCGCTTGGTGCATGCATGAATGAATGACATTGTACATCTGTTCATGTACTAACGAACCGCATGTAGCCGGTTACTCAGCATGGTCTACAGAGTATACAGCAATCTGTATTTCTAGCCATTTCCGGCATCTATCATAATTTTGGCCACTGGTACGTCATATGGAGACCCTTCCAGCAACCATTTTAAAGGGTGTTATGACATCACAGCACTTTTTAAAAAACTGCACTTATTACCCCCTTTCAAATATTCTTTTGTGCACCTTTTCTTTAAAGGTGCTGAGCTCTGCACCCTTTTTCAGCACCCTTTCTTGAACAACCAATAGGGAGCTAAGGGTGCTCGTCTGGCGACGACCTCAATTACACCCTTTAGGGTCAGAATTGGTTTAGTGTGCACCCGAAGTCGTTAATATCCTCTGTGTCAGTACATGGGTTTAGGTGCCTCAATGTGGAACACAAAAGTGATGGTGTTTGAGAACAGAGAAAGGATGGAGGTGTTTGGGAACAGAACACCTTTGTGGTTATGTTATCGATGTCCAACTAGTCTGTTCTGCACCTTGCTAACTCGCGAGTCTTTGCAAGCAAGTTTCGCAGCTGGACACGTGAAGGCGTATGTATGACATAAAACGCGCGAAGAAATACTGTGCGTGTAAAACATCTGTGGTACAGTACATCGCCTTAAGTAGTGACAGGTTTTACGTAGGACTATCTGGTTGATGCGTCAACGTTCGGCTGAGAGAGCTTGACACTTTTCTACCCACGTGTACTTGTAGCAACTTGCCATTGCACTGCAAGGCCGGTGGTTGTATGCCCCTCTTTGATAGGGTTACAATTTTAGGTTCGGCTAAGACGCAGCATGAACGGAAGAATATTGAGGCATTCTATATCTGGAAACTGGGTCCTGATAAATGCGTTAGCACAGCTTCAGTTTACCTCACCAGGAAAGAATGCTTGTTTATAGCACAGAGCTGATTTTCTTGGGTTAGCTTGCTTGGTGTTTTGGTTTTTCGTTTGTTAACTGCGCATGCACTGTACGGACTTCAGTGGAAAGTTCTTTTTTTTCTGAAACAAACGGATAGTGGCACGTCTTTGCTGCCTGCCTATGTTTCTACGGCTCTGTTTTTTTTTTACTTCAACGAACTGCGGCTTCTCAGTTTGCTCTCATGCAGTGTCTCACGACGGAAATCATAGGTTTTTTGCTCAGTTTTGTATAGATCTGTGGGGTGGTAGTGGCGAACACTTATTTAAAAAAACTGATCTTGCCAGGGATAGCAGTCTCTAGAGGGTTAGCTTCCTTGAAGTACTAAGTGGAGTCCCAAGTGAGGGACCCCATTGTTTCTGGCCGCTGTCTTGGCATGCTGGACCATAGCTTCGTGGACCGAAAGGTCTTGGAAACCTAGTAGAGCGGCCTCTTTGTCTTTTCTGGTTTGATTTGCGTTCGGAAATAAAGAAAGATTGAGCTGGCATGCCCATACCATGTCGTGTCAGCCACCTCAGCCTACTACTGGCAGAGGCCGAAAAGGCGTCTTGCATTTTTTTGTGTTCAGACTATTTGTGGTCACGCTGGCTCTGCAAAAGAGACGGTGTTTTGAGATAGCGTGTTGCAGTTCGGGGCACTAAGTGAGCAATCAATGGGGAAGTGTCCCAACAACGCTACTGCATGGGCTGCACGATGATGTGGAGGCGGCACTCCTTCGAGCCACAAAGAAGTAGCACGAAGGAGCAAATTTGACAGACAAGATATTCAAGTGATACACACGTCTATCGCATCTCCGGGGGAAAGCACAAGAAAGCACGTGTGACGCAAGCAGTGCTACCGTCATGCAGCGTCGTTCACGACCACTCCCTAAAATAAGTAGGACTGACGGCTCCCGTTGAGAAGCACACGTCTGCAGTGGCAATGAATAAAGGAAGCGCTAGAGCCACTGTCCTCAGATGGACTTGATCGGCTACACTTCCGCTGATAACAAGGCGATCAGCATCGTCCGCTTCGTGGCGGTGGACGCTACAGCTGGCTACAGCAAGTGCTCATGAACCTGCATACCGGTGTTTAATTCAGCTGCGGTGCACATTGAGCACTTAACTTAAAGATACATGCTTTTTCAGTTGAGGCTTGTTTATTTGTATTTGCGTTTCTTAGCGTTAAACGTATGCACTGCTGCCGAATGAAAAGTGCCCTGACAAAGCTTTGTATATGTTGTTTGCTTAGTAGTGTACGTATCTACATATCATAGGGGGATGGGGGGACCAAGAAGAAGCTTGATAATCTGAAAAGTGAAGTAGCCGCTGAGTTGCTTTAAATAAGGATACTCTGAATGAACCCAAGGAACTCGGGCTTGATATGCAGAAACTCAAGCTTTTAGGATATAAGTTGCGTGAAATTCGGCGCGAAAACAAGAAACTAAAGTTACAAAATAGAAGCCTGGCACGCATGCTGGAAGAGCTGGAGCGATACCAGTGGTCGAAGAATTTATAAATCAAGCGAAAACTTTCTGACTGTGAACCAATGTAGGTCGTCACAAAAATTGAAGAACTGATAAAAAGAAAATTGAAGCGCATAACATAGACGTCGGCCACAGAATTTCCACTGCTAGGCACGGCCAGTCCAACAATATTAAACATTTTGTGTAAGAAACGATGCTGACTGATTGATATAAAGACAGCTGTTTTAATGGGCACTCGACTCGGCTTCACAGTTGCGCACCGACCACAAAGACTGATCATGAACGAACGACACCAACGACACCACCTCTCAATGAGGTCTACTGTTCTAAAACGCAGTCTGTTTTAGAGATACTACGCCACACTCGAGCACCTACCTCATCTTCGGCCAGCGTTAGCGGACGGGACCACGCTAAATTACGACTGCTTCTCCTAACGACCACTACTGAACGGTACCTGCCAGAGTGAAAAGGTGGTGAAGCATATCGCGGTTCACTGAGTTCCTTGCAAGTCCGGCAAAAAATGTAGTGTGTCCTGAACGCAGGGAGCTGTAAAGGCAGTTTCGACGGGCTCTGTGCTTACTGGGCTCCCCCTTATGTTCCAGCTCGCGGGCACTACAAGCCTCTCTGGACTGTGTAATCTTTCGCTTCACTGATTGAGGAACGAAGGCTGCTCACCAAAGTGTCTGCGCACCTTGTGGAGTTCAGTCTAAGTGTGTGCCACAGTGCGCCTATATGCACTGCGACGATGTCGTAAACGCTTCACCGATTCTGAGTGTGCTCCGGTTTAGTTCGGGAGCGTTCATTCGAAAACAGCTGGCCTCTTGATCAGCACGGTAGTTTCTTCGCAGCAGCACAGTGAGGCAAACTGTGTGTAAATATAAATGCGGGGCCGTGCCAATAATTCACTTGTTTTCTTGGAAACATTTTATCAAGAAGACTGCGTCTAACTACCCTGAACGCCTGCACATTCACGCAAGTGCAGTTTTTTTATGTGGCTGTATCTCAGTGATTACAAAAACTTGTCTCTCACTCCAACTCGTCGAATGGCACATGGTGTTCGCGCAACTTTTCCGCACTAGTGCTTTTCCACGTTTACATGCAACGTGTAGCATACCCATGATTCCAAGTATAAATATAAGAACCATGTCTCACTCAGTGACTGTTACTGATTGCACTTTAACGTGCTGAGAAGGAAAAGATTTCTGGTTTGAAAATAATATAGTTATACTTTAGTTGAAGCGCTGAGGAAGCGCCGATGTTCCCCAATCGACTTCAGTTGGTAGAGCATCGCACGTATTATTCGAACGTAGTTGGTTTAATCCCTGCCCTCAGCAAGTCATCTTTTCATCTACAATTTTTTCTTCACATTTACAAAAGATTTACCTGGTATAACATTCCCCCTACATTTGTTGGAATAATTGCCTAATATATCTCATTATTATTGTGTCTAACACCAGACTAAAGATAGTATATCTCATTATTATTGTGTCTAACACCAGACAGAAGAATCTTCCAGGTAAATAGATGAAATAAAACGGTGCAGCTGCCACGTAATAGATAATTTTCTTCTAATATGGCGACCATTAGAGTCGTTATAAAATTGAGCTCCCGAATGAAGCAGCGCCTTCACTAAATGTTTCTTGATTAATGCCGGTGAATTGGCCAGACTACTACAATTTGTCCGTGTCGGCCTATGCAACGTCAGAGCAAAAATGCTAACACGCAGTACTTAGCAGACCAGGTGTTTAGGGCAAGGGCGAGTGGGACGGATTTTCCACTGCAAGAGGCTGTTGGTACTACTGGCGCAAGGCACGGTTGCCTTGACCGTGGCCGTTAGTTCTCCTCACGAGGTTCGGACGGCAAGGGGACAAAGGCTCTATTCGTGGTAAGTTATAACATGTCCATTTTTCCACCATAGCACACTGTCTTTGAAAGACGATAGTATTTCTTTGTGTACTTAAACAAAGAACTTTTGATCTGTATATCTGTCCTTCCGTTGGCCTGTGTATCGCACGATTTGGCCACCTGCCAAATGTTTAGACACATCCTCAACGCATATCAATCAGTCACATATCAATCAGTCAATCAGTTAGTCAGTCAGTAAATCAATCAGTGTAAATTCACGTGTCTACCCAACCATTGAGATATTGAAGTGCCGAAGAACTCAGATACTGTACATCTTTGTGACATGGATTCCTGAACAAGTGGGCCTGGAGTGAAACGAGGCAGCACACGACACGCTCCGCTATCACGCCCACTCGGTCGCGGACCAGGCTATATTCTCCACCACCCCGTCCTCTACAAGAAGTCCCGGAAGTGTCCAGACACAGTAGGACAAACTTTTCGTCAGATGGGGAGACCTGCCACCTTAGCCGAAAGTAGAGCTAGGACGGTAGTGACATTTCTTCCTGCTCGACAACTTAATAGCGAAGTGTGCGCCAAGGTATGCCGTATGGCGTTTACTGTTGATCCTTTGTTCGATCTCAAATTCAGTGTGGCTGCCTCATCTTTAAGGAGGATATTAAAGGAATACAGCACATACCAGGCTTCACTTGTGAAGCCCACGATATGATATTCACAAACGTGCTGGTGGTTGAGTCTCGATGTTCCCGAATAATGGGAACCATTATTAGAGAGGACCATTATTCGGGAACTTTGTTCTCGAATAATGGTCCTCTCTTTACTATATACCATTGAGGTGAAATACAATCATTCACTTTTTGATTGGGTTGCTTGATCTATCAGATTATGTGTGTGTGTGAATGGGTATCTGTGTTAACGTTGTATGTTTGCATACTGAACGCATCATCCTACTATACGACCTAGTTTCTACGTTCACCATCAATTTTTGCACGTTTCGGTATGTGCCGCCAACTTGCAGCTGGAAAATCAGCAAACCACGCTCGCTACCGGCAGTGAAAGAGGCAGCCACTTTGGCGGCGATCATCTGTGCGAATGGTAAATAATTTGTTTTGCAAAGCGTACGCGGTAGAAAATTGAACACGACGAACGCATTACCGAACAATTTCTCACTTAACATTTCACGCATTGCGACACACGCTCTTTATTTTTATCTTCCGTTCCAGACAGTTTCAAGAGCATTGTTCCAGAGGTTACATCGCTAGTCGATAACTAACGGTACACAAACTGAAGCAAATGTATGAAATCAGAAAAAAAAAGACTATTATAAAACAAGATGAATTATTACTGCCGCTACCAACATGCGGCACAATATTTCTGCCTTTTATTTTGAAAACCTTGAGGCAGAGTTCTTGTTGACACTGATGGATTGTCTGGGAAACTTTGTTTGACCGTTTGCTCGCTTTTAAAAATAGAAAGAGGTGTTTCGATTGATTGCTGCTTTTACAGTAGTGAGCACATAGATCAGTCAATCTCATGCTTTTACCATAAATTGAGCAAATGTTGTAGTGAAATATCTCGGGTCAAATACTGCACCTTGTTTCCTATTCTTACGTGATCTCTTCAAAAGCCAAGAGAAATTGAGGAGCACCAAATTCGCATCGTTATAGTCTTCAGTATTACGTATACGAAATAGATAAATCTAAATAACTAAACGTATTCTGAAGTTTTATTTGCTGAACTAGATATTGATGAATATTGTTTATTATTTTGTTGTAGACACCGTTGTCTGTAGTAATAATTTCAAAATTTGTGGATTCCAGTTCTTGGTACATTAGCATAATGATCAAAAACTTCTCTGCATTTCACTTGTCTGTTTTCTTGAGCTCGCTTCAATGGTCCAGTTGTAGTTTTCAACAAGCCACAAATGTGGAGAAAAGTGGCATCTCTCCTTTTTTCTGCTATATTCAAAAGTATTTCATTAGCGGACATGGAAGCTTATTGCTTAAGTGCGGTGTGTTTAAGCATGCGGATTGGATTATCAGCTATGGAGGCCTCACTTCGAAGCCTATAAAGCAGTAGCTATTGTGAGCTTCATTTCAGGTAAAACGTTCAAATTCTCTCTCTCGTGAAATGTGACCCTTAGTCTACCGCTATGGCGGGTCTGCAATATACTGCCACTAGAATAAGTTCTTCTGGTAATCTTATTGATGCTGGCAGGCTTGTATGTGCCGCTCCTGCAAAAAAGAGGATGCAGAAACGCTTGCGATAAAAACGATAAAGTGGTATTGGTGGTAGTGCTAGATGTTGTTGTGTTAGATGTATACCGTTAGATGTAGGTGTTTGTGTTAGATGGCCACGATTTCACGCCCCACAAAGTATATTTTTGCAATGTTTACTGCACCCGCTGAATATACGTATCTGCGAAATAACGTGGACTTGCGAAAATTCACCCAATGTGAATATATATTTTTGTAATTTTCCGTAATAACGCAGTGTTAGTCCACCATCACGCTCCAGATTATTTATTGTAAGAACGCTTGCATAGCGTCACAAGAAGTGTAATTATTGCACCAGGTACATCATATCACCATGAAAAGTCGTGTGCTGGTATATTCAGCCCGAACTTGGATTGGTACTATTCTCTCCGACTACCCAATTTTATACCCATTTTTGTGACTGAGTTTCTGGTAATGGCACTCCCTTTACGGTAGTTAAATGCGGAAATTACATAGGCTCTTATAGATACAGGTTCTCTGTGCCTCTATGCTGCACATTGTTTGTGCTAAATCGCACATAATAAAGGTGTTTCGTGCATTATTAGCCCTACATTTGACAAAAGTTAGGTTAGTTTCGGTGCCGCATCATAAAAAGCTGCTCTTAAAAGAAATTTCCGATTCTTTAGTGAAGTAATCAATAAGTAGGCCAAGTTCACTGTGTTTTCCACCATTCGCTCATGTAGCGGCTGCGTGATTTCACAGGCGTACCAATATGGAAAGCTTGCAGGTACATCACTCACAAATTCCACAGAATATTGGCCCATATTACGTCTTTAGCGCCGATCCTTTTGTGACACACGTAAACTAGAAGTCGCAATAACGAGGCTGCACTGCAGGGTGCCAGAACAAAATTTCTGTCAACACAGGTGAGCTAGAAACAATGGATAATTTCTTTTTGACTTGAAAGCAATTTACTACAGTTCATACATTAAAGTTAGAAAGTCCTTCACATTCTACTGTATAAAATTTATTCATGTCCGTTATTCTGTCTTGTGGAGCCTCTATTTCTGGGTGTTCGAGTCCGAAAGTCTGCATGGCAGTGGGAACTTATCTGAATGAGACCAAAGACTCACAAACTAATCTATATTATCCTTTTTTGTCGACATACGCATACCTTTTTTAGTTAGGTTTTTATCTAGGGTAGTATCTATTACTAATAAAAAAACTTCGTTATAATAGGTACACTTCAGTGAGCATGAAATATTGTTTTAAAATTTGTAACATTTTCATTTTACAACTTCTTTTACTTTAAAACTGAGTAAAATTTTATAAGACTCAATTATGGGCTAATCCTCCACAGTGGGTATGAGCCACAAAAGAAGGTCAACAAGAACAAGAACTAGTAAGTCCAGGATGACGAGCTAGTGTGCTGTTAATTACACAATTCAGTTACGGTATAACGCAGCACTTGTGGAGGCCCGGAGTAGTAGTTTATACGCTGTAACGACGAGGAAGATCTCAATCCCACCATCAATACCTCGGAAGAAACAGCTCACCTTTGGTGGAGTCGGTAGCAACGAGGCCTACTACCCCAATTCAGCCCCCTGTCGGGACGCTCCAGAACCATGAAGAGTGCGACCACGTCAAGGCAGAGTTAACAGACAAAGACTCCGCCACCTCTTTTGCCGCCAGCCTCTCGAACCGCAAAGCCGTTGCATGGGAAATGCTACGAAGACGTTGAATACTGGCTGGACCAATACGAGTTACCGTCGCCAACAAGTAGGACGATTGTTAAAAGCTTCGGTACGTCTATTTCTACCTGGAGAATTCAGCGCGCATTTGGTTTGAGAACCGTGAGGCTGCCCTGACAACTTGGCTGGTGTTCTGCACTCAGCTGTGGAAACCGCATAATGCTTCCGACCGGAAAGAACAAGCAGAAGGTCTCCTCAATTCTCGCAGTCAAATGCCAAACGAGAACGCTGCCATGTTCATTAAGGAGATGTCTCGGCTGTTCCGTTGTGATGCAAGTTCTTTTGTCTTAGTAAGAGCTCTCTAGATTTGTGCCTGTGAGTCTGAAAGAAGAACAAAGCCGCTTGGTTTCTCAAGACCCACACAAAACGTTTAATTAAAGTGTAAAACAATAAAAATTTTCTGAAACCAAAACAACTTATAAAAGGTACGCTATAGAAGCGGTAAAATACCCAGATCAACGACCTAATTACAAGTCAATTAACTAATCCAGGCTATTCCGTTCAAACAAGAGTTAGAGGTGGAGGGATGAAGAGTTTTCTGTCTCAGCAATATGTAAAGACTTGATTTGTGCAATTCACGGTGGTCAGATGGTTACAGCGAAGGAACGCTGGATGGTGGGCGACGAGTCAGGAAGTAAGAGATATCTGGCAGGCAGTAAAATGTACGGCTCGGATGGCTACAACTGAATCGAGTGGGAACGCAGTGGCAGGATGCCCTGGTCGGTTGAAGTCTTTAGGGCTCGGGTCCGACATCCGATGGCCGATGTTCAGCGCCCGGTCCTGTTACAAGCTTCCGCTCAACACGTCCTCGGGCGCGACGCTCTTCAACGTCATCGTTCTCGTTAGAGCAGAAGCGCATGTGCACTCGATTAGGTGTTGTTTTTTGTAACGCGCATTTTTTGAAGGCGCGCATTTCAGCGCACAACACTCATGACAGGAGCCCCCATTTTGGAAAGTTTTTCACCTCGAAAATCTTCGGCTTGGTACGCGACAGGCATCAGCTATGGACTTCACATGCCAAAAGCAAGGTTGCCTATGACACTTTTCATGCACATTCAGTGAGCACTGAATAAATACCACTGTCAACAAGAATAGTTTGACACCTGTACCAGTGCCATCGTATATACACAAGGATAAGAACAAAGGCTGACATGTTTTGGTCACTAAAGTGTACAAATGCAATCCCAATCATTGTATATTGGCTGATTTACACTCCGATTGTGCATTCTCAACAAGCAGACCTGTTTAGTCACGTAAACCTTCACCCTACAAATACCCTACACCCGATGAGCTCACACAGTAAAAACGTAAAATTACGCTTACAACAACTTAGCTGTTAACCTCCAAGTTCTGGGTGTTTACTGTGAGAACCTGGGTTCTACATCCTTGTTTGGTCGGAATGTGCGGAAAACAACGAACTCCAATACTTAGGCTTCATTGATAACGAGATGGCGCTTGATTCGTTTGAGATGCAGCCACTACGAAACAGGGCATCGACAAACTCAACATAAACATACTAAAAGAAATTTACTGCCTATCTACATCCACCATGGTTCCCTATAAGGAAAGTGACAGAAATCTAATAAAGAAGGGTGTAAGGCAGGGAGGCTGATCTTTTCAATGCTACTCAGGCGTCGTGCTTGAAATACACTTTAAGGAACCTAGATTGAGAAGAGTTAAGCATAAGAGTTGATGGAGAGTATCTTAATCACCTGCGAAGCATTGGTGACAATGTCTTAATGAGTAACCCAAATCATTCTCAAAGCAGGAATAGTAGTCTACTGCTATCTTCAAGAGAAAGGTAACAGCTGCATCTTTCCGGTGCCTACCAACGGAAGAAAAACCTACAGGTTTACAAAGAGGGTTTATCCGAAATAGACATCTTCCTGTTTGTATACAGAGTAACGTCAGTGTGGAAACTCCGCCCACCATACCTTTTCTGAGAGCCGGTGCTGGTTGGCAAGAAAGTTTCACCAGCGGCATCATTCTGCATAGACAGCTGCATGTCTGCATTCCTTCGACAAAATTTTCTGCATTCCTGTGTTCTAAAGTCACACCTTTTTATAGAAGGGGGTTGTGTAAGGGTCACTGCTCATAGTGTGTAAATTTGCTCATCGTATATGCATTGACAGAGAAACTTTATTTAGAGTACTGAGAGACACGACTCGCACGCAGTGGATTCACCCACGTAGATGGCCGCCATAAAAAATCTGATCTTTTTTTTCAAAAGCGAGCATTTTGAATGTGTAAGGTGACTGGCATTTTAAGAAATACTTGCATGGCATGGATGTAAATCTATTCAATTTTCATCGTGGCGTGTGCAACGCAGTTTTAAATGAGGTACAGCATTGGTGGCAGCATGGTTTTGAGCTGCCATACATGACGTACGTCATGGATAAGATTCTCAATCATTGCGCAAAAGTATGATAAGAGGTGAATGAAAATAGAGAAGCACCTATCGCCGTTCCGTTTCTCAATAACCCAATAAAAATTCATGTGATGTATAACCCGACCACTTAATTATTATCTGGGACCGTTGCTTCGCTGCATTTGATACCTATAACGTGTTTTCGTACCTATATTGCTCCTTTAGGCTTGATACGCAAACTTTTAATGTGCAACGTCACTTCATAAAGATCAAGCCGTATAAGTACAAAGTAGATAAGAAACGAAAATCTCTGCTGTTTCAATTAACACGTATCAGGTATCAGATAATACGAGTTATAGCCGAGGTGAAGCGTATATGCAGATTCGACAACGCTACAACATGCTTATAGCTCATGCATAGTCATATATATCACCCGGAGATCATGCACTTTTATTAAAGGCAAAAATTTTTGTCTGTCTGCCAGTAAATTTGTCTGTTTGTCACTACTAACCGCACCGCGTACTTGGAACAGTCGACCCCATCCACATCGCCCACCAATGTTGCTCAAGGTTTAGCGTTCATGCTTGTGCAATTGTCAATCGAAAAGCAAATATTGTGCATGTCTGGGGCACCATCACAACACCTATATATTCAGCATGTGCGTCTGTTACTAGAAAAGGCATGCATAAGTAACTTTAAGGACCGTAGCACTTATCACGCTGCGCTGACCATGCAACGCTTGCACGAGAAGGCAAGTGTTTCCAATGCTTTGCTAAGAATAGACAGTGGTGGCACCTACCCTTCGCCTTGCGTTCTACACCTTATCACCTCTGAGACGGGCGCGCGCACCCGTCTCAAAGCCACGCGCTTTGTTCTCAAAAGAACACTACCAGATGGCGCTTATGTCTCACGTATGATGTGACTTGATGCGCTCATCACCTCCGCAGCACGCTCGAGGCTCTCTAACGCAGCGCCTCCAGAAAATGATTCACCGTTTTTCTTGCGCAGAACATGAAATAAATGTTTGTTCCCTCTCTCCACAAAAAAGAATATCGTTGTTCGACCACATTTGCAGATTAACATGTAGACACGGGGCCCATTTCTTTTCTGCACGCCGCGCATACGCTGAGATGTACCTACACACAGATGATCGCGTCAAATGCTTTGTTACCTTGACTAAAATGTCAGATCGGGAAGTTCCATGCACAAGTGGTTACAGCAACCGGCTCGCAACGGATACCAGTGTTTTCGCTAACAAACGCATCACGTTATTCACACAGCACACACCAAGCACATATTCCCAGTTTCACCGACCGTAAAGGTGAACCAATATTGACGATGCCTCTCAGCGCATACTTCACGCCACAATCAACACTGCACAATTCTGAAGACGCTGCCGCTGTTCCTCACACAGGCTGCTACGTGCATTCCCTTCTCCGAGATAAACAGCCAGCAAGCGTGGCAAATATTTCATCATGCAATTTACCACACACCTAGATGTTCTTTGACAGATGGAACAGCTAATGTTTCCACTGTAACATCAAGATAAAGCTTTCAAAAAGGAAAACAAATAGCATAACCATGGAGTGAATGATCGAGAGTGAGGCGAAGCATCAGTCCGTTCATTCGTTCTTGCTTGCATCCGTGCATGCGTCCGTCTGTGTGACCATTCGTGCGTACGTCTCTTCGTGCGTCCGCACGTCCATCTGTGCGTCCGTCCCTGCGTTCGTCCATGCATCCACCCCTACGTCTATCCATGCGTCCATCCATCGGTGCAGCCATCCGTGAGTCCGTCCATGCATCTGTCTGTGTGTCCATTCGTCCATCTACTGAACACTCCAAGTGCCACTATCTCGCATCTTTTCATCATATATTCCGCATATCCAACGCCATCGCGCGGACATTTCAAGAACTAAACGAGCGGCGGCACCCACACATTTTCTTACGGCTTGCGCTTCGTGTCTACTTCCCACCTTTAACCACCTCAAGTTCACGGTATATACTAGTTCATTGTATTCATGGCACTGCGGCCCATTGCTCACTAAACCTTTCTAAAACCAAGGAGGTTATGCCCAGCGAGTATGACGTAGCAACCCTTTCTTGTCAGATAGTGCTTAATGTACATGCCAATGGCTACTGAGGAGGAATGAGAGACAGGAGAATTCGGCTTTTAGTTAACGCGCATGTGGCGAATTCTTTATTGTTCAACAACGCACCGAAGAAATCTATCACCGGTACCACCTTGGAGGTCAAAATGTAAAACTGGTTACACACTACGACTACTACTGCGACTACGAGGGACGAACGGGTGCCGCTATAAGGAGCTTCGCCCCTAAAATTGGCCCCGTCTCAGCATGTAATCTGCACATGTCGTCGAAAGACGCTAGTCTAGTGTGTGGAGAGAGTGCACAAGACATTCATTTGATGTTCTGTGCAAGAAAATCTGTGAATGGTATTCTAAATTCGCTGCGTTAGTGCCTCGAGCATGCAGCGGAGGTGAACGAACGCGTCAAGTCACGTCATACGTGAGACATAAGCTTCCATCTGGCAGTTCTTTTAGAAAATAAAGCGCGTGGCTCTGGGACGGGTGTGCGCGCCCATCTCAGAAGTGATAAGGTGTAGATCGCAAGGTGATGGGTAGGTGCCACCACCGTCTCGTTTTAGCAAAGCGTTGGAAACACTCGTCTTTCCGAACAAGCGTTGCATGGTCAGCGCACCGTGATAAGCGCTACGGTCCTTAAAATTACTTATGTATGCCTTCTCTAGTAAAAGGCTCACACACAGAATATATGCGTTTGGTTATGGTGCCCCAGACATATGCAATAATTGCTTTTTATTTGACGATTGCACAAGCATGAACGCTCAAGCTTGAGCAACATAGGTAGGCGCTGCTAATGGGGTCGGCCGTTTCAAGTAGCCAATGCTGGTAGGAGTGGACAAACAGACAGACTAAAATTTTTGCGTCGAAGGTCTCCAAGAAAAACTATCTTTATTTAAAAATAGTTGCCTCAAGCACTGAGCGACTACACCCCCCTCAGAGACCAGCGGGAGTGTTTTGCCAACCACTGCCTTGCACCTACACTAATGACATCACGCTGTGACGTACTCCAGTAGAGATCCATTGTGGACGATGCAGCAAGTGGTGGAAATGAAAATCAAAGGTGTTAAGAGACCAGAAGACAGGAAAGTGAATCATGGAAGAAGCTAGGGTTAATGATATCATTGTATAAAAGACAAAGAAATAGAGATGGGCCGAGAAAGCAGCACGTAGGCAGGATAGCCGTTGGCCATTAAGGCTTCGTCTTTGCAGAACAGCGCAAAAAACGAGAAGACAGAAAGTAACACAAAGAAAAGAGAGCATTTCAGCGCTCTTTCCTGTGCGTTTGTCTTCACGTTTTCATGCACTGCTTTGCAAAGATTAAGCTGTACCATCAAGGTAGAAACAATACACTTTTAAATGTCATTAGGTGTAATTGACTGGATTCCTATAGAGAGAAAATACATGAGGGAGAAACAAAGTTAGATGGACCGATGTAATTAAAAAGTTTCCTAATGCAACGTGGCAGCAAAAAGCACTAGACCGTGTACACAGGCGCATGATGGGAGAGGCCTTTGCCCCGCAGAATGTGTCATGTAGCAAGAAACTGAAAGGGTGAACCAAAAGGGGTTACGCGATTGAGGACGACGAAGTGTGCGCGCGAAAGGCAAGCGTGAGCTTCGGAAGAGCGACGGGCAGAGGAAGAACGTGGCCAGCTAACAAGAGCGCTTGGCTTCGGGCCTCAGGGTACCGAACGGACGAGCCCGTGTCGCCAACCCAACCGGAATGAGCGTGACGTGCTTCTGAGGCGAGTGGCGGTTCCGAGCCGGGTCCGACATGCTGTCCCTGTATCGGACGAGCGTGCGGGCCAGGGCAAGCAGCCGATCCTGTCCAGATTCGGGTCCGGCACAAGTAGTCAAGTCACCGAAGTCGTGGCCACGGTGCCACGTCGGAACCTGTTTGGCACGACCGCCAATTGCAGGTGCAACCTTAGTGTTGCGTCGGCCGCAGCCTGGGCTGCCCGGTCCAGAATGAGCAGCTGATGGTCTCCTCGTGATATCCTGTGCACTTGGCGATCTTCCCGTGGCGAGGTTGCGTCGTCGACACCATCGTCTTCAGCGGGAGCGTGAGTGGCACCCGACGGAATTAGGCTTGCGAGTAGTGAGGACGCGTGGGTTGCTCGCGTGCGCGTAGTCATAATGATTGTAGGGCTGAGTTATGTAGCCAGTGTGTTGTACAGATAGCCACAGTGTTGTGATTGTTTTGTGTATGAAGTCTATAAATCTTTTTCTTGTCCTTGTATTGAGTTTCTGTGTCCGAGGGCCCGAGAATCACCAAATATGGCGAGCCTATGCCAGGATGGCTTATTAAAACCTAAAACCATTATTCAAACAGAGTCTTTGTCTTGGACAGGAAAGAAATTATTCCATTGGCCGACAGCTAGGGTTGTAGAATGAGGTGCTCAGAGAGTGGGCTGAACCAGAGTGCGTTGAAGCTCGAGATGAGCAGGCTAAGGAACATGAGATCGCAAAAGAAATCGCTGAGTGGCAGCATAAGCTATTAGAGCAGCAGCAGGAAATGCAGGAACAAGAGCTGAAGATCCTCGAGCCGAAGCTTCCACTTCAGGAGAGCGCAAGCAGGGTACAGCCAATGGTGGCTGACGAACAAGGAGTATCCAGCATGAGCGCCAAAGGAATAGCTGAGGTGCAGTCCTCATAAACTGATTCCGCCCTTCAATGAAGCTCTGGACGACCTATACGCGTACCTGAAGCGATTTGAACGGGTCGCAACGTGTCAAGGGTGGCCGCGTGAAAAGTGAGCTCTTTCACTTAGCTTATGCATGACAGGAAAAACGCTAACAGTCATTGGCCAGTTTGGTCCAACAGCTGTGCTGAATTACTATCAGCTGAAAGCGGCACTTCTTCAGATGTACCACTACACTGCGGAAAATTTCGTAAAGCGAAGCCCGAAGAAAACGAGACTGGTCTGCAGTATGCTGCAAGACTCTCCGGCTACTTCGATCATCGGCTTGAAGTGAGCAAAACGGAGACAAGATTTGCTAGCTTGAGAGACCTGATGAGAAGGGAGAAGTTCATGAAGGGTTGTTCTGCGGCACTCAGGATCTTTGTCAAGGAAAGAAGTTTCAAAACACTGAGTTCGCTGTACGAGACTGCCGATAACATTATGAAAGCACAGGCGCTCACTAACCTAAGAAAATAATCTGTTCCCAAGGAACCAGGACCATCAATGTCAAAGTCAGACTCTGCGAAGAAGAGAGAGAAGCCAGCAAGTCAGTTTCCTATGCGACAAGAAGGTGCACAGGGCAGCCGAACGCTGGTCGTGCACAAAGACATGTTCCCCTGTGAATGATCACAGTGGTGTAGAGTACTCCACTGGTACATCGAACAGATGGGAAATATCTTGCGCGTCAGTACAAAGAAACATTTGAAAATATTCAATGAACGCAGATGGCGTAGTTTAAGAGGACGGCCAAAAGATCCCAGTTGTCAACGCTGTGGTCGGTCGAAATGTCTTATCTAGGGAAATAGAAAATATGCCCGTCGTGAACGGCTTTCATAATAAGCGCCCAGTTTGAGTACTTCGTGACACTGGCTGTGAAACGGTAGTGGTACGACAGGCATTAGTGTCGAAGGAAAACCTGACCGGAACGTAACAGCCAGTAGTGTTCCTGGACTGCACGGTACACTGCCTACCAGAAGTTGTGGTCTACCTAGACCCACCTGTTTTCAAGGGACAAGTTTGTGCGCATTGACGGCGTAACTCACTTTATAATGTTGTAGTTGGGAACATCAGAGGAGCCCTATCACTGGACACCTTGAGCATGAGAGACATCAAGACGGGCGATTCCAGTGGATGTGCGGACATCAAGAAAATAACACCTAAGAAGTCAAAAGGTCGGAGAAAACGAGGACATCAAATCACCGTGAGTGAAGCCGCCAAACAACCTCGTGCAACAAGGACCAGGCCCAGTGACAGCAGTGCTATCTATAGTAGCAGACAGCGACACCCAGATGGCATGCTTGATGCAATGGCAAACAAGGGCACATCCAGATAGATCTCCATTGCTTTTGGCCTCGCCAAGGCAGAAATTGCGACTAGGTGTGACGCGTTTCCACAGTATAGTTGCCCCACAAGATGACTCGTGGTCGTCTCAGGACCCAACGCCCAGGGTACCGCTACGCTGACGAGCCAGGCAGCATGTCTACTTAGAGCGACGCAGAAGCAGCTGCTGCATTCGAAATCAACCGGGGCTCCTTACGCACCATAGCGATGGCACGAGGATTCTCTGCGACCCGGTGCAGCAGTCATCGTCGCCGCCTTTGCCATCAATGCGAACACCGTCTTTGCAGTCTTAGTATTGACGACACCAGAGCAAGACCTACCAGCGACGTGACATTACTCAGTGACGCCGACTAAGTGAAGTATAGTGTGGTGTCGTCCCTGTGACGAGACATCTGTGTTGTGGATTTTGCGTTGTGGTACAGAGTGTCAGTGCGTGTTTTATTCGAAGAGCGAGCAGTATGAGTGAGCCTGGTTATGAGGTATGCACAGTATGCAAGTGTGTGGTGGTACATGTCACTTCCGACCGTTTTCAAACATCCGAGGAGTGCATCAACCGCCCATGATATTGTGTGGAGCAAGTGTCGAGCAGTGTTTTGTGGCTGATTCTTGCAATGCTGACATATCTACATTTCCCAGTGATTGGTCCAGTTATTGCTGTGTTCTGTTGTGTCGCGTCAACACTGATTTTTCCCTGCACGACGTACTGGTAGTTGGGGGGGGGTAGTAAGAACCTGAAATTGAAAGTGCCAACCGAAAGGGGTTACGAAAACGAGGATGATGGAGTGTGCGCGCGAAGGGCGAGCGTGAGAGTGGGAACTTCGGAAGAGCGACGGGCAGAGAAAAACGCGGCAAGATAGCAAGAGCGCTAGGCGTTGGGCCTCAGGGGAGCGAACGCACGAGCTGGTGCCACCAACCCAAGCGGGACGAATATGGCGTGTTCCTGAGGTGAGAGGCGGTTCCGGGCCGGGCCTGACATGCTGTTCCTGTGGCGGAACAGCGTGTGGGCCAGGGAAAGCGACTGATCCTGTCCAGACTCGGGTCCGGCCAACCAGTCACCGAGATCGTGGCCACGGTGCCAAGTAAGAACTGGTCTGGCACAACCACCAATCGAAGGTGCGACCTCGGTGTTGCGTCGGCCACAACGTGGGGCCACCTGTTCCAGCACGAGCAGCTGATGGTCTGCTCGTGAGCTCCCGTGCACTTGGCAACCTTCCCGAGGTGACGTTGCCTCATCGACGCCATTGTCTTCAGCGGGAGCGTTAATGGCACCCGACTTAATTAGACTTGCGAGTAGTGAGGACGCGTGAATTACTTGCGTGTGCGCAGGCATAAGGACTGTAGAACTGAGTTCTGGAGCCCGTGTGTTATACAAATAGCCACAGTGTTGTAAGTGCATCGTGTGTGAAGTCGATAAATATTTTCCCTAACCTTGTTTTGGGGTCCTGCGTCTGAAGGCTCAAGAACCACCACATTCATCAGTCTGAATATGATGATGATGACATGGCAGACAAGTGCCCGTCATATTCTACCACTATCTCAGTTGATAAGTGATACCATGTTAAACGTCCCATCTATTTAAGCTGGATAATGTTGTAGACTTTACGTGCCATCCTTTCATATGCCTAATATTTTCTTGATTTTTTATTTAGTCCATGCACTCTTGCCTCTATTTCTCTTCGGAGGCATTTTGTCGCTGTTTCTCCACGAACCTAACGCCTTCCTTGATATTATTTGCCGAAATACATCAGGTCTTTCTAGAGGGCCACCGCAGCATTACCTGAATCGTGAGGAAAACGCGGCGCCGTCCTTGCCGCTGGAGGAATGAAAATTCTCCTATCAATTTAGCCGGTGTTTATGTAGTACGTTCTCCACTTTATGCACCTAAATGTTGACAGCAAAATGTATTGATATCACGTTCTTGTCACGACCTCAAAACAAGACACTGATATCCAAGTATCAGAGATACGAACTCGTGCCGAAACTGAGCACTCCTGCATCTCCTAGACCTATAGCCACGTCATCCCTAACGTCCAACAGCCTTCGCTTCTGTCTGTTCTAACTGTCGTCTCTCGCACTAGCCTACTATTTTCTTGCATTTACTCGAGGTCTTCAAGTCTCCAGCTTCTCTGTTCCCTTCTTCATTTTCAGTACACCCGTGGTGAGTCGTGCAGTTAACCCAACTTCTGTAGCACGTATCTGTGATGATAGCGATTTCTTACGCTAACTACTTTTTGTTCAGTCAGTGGGGAGTAGTTGGATTTATTTTCGGGGCGGATACCTGTTTAGGATGATGATAGTTCTCTCGGTTCATACGTTTTCCCTCGCGCACGCCTTAGTATAGTTTTGCTAATAAAAATGAAATATCTTCTGGAGGTTCAGTGAAACCTGACCTTCACGGGTAAATACGGCAAGTTCTAATATCCATTCAGTCACCACATTTCCTATTCCCTACCCTTAATTTTTCTCAACACTATACAATAGCGTGCAGAGTAGAGAAATTATGCGCCTAATGCCTTGGTGCAAGGATCCCATCACGCAAAGCCTAATACTATGTGTAATTCAATGGGGCCTCGTTTAAACACAAGCACCATAATTTACTTATTTTATGCAGAATCTCACGAAACAGTAGAGCCAGAAGGGTGAGAGAGCAAAAAAATAAGCTCAAAGGAGTAGAAAAGCAATCAGTGGCAAAACAGGCCAGGCTGCCAGGCAGTTTGGAAACGCAGTCATGCCTGCATAATGAAGATGTTTTCATCTTCATTTTGCAAATACGGCGGCGCTTGAAAGCGATCTTCCACCTGCGTCAGGTTTCACAGTTTTCCCTTCCAACTTTCGGTCTGCGTGACTGAACAACAATCTGGCTTTGTTTCATGTTCATTGACTTTCTTTTGTTCGTCATTTTTTGTTTACTTTGCTTGTTTTGCAATGCATTTGTTTGCCAATATTTGTACAGTTAGTTCGTGGTCACGATTCATCAGGAGAGGCACCAAGCCCACGGAAGCAGTTCGCAGGTGCACATTTTTACAAAAGCTGTTGACTAAGTGTTCCGTTTGAACGTTCGATAGTGCATGGCTAGTACGTGCGTGCTAATGCGCTTGTTTTGCCATGCGAGGCAGCAATATCAGACATCTTTATGTTTCTCGTCTCTTTTTCACTAGCTCTTTTTTATTTCATTGCTTTACTTTTCTTGTTGGCTTACAGTTTCAGAATTGCAGGAAATTGGATAGTCTTCTCTCGGAAATGATTTTTGGGTGCTGTTGGCTAACATGACAAATTCATTGGGGCTTTTTTTCAGCGTTCAGGAGCCATTCTTTGGTGCACCAGATGACTGGCTGTGTTCGTGAGCTTTGTCTATGAACGTACAAGCGGATGTCATGTGATAAGTCCGGTAACAGTGCATATCGCATCGTTGACTGAATAGTAGCATGTGAGTAAAGCTAAAATATGTACGCATATAAAAGTGAAAGCTCATGCGTGTTTGTAGACTCAATGATGGTGTTTCGAAAAAAAGCACTGCAGATGAGTAGCAATGACTCCTTGAAGAATCATGGCACGCATCTCATTAAGGGTAAACTTACGGTTGTCGGTCCGGAATGTTTTGTTATTGAGCTCAAAGATTAGTACTGCCCTGGTAAGTAATCGTTCATCGTTCAGCCCTTGTTCTGCACCTACGAATGCACCTTGAGCTATGACATTAATCGAGTTTGGTCTCACGGCGTTCGCAATATTGAATAAGACACTCGAATAAGGAAAGCAGGAAGTGTGTAACAGCGCTCAATACGTTGTACCTTCTAATCAACCTTATAGGTAGTATCAATGTTAGTTTTTTGTAGTATTTTGAATACTAGCAGCTGCGCCCTGACATGCAAGAACTGGTTATTTGCTCGCTGTAGAGAAATGAAGAAATCAGTTACAGGTGTCATGAATGCTCCATTTGAGTTGGGGGAGCGACCTCCACTGAGTAGTAAGTCGCAAGCCATAACTGTCTAGGAGAAATAAACTTCTACATTTATGGCAAAACATTTTTGCAGTGGATACCGGTCGATAGACGTTCACTGCAAGAATATAAACGAATAAATACAGTGGGAAAACATGCGGTGGTGATGACACACCCTGTGCGAGTCTGGAGTCTTTTCCTCCATGCTAAGCTCCTGCTGCCATTCTGGTTTAGCTTTGCACGCGAACAGAAGCAGCGCATATTCTCGCTCTATTGAGCCCCCTGTCCATGGACCCAATAATCAAGGCATGTTCCTTCGTGAAAAATAGAAAAACGTTTACCCTTACCACTGCTCAGCAATAAGGTGGCCGCAGATAGCGTCGAACCCTCAACAGGAAAAATAAACATGCTAGAAATAAGCGTTACGGCTTCTTCTTTTAAAGTGCAACTCACCAGACTCTCAAAATACAAAAAATATGACCGCAATATTCTCTCCTGCTATTTTTTATCCTTCTTGCGAGCTTCTGTGACGGAAACAGTAGTTCCCGCGATGTTCATAGTGTACATGCTCTTGATTGGTTCATATACCCAAATGATCAAATGTGATTCTTCTCCTGCACTGCTTTACCTTCCTGCCCCTCATCGGCTCTTTCTTGTCTTGCATGAACGACATGCGCGATCAGCCGATCACACTTTGTTTTGTGTCTTTACAACTGCGCAAGCGTCAATAAAAGGGTGTAGCTGAGAAACGGGAAATCTAGGTAGCTTTCAGTGCTTAATTCAGGCATTGTTCACGTGCTTTCAAAAATTAAGATATGAGGAGAATTCATCACGTGTGCGATTGAGAAGAGAAAACGGCCCTTTTGTCTTTCAACTCGAGGTGATCAGTGGTTCTTTCAAGAAGGCATTTACAAAACGGTGTGCGACGATTGTTTTCTGCGTTTCCCCTCTCAGCATCGTCGGAAATTACTACATTCATTTTTTTAGTTCAGTCCACGGTTGTTGCTGCCTTAAACAAAACTAGAAAATAGTGGCGTGTAATTCATAATTTATCGTATATTTTTCTTCCTTGTGGTAGCGAAACCATGATTCAGTTTCAGTTACGAACACGCGAGCAAGTATGGTGTTGTGTTTTTTGACCTCTTCTTTTCCGGAAGAGGTGATAGCGTATAAAAATAAATATTTACTGAATCACGCAGCTAATTGGTCACGATAATCAATAGCTGCAAGAACGTTAGACTAGCTGCGTTTTTCATTTGGAAATAAACAACGATCGGTCATATTGAGAGCATGAAAGTGAATGATAATCTTAGGAAATGCTTTGCTCTTCTACCGCACTTACGTAGCTTTTTAATGTCGAAGCTGTTTAGCGAATCATTCATGGTTTATGAAATAACAGCAAGAACTGAGTGAACCAGTGTGTACTACGCATGTCCTGTGTTTAAACTACCAATAGAATTGATAAGAAACCCACCATGCCTACATATACTCGCATAGCTTGTCCAATAAAGCATCATTTCAAGAGCTGCTGCAGAATTCACATCAGTTAATACAGTGGCAACGAGGCACGGTTGTGCCCATGGAGGAGGGGTGGCTCTGGCAGGACGGTCATCGGCGTTCACATCAGTTAGTTTCACCAGAAGAGCGATTCTTTAATTCTTCATGGGAACACTACGTTGAGCGTATTGAGTTATGCTGCGCAGCAAACAAGCTCTCAGCTGACGCCGACAAGACGGCAGCGTTGCTGAGTTGTTGTGGGGAAGAGACATACTCCCTGATAGCCACCCTCGTAAAGCCTCTTAGACCACCGAACGCCGACTATGTGTCCATCGTAGAGGCAGTGAACAACCACATCAATCCGAAGCCCTCTGAGCTGTCTGCGAGGCATGTGTTCTCCAAACAAGTTCAACACGACGGTGAGACAGTCGCTGACTATGTTACACCTTTACGCAAGGTAGCCGAGAACAGTGGATTCAGTGACGAGCAGTTCTCGCTTGATATACTGCACAGGGACCGGTCAGTTTTGGGGGTTTCCAACAACATAGTGCAGCAGCGCCTATTGGCCGAGAAGACCCTAGAGCGAGAGAGATAAATAGAGAGGAAAGGCAGCGAGGTTAACCAAGCTTGGCTCGGTTGGCTACCCTTCACTTGGGGTGGGGGAAAAGGAGAATAATAGAACGGAAAGAGGCAGAAAAGAAGAGGAGTAAGAAGGAGAAGAATAAATAGTCAGCTCGAGGCTACACAGCACGGCCTCGCACAGTTCTTTCACAAGCGGTCATGAAGTTAGGTGGTCCTTAAAAGTACAAGAGGGCTTTCGTGGCCATGCGCGTATGGGAAGCCATCGGCCAAAGTCCAAGGATCTTCTCTTCTGTAAGCGGCCGTGAATCCAGCGGACAGAGCTTGGCTTCCATAATACGTCGTTTGGTCTGGTATGCTGAGCAATGACATAGAATGTGCTCAAGCGTTCCCTCGCAGGCGCAGATGTTGCATGCCGAAGTGCTCGCCATTCCAAGGAGACGAGAGTACGAATTCGTAAATGCCACGCCCAACCTCATGCGACACAGTAAAGTTTCAGCGCATCGTGGGAGCCCGGATGGTAAACGAAGTTGGAAGTTTGGGTTGATCGAATACAGGTGCGTGTTGGAGAAGCCCTGCGTATTCCATTGTAGGAGAGATATACGGCGAGCAAGTGATTGTAGTAGCCTTGCAGCGTCCGTTCTCAAGAGTGGTATGAGCGTGCGCTGGTCTTGGTCATGAGCCGATCGAGCAGCTTCATCCGCGCGGTCATTGCCGACGATTCCGCAATGACTCGGCAACCACTGAAATACAATATCGTGACCTTCCGCGAGCGCTTCGTGGTAGTCGTGCCTTATCTGATATACTGATTGTTCATGTAACCCGTGCTGCATAACAAACCGTAGTAACTGTAAGGCTGACCTGTAGTCGCAAAAGATGGCCCATTGGTTAGGTTGCTGGCGAAGAATGTACTTTACTGCACCTTGGAGTGCTGCGAGCTCTGCAGCTGTCGACGTCGTGGTGTGAGAAAACTTGTACTGAAGCAACACATTTTCAGATAGAACAACCACTGCTCCTGTGGAGCTGTTGGAATTAGTGGAGCCATCGGTGTAAACATGTATGCGGTCGAAGTACCTTTCGTCCAACAGACGCAAAGTCGATTGCTTTAGGGCTAGCGTTGACATGCGTGCCTTCTTAAAGATTCCAGGAACTGATAAGCGCACGTCAGGTTGACGAAGACTCTATGGCGCAGTTGCTGGATGCATCGCGAGTTTGAAGCCAGGCGGTAGTATGTCCTGATGTTTTGTCACGATACCGCAGTACGAAGAATGGGACCTCCGAGCTGTCAAACCCGCTAAATGATGTGACGGTAGCCGTGATAAATGCCGAATGTGCGCTCTCAGCGTCTCGACAATGATGTGCGTTGTGACCGGTTGTTCTTGTGCAATAACAATAGTTGACACTGTTGATGAGCATCTTGGAAGGCCAAGGCATGTCCGAAGTACTTGGGCTTGTACGCTTTGCAGTACACGGATCTTAGTCTTGCACGTGTTGAACAGGACAGGAAGGCTTTACCGGAGAGCTCCGAGAAAGAGGGCTGTGTAAAGCTGCAACATGGAGTGCACGGATGGGCCCCATGATTTTCCAGCGACGAACTTGAATATCTTCTCAATGGCAATGAGCTTTTTCTTCAGGTATGTGACATGCGGGCTCCAGGTTAGGTCAAAATCTACGATGAAGCCTAAGAATCTATGAGTGCTCTTATTTGGAATTGATCTGCCATCGATGCACAATGAGTAGAAAGACATCGGTTTGCGTGTAAACGCCACCGCTCCGCATTTTTCTGTGGCGATAGTCAAACCTTGCTGGCGAAGGTATGTCGATGTCATTGTTGCTGCTTTCTGTATTCTTGCGCGCACTTGAGGCCGCGTCACGCCGGCCGCCCAAATGCAGGTATCGTCAGCGTAGAGAGATATATAAGCCGTCTGTGACAGCATTTCGGTGAGCCTCACGAGAACCAGGTTGAAAAGTGTTGGACTCAAAACACCGCCTTGTGGCACCCCACGACTTGTGAAATACTTATTCGTAGACCCATTCTCAGTTAAAACGAACATGGATCTCTTTGTGAGGTAGCTTCTTACCTATTGAAAGACACGACCTCCAAGTTCAGCTGCTTCAAGAGCATTGAGAACAGCCTCGTGGGTCACGCTGTCATAGGCACCCATCACGTCTAAGAACAGAGCTACCGACAGCCGCTTCTGAGCTTTCTGATGCTGAACAGAGGTCACTAAGTCAATAACGCTATCAACTGAGGACCGACCTCGTCGAAAACCAGCCATAGCATCGGGATATATGTTATAATGTTCCAGGTGCCATTCCATACGTGTAAGCAGCATCCTCTTCATGACCTTGCCAACACAGCTTGCTTTTGCTATAGGCCGGTATGATGCCAAATCGAATGAAGACTTTCCGGGCTTCAGCAAAGGCACCAGGCGACTACACTTCCACTCATCAGGCACCATTCCATCATGCCCAGACTTATTGAAAATGTCGAGGAGATAGCGCTGTGCCTTCGGGCCTAGGTGACGTAGGGCAGTATAGGTCACTCCATCTGGACCTGGGGACGATGAGCGTCTGCATGTGTTCAATGCCGCATGAAGTTCTTCCATGGTGAATGCAACCTCCATTTGCTGATCTCGTGCGACTGCAACATCCTGTGGCAATAGATTGATCGGTATAGAGATGTCTTCGGCGATCTTTGCACAAAACTCCCCAGAAACATCAAGCTGTGAGCGACGTGTATGTAGCGCCAGAGCGGTGAAGGGGTGACGCTGTTGCGGATGCGAGTGAATACCTCGAAGAGCCCTCCATACGGGAGACATGGGCTTTCGAGGGCCTAGCGAGTCACAAAAATTCTTCCACCGTTGTTCATGAAGTTTGTGCATTCGACGCTGGATTTTTTTCTGAATGCGTCTGGATTCTCTGAGGTCAGAGATAGATTTCGTGCGTCTGTATCGTCTTTCGGCACGCCGGTGAACTGCTCGAAGTTGTTCCAACTCTTGGTCGAGTGCCGTGCATCCTGATTCTTTCGAACACCCTAATCTTTGCGACAGCCTATGATTTGGCGGTCACACCCGAATCTACTGCAAAACATCAAAAGGCTATTGGAAGTCAGTGGCAGGAAAGTTCAGTGGTACAGCCAAGGTGGGCACGCAATGTCTGAAGAAAGGGTAAGTGGAAATGGCTTCAGGCGTGCACTAAAAACCAACGTGAATTGGTGCTCGGGAAACTACGCTGCTTAATGCTGCAAGTTTAAAAACTCTGTATAATTTGACTGTTCCGGCGAAAGTCACATAGCCAAGGCATGCTGAAAAAAAGAACTGGACAGTGGAACCACCGGCTTGAAGTTGCCGCAAGTTCAGCGCAAACTGAGTATTTATTTATTTATTTATTTATTTTGTTACCCTCAATCGCCGAAGCTTTACAGAGGGGAGTGGGTTACAACATGAAAAATATACGTGCTATTTTATACATGAACAAAACTAAAAAAAAAAAAAAAAAAAAACCTCTACTCAATGAGGCGCAACAAAAGTGAAACGTAAAATAAGGAAATCACAATGAGCAAATAGTGAATGTAGTAAAATTATACAGTACTAGCAAAAAAGTGTAAAAGTAAGGGAAATGACACGCACACACAAAAAATCAAGAATCCACTGGACAACGCTGGCATCTTGACACGTGGAGACAGAACTTCGTAAGGAGGGGAATAGATCGGATGACTAAGGAGAGCTATCGCGAAATAGGTGAGCTGATAAAGAATGACGAAAGAGGGAGTGATCAGCGATGGAAACGATGTCACCTGGTAGCCGATTCCAATCGTTTGATGTGACCGGTATGAAGGAGCAAGAAAATGTGTTTGTGTAGCAGAAAGTACCTTTAACCTTGTGTTCATGGTCGATCCGAGAGGAGTGATATGTGGGAGGCGTAATGAGCTCATTACGCAGTGATGGATGATGGTAGGTCTTATGGAAAAGGCAAAGGCGGAAGTACTTGCGACGCAGTGATAGAGGTGGCAGTGACAAGTGGTGCTTCATTGCTGTTACGCTTGATGTACGGTGATAATCCGATAGAATAAAACGTGCAGCGTTATTTTGAATTAGCTCAAGGTGCCTAATCAAGTTTTCGTGGTGAGGGTTCCAGATTGCAGCAGCGTACTCCAATTTCGAGCGCACGAGGGTTTTATAAAGAAGCATCTTCAAGGAAAGTGGGGCGTTGCTGAAATTTCGACGTATGTATCCCAATGTACGGTTAGCATTGTTCGTGATGACGTTAATATGGGCATTCCATGTTAGATTGAAAGAAATGGTGACGCCTAAGTACCGGTATGACGACACTTGGTCAAGATAAACATCACCCAGTTTGTATGTTGAGGAGTTATTAGGCTGGCGGGAGACTGTCATTAGCTTGCATTTTTTGGGATTTAATTTCATAAGCCATTTATCGCACCAATTCCTAATGTTATTTAAGTCTGTCTGCAAGATGTTCCTATCATCATCGGTACGTATTTCCCTGTAAAGCACACAGTCATCGGCATATAAATGAACGGATGAAGAAACGCAGTCAGGGAGATCATTAATATATATTAAAAACAGCAGAGGTCCCAGAACTGAGCCTTGCGGGACACCCGATGTTACACTTATTTCCGGCGAGTCATGACCGTTAACAGTGACGTACTGAAGACGGTTTGTTAGAAAGTAGTTGAGC
Source organism: Rhipicephalus microplus (assembly GCF_013339725.1). Lineage (NCBI taxonomy): Eukaryota > Metazoa > Arthropoda > Arachnida > Ixodida > Ixodidae > Rhipicephalus > Rhipicephalus microplus. The sequence continues at coordinate 54,918,432 of NC_051173.1, forward strand.
CATGCCAGTACATTCGAGTCAAGGTTGAGAGAGGAGAGCTTATGCATTAGTAAAGCGTGATTGACTTTTTCAAATGCTTTTGCAAAATCCAGGAAAATGCAGTCAATTAGAGATTGTTTATCAAGAATGGTATGCAGGTGATGAGTGAAAAGAAGCAACTGGGTTTCACAGGAAAACGTACGCCTAAAACCGTGTTGGGCCGATGTAAAAAATGAATTCGATTCTAAAAGTTTCGCAATATGTGAATGCAGTACATGTTCCATTAGTTTACACGGAATGCTTGTTAGTGAAATGGGCCGATAGTTAAGAGCGGAGTGTTTATCACCAGACTTGTGTATCGGCACAACCTTACCGACCTTCCAGTCCAGCGGCAAAGTTGCTTGGTCAAGTGACTGCTGGAAAATCTTACACAAGAAGAGAGACGAATATGCGCTTGTTTGTTTGAGAAATTTTGAGTTGATACCGTCAGTCCCACATGATGAGGATGTTTTTAAGGTGTCAATTAACTTCAAAATTCCTGCAGAATCAAAAATGATAGGAAACATTGAGCGGTAGTCACGGCACACAACTGCGTCAACTGCTGCGTCAACAGGCGCAGCAGTATTTCCCGAGAAATTGGCTGAAAAAATATTGTTAAATAACGCGGCACATTCAGATGGTGGTAGCGGCTCACCAGAGTCATCGTTAATTGATAAATCCGTATTTTGGCTAGAATTGATAACGTTCCAAAATTGCCGGGGGTTCCTTGATAACAATTCAGGCAACGTATGCGTTTGGAAACGATTCTTAGCAGCACGCACAGCTTCCACGTATTCTGCCTCAGCATTTTGATACGCTACCCAGCAGTCACTAGTATTTTGCAACTTGGCTGTGCGGAAATAGCGCTTTTTTCTATTAGACAAACGTTTTAGATGCGTGTTATACCACGGTCTTTTTGTGTTGTTCCGTATGCGTCGAAGGGGAATGTGCGCATTGGTGACATTAGTAACTAAGTTTTTGAAAAGGTCCCAGTTCTCTTGTACACTTCTCTCTTCAAAATTGCAACAAAATGTGTCTAAGTACGCGCACATATCTTGGTTAATGGCGTCAAAATCTGCATTGCGGTAGTCCCGGATGTACTTGTCTTTTTCAGTTCCACGTGAAAAAGACATGGTGATGTCGAAATGTAACACCAAATGGTCGCTCAGACCAGGAAGATAGATAATTGATAGATAGATAATTATTAACGATTAGCCTGCAGTAACCAGCAGTTGTCCCAATTTTATGGTTACCGTAAGCATTGACCGAGAAGCGGTACCGATGGAAGTAGATTCCGGAGTAGCCAGATCAGTTATAAGCGAAAGGTTGTTCAGGACACTGGAGGTGGCAACAAGCATCGAGGTTGAAGAAATAGACTCGCAGCTCGAAACTTGGACCAAGGAAGGACTACACGTCATCGGAAAAGCTACACTTCTAGCCAAGTTAAAGAACAGGACTGAAAGCTGCCACTTCTTTTTGTAAGGAACAAAGGCAGCTCATTTCTTGGGCGTGACTGGTTCCAGGCTTTATACGTTAGCGTTACTGTACTTCACAACATCAGTCGGAGTGGAGAAGCGGTTATAGGAAAATTTTCGGGAGTCTGGCGAAACCTTTCCTGGCACAGCCTTATCGCCAGCACACATTGAACTGAAGCATACACGACACCCAACCCAAGTTTCTCAAATGCCGCAACATTCCTTTCGCTTTTAAAGATGACATTATCACTGAGCTCGATAAACTAAAACGTCGGGTATCTTTGCAACCATCCCAGTAAACGAAATGTGCCACTCCTGTGGTAATGTTGCGAAAAAGGACGGTTCTGTGAGAATATGTGGTGATTACTGAAGCACAGTCAACCAAGCCGTAAGAAACAACATTTACCCTTTACCCACACGCAAATAACTTTTCGCAAGGCTGGTAACAGGACGTATTCTTTTCAAAAATTGCCTTCATGCAGACGTACTAGCCACTGGTGGTAGATTCGTCAGCATAAGTATGGGCTCACGATCAACACTCTAAAAAGCCTGTACAAAGTTCGACGCTTGTCGTTCGGTGTGTCTGTGTCGTCCGCTTTATATCAACGAATAGATTTCAACTACAAAGGATAATAGAGTGGACTATTTAGGCAAGTAAATGCAATCACTCTTGAAGAGAAATGTAGTCCGCTACGTGTATACAGTGCCATACCATCCCGCAAGCAATGGAAGGGTGGAGCGCATGTTTCGGGATGCAAAGTGCGCATTTCAAAAGCAAAGCCAGGGCACAGTGACGTGTAAAGTGTATTGTATTCTGTTCAAGCAACACTTCGCGCCGCACATGAAAACCGGGAGAACGCCAGCAGAACTCGTGCTGGTAAGGAGCTTCCGTTCTGCCTTGTCAAGCATGTAGCCCAATGTCGAAGACGCAAGGTGTACGAGACAGCCCAAATCTACGTTCAGGCGGGGTGATCCTGCGTACGTGAGGAACTTCTCTTGTATTGCGAAGTGGCTAGACGCACACGTACTAAGGCCCTTAGGCCACATCATGTACGAAGTGCAGACTGCGATTGGTGTGATCCACCAGGGTCATAGTAGGCATGTGCGCAAAGCATAGAAGTCTGCCCCACCGAACACCCCTAACCCTCACTTGCAGTTTCGAGTGACGCCAGATACGCTGCCCAGATCGCCTGTGCGAGAAACTGATATGCCAACTGCTCATGGGGTGACATCTAGGGTTGCTGGTACAGTGCAGCCATGCTGCCACTCTACTCGTACATGACGAACAGCGCTATGGCATTGACTACTAGGGGGAAGGGATCTGATAACAGCAGAACTTAGTGAACCAGTGTGTACTACGCACGTTGTGTGTTAGAACCATCCCCACCAAGTGAATCGATAAGCAACGTACCGTGCCTCTCACAGTTTATGCAATAAAGCATTCTTGCAAAAGCTGCTGTGGCGTCGACGTCAGTCCTTACAGTTCACACTGTGTACCAAAAAACTATCAACACAGTAAAGTAGTTTGCGCAACAAAATTTCGGTGCTCATCAATGGTCCGCTAATAATGAAGACAACAATTGGCTCACAAATGGCTGTGAGGCAACGTGGGCGAGCCGAAAAAGCCTAGTACAACCAAGGCCCCACCACGGTGGTCATGTGGCTCAGGTACTCGGCTGCTGACCCGCCAGTCGCGGGATCGGATTCCGGTAGCGGCGGCGGCATTTGTGATCGAGGTAAAATGCCGCAGGCCCATGCGCTCAAATTCGGGTGTGGTTTAAGAACCCTGGGTAGTCGAAATTTCCAGAGACCTCCACTACGGCGTTGCTCATACTCAGATTTTGGTTTTGTGACGGTAAACCTCACATATGAATCAGTCAAACAGTGCAAACGAGGGCTCAACAGGAAACTGGAATGGCAAAAGTTGCTGCGACAAACCGCTGAAGTGTGGGAAGGCCTACGCCAACAATGACGAGCCCGTGTGGTGGCTGTGGTTGTTTGCGGTTCAATTCAAACATTCGTGCACCGTTATTAAACGTATAACCAATCCTGCCTCACGTCACTAACGACTAGAAATGCCCTCTATGCAACTTAGCAACAAATATTGTCAAATAGTCAAACGCCTAGAAACGCCTTAGATAATTAGGTAATACTAACGATTATCTAGCGCCTACAAACCAATTTTCTAACGTCAGGGCTGGGCATAATTGGAGATACATGTATCTAAGATACTATTTTAGATACTCTTTGGGCAGCTTGTATATCTATCACAATACGTCTCGCAAGATTACTATAGGTATCTGTATTTTATTTACAATCAATAATGTATCCTGTATTTTAAGATACAAGATACTGTGGTCACAACGCTATACCATGTGAAATATTATTTGCTGGCTGAATTCCGCTATTCAGGCTGGTACTGCTGCCGCTAAGCCGCCTGAATGAAACTAAGGGCAGTGACCTCTTTTTATCTTGTCGCTGACTCAACCAGTCGGGAAAGGCTTCGAGCTGTGCGCATTCCATTCGCTGAAGCAGAGCAGCACAACAGACATCGCGGAGTGGCGACAAAAACTACGCGTGTGTGCTGGCCCACATATCTTTATTTTCGCGATTTCTTCCCTTTTAAGTCGTGACAGAGCCACGAAACTTTCCCTTAGTCACTTGCAAGAGCCTCGTACCACAATGCGTATGACGGTGACTGCACAAACCATGATGCTTTTCTGCTGCGTCGAACTACAGCACCACCAGTACTGATGATGCATTTAATAGAACAAGTACTTGCCTATAAGAAGATATCTTGGCATACCATGCCACTTTCTTCCTAATGTTTCTATTCGAAGAGCTCTCAAAATGTAATATGATTTTTAGCACAAGTACTTTTTAGGTTGCCCTTTTCTTGCTTGCCATATAACATCTAGGGCTTTCGACTGTGTTTTTCTCGGTCTCGTTAATGCAATACGCCTTAATTTCAGGCAAAGTAAGCTCCCTGCTTTACAGTTACCTTCATTGTCTGCTTTATTTTTGCTGCTGCTTACACAATTATACTCCATTGAGCTTATTCTTCTGCAAAAGCGATTTCTCAAGCATATATTTGTCATTAAATGGGCGTGCGTTGATTATATAGCACCAGTTTACTGCTAGCTAATATGGCCAAATGCGTTTGCGTCATAATAATGGGAATAATTTGCAGCCATCTTAAGTAACTTAGAAAGGGGATTTAAGAAACATTATGACAAAAGGTCTGTCTTCCTATGAACAACCCAGTGATTTATTTCAGATAATTTCCCATAGGCACTCATATTTTGATTCTTTTGCCTTGACAGGTAACGTGACGATACATCATGCCTGATTGTCCTAACTCTCAGGAGTGCCATCTGCAATGTGCAACTCAACCTATTTATTACGACTGCTTGAAACAACGACTTGTCTATTTTAGTTACGATTGTTCTGTGCAACAATGCTGCCACGCACTCTTATTTATTATTATTACTTTTTTTTCATTTTTGTGTGACTGGGTCTAAGACACTAATAACTTATGACCACCTGGCGTGAGTTGGCGACACCACAATGTTTCGTAAACGTCCATATTGTCTCAGATTGTGCTGATAAGAGTACGCGCAAATCCTTCTGCAGCGGCCGCATATGGGAAATGAAATGCAATAAAGGTGAATTTGCTTAGATTCCAGTCCATGTTAAAGAACTTCACTTGATCAAAACTTATGAGGCCCTCATTTTTCGCGGTCGTCATAATCGTATTGTAATTTTATGATGAAAAAAGTGAACAATTATTATTCGAACTATGCGCACTACGCAAACTCTTATCGATTCGCGAACTAACGCGTGCATCAGCGATAACGCTGGAAGGTGCGATCAGTGCTGTAAAAATACAAGACTACTTCTGCAAATGATCAGATCGCCGCTATCAAAGTACAGTGAGATTTGCTTGCAGGCTGAATTACTTAATTTTCTGGGCACAAGATACCACATTAGTGAGTTTCTTCTCTAGCAGAGTAGCTGCCGCTTTCTTTATAGTTACTACCCCATAAGAATAATATAGGCTTGAGGCGTTTCTGAGGTGCACATGCCTTCTCGATCAAGAGCATTTCATGTCAGCAGCTGTTTAGATAACGAATGCTTTGCGCTGGCAGATAATAGGAATTAAAAAAATTAAAATCAGCCTAATGCGCTCTATGTAGGACAGCTTATATACACAACAATAAACAAAAATAGCGCTACCGGCATTGTTGCTGCTGTGCACCGGTGATCCGGTATTAGAAATTGGTCGTCATGGACAAGCTGAAAACTGCACACTGGTATTTGCGTAATCTTGCAAAGGCGTTTTTTTAAGCTCGTATAATTAGATGGCGATCTGCTAGCTGGTCGGTTAGCTTAGTAGCGACTCCAATCAATTACAGAAACTACAAGCGAGAATCGGTGTCAGCGAAGTGTCCACAGAGATGTCCTGTGAAACAGCTATGTCGAACCCTAATACGTTTTTCGGAAGTAAACGATTTAACTTTGGGACAAAGCTTTTGTTGATGCAAACAAATATTTCATATAAATAAAATGGGGCACATTTCAGACAATTTTAAGCAATCACTTACGTGCTCGCGCATCCCCCACTTGATTGCAGGGTCATATAAAAGAAATTGCGAATGAACCGATGTATCTTAACATAGAATAGACAAGTGTTCTATCAGATACAGTTTGTAGGGCAGTACCTTGTATTTGTATCACCGATACTTTTTTAGGAGTATCTTGTATCTTATCGCATTATAATTTCAAAGCATCTTTGCCCAGCCATGTCGAACTCCTAAAAACGACTTGGCTGCAATCAGGTTAGTTTTCAGGGCCTTTCAGATTCGATGCTTGAAGTCTTTCATGGTATGGGCCAGCTTCACTAATTTTTTATAGCGAAAGCTGGTAACAGATACGAAAACCGGTCACGCTTGGTGCCGTCGCTGTCCGTCAGCGCCAGTGTCTGTAACCAGTATCGCAAAAAACAAAAAAAATGCCACCAATGACACAACGGGATTCCAACCCAGGTTGGCTGCATGCCCGCCCAGTATTCCGCAACTGAGCCACGTCTGCGCTTGGAAATCGTTTCTAAACTGGCCTTAGTCTAGCTTGATTTTAGGAAAGGAATTGCGTTAATATGAGTAATATATAACGCGTTTTAGAACATGAAAGGAACAACGAGGACCACACAATTAAATTTACGTTACGAGTAGGTCATCCAATGCTCTAATTCATTATAAAATTTGTACTGTATCACCTACTAACTGTAGCGCATACCTACTTGAAGCATAGTTTTTCATCGTCGTCAGCCACTGCATGAAAAGATTCATGAAATTCCCCAACAAGTGTGTAGCGGATGCCACGTTTCTTTAAAAATGGACGAAGAATAGTATATAGTGAATGCTGGCCTACTACAACAGTTGTCATTATTTATGGCGTAGTGGGTACCAAGCAAGTGTGCTGGAATGGCAATTACCCAAAGAGTGTTTGGAAAATGCTCTGAAAGGCCACTCTTCTAGCTTTCGCTGTGACTGCGGAGCACAGTGCGCAAAGGCTTAGAAATTTTTTTGCATTAGTATGTACATCTAAGACTGCAAAAACAGATGATGCTCGCTTTAATGGTCATTAAAGGAGCAATATTACTTCATATCAAAATAAACAAGAGGCAAAAAGTTCAAACCAGCATATATATATATATATATATATATATATATATATATATATATATATATTGTGGCGAAGCCTCCGAACTATGAAATGGGTCGAACTCTTGAGTACCTTCTAGTGGGGCTACCCAACAAGGACGCCGCTCGCGCTGAGAGCCCGTGCTTGGCTGTGACTGTCGCCATTGTATATTCTCGCTCGTTGCCGGCTAATAAACGCCTTAACAATTTGGTGGAGGTGCTGCGATCCCTGTCTATGCCTTAGGAGCTACGATCACGTACCCTGCCATCTACGATGTACCAAGACGCTTCTCAGCAAACGCCTCCTCCAATGCCACCCCCTTGTCCCGGTGTCCCCAGAATCGGCGATCCACCCATCTTCACTGGCGCTGATGGCACTGACGTGGAGGACTGGCTCTCCATTTACGACCGCGTGAGCGTCCCCAACAAATGGGACGACGACGGCAAGCTGACCAACTTGGTGTTTTACCTTGCCGGTGTCGCCAGTTTGTGGTACAACAACCACGCGTCCGATTTTGCCACCTGGTCCGATTTCAAGACCGCAATCGTCAACGTCTTCGGCCGCCCTGCTGTTCGCAAGCTGCAAGCCGAGCAGCGCTTGCGTGAACGTGCTCAGGAGGCTGGTGAGTCATTCACCAGCTATATTGAAGATGTCCTCGACCTATGTAACAAATCCAATCACATCATGTCCGAGTCTGACAAGATCCGAAACATCATGAAAGGCATCGACGATGATGCCTTCACGATGCTGCTCGCCAAAAACCCCGGCACGGTGGCTGAGGTCATCACACTGTGCCAGAGCTACGAGGAGTTCCGCCGGCAGCGTTCGATGACCCGACGCTCCCCACCACGAGCTGCAACGCTTGCTGACTTGGAGGCCAGTTGTGACCAAGTGGCGTTGATGGCAGAACTGAAGTCCTTTATCCGTGAGGAAATCGCGCGTCAGTTTTCCCTCCTGCCCTTTTCCCACCAACCTGCAGTTCAACAATCGGCTACTACCCTTCTCCCTCCCATCCGCCGAGCGATTGAACAGGAAATAGCGGAGGTAATGCCTGCTTACCACCCCCAACAGCCTCCGGCTCCTGCCTCTCTGAGTTACGCGCAAGTGGTCGCCAGGCCACCCAAAGTCGTTCAAGCACCCGCCCCTCTGACCTACGCTGAAGCTGCTGCACGACCTCCGTCCGTTGCAGCGGGTATGCCCGCTACGTATGTTGACGTAACCCCTCAGCCTCAGCTTCAGTCCACCATGCAGCCACCGTTCCGTCCATCAGCCCTTGCGACATGGGTGAGACCTACCCCGGTGAACAGATGGCGCACACCCGACAACCGGCCCATCTGCTTTGCCTGTGGTTACGCCGGTCACGTGGCCCGTTATTGCCATCGCGTACAGCTGGCTCCAATTTCTTCACCTGTTGCTGGCCAACTCAGCCGTCCTTATCGCGAAGAACCACCGTCTATGCCACCTCGATCTCGCCCAGGTCCATCTCGAAGATCACTGTCTCCACGACGCCGTTCCCTGTCTCCCATGCGGCCAAGTGCGGCAGCTATGAGCGGGAAAACTAGTCGTCGCAGTCCCTGAGGCAAGGACTGCGACGCTATCGCAATGTGAAAGCCCTCAGAGCAGCCCCTCGAATGTCATTGACGTGCTTGTGGGCGGTATTTGTGCATCGGCTCTTATTGACACTGGAGCTGCCGTATCAGTTATGGACGAAAAACTCTGCCGCTTACTTCGAAAAGTGACGACGCCACTTTCTGGGTTATCCCTCCGTACTGCAAGTTTGCACCGGATTCATCCTACAGCAGGGTGCACAGCTCGCGTTGTCATCCAGGACGTTCTGTATGTCGCCCAGTTCATCGTCATTCAGGCATGCTCTGATGACGTCATCCTGGGATGGGACTTTCTCTCCCGCCATGACGCCGTCATCCATTGTGCCGCCGCCGAAATTGAGCTCTCACCCTTCTCGCATTTGACGCCAGAAGACAGTCCCCCGACACTGAGCAAGATTCTAACGAAAGACGATACAACATTGCCTCCAAACTCGACGACGGCTGTGTCTGTCTACTGCGCTGGTTTCTCCGACACCATTGGACTTGTTTCGCCATCTGACCGCGCTTGCAGCAGGAAAGGGTTGCTTGTACCTTTCGCGACCATGCAGGTCAACCAGGGCAACACTGCTATTTTTGTAACCAACCCGTTCCCGTACGCTGTTACCTTGCTTCGAGGGGAATGTCTCGGCAGAGTGGAACCAGTCGACGACGCACAAGTCCTGGACGTACCCGATGACACGCGCGCTCCCAGGTCGTGTACCATCAATGCTGTTTCCACTTCTGATTCGTCGTCTGCTGATGTATTTGGCCCCTCCATCACTGACAACCTTACGGCCGTACAGCGTTCCCAACTTCTGGACCTGTTACAAGAATATCGTTCTTCTTTCGATGTCGGGCGAAGTTCTCTCGGTCGCACGTTTGTTGTTACGCATCGCATCGACACTGGTGCCCATCCACCTTTACGGCAACGTCCATATCGCGTGTCGCCTGCTGAACGTCGAGTAATTAATGATCAGGTTGACGATATGCTCTGACGCGACGTTATTCGGCCCTCCGACAGTCCATGGGCGTCTCCTGTTGTTCTTGTTGCGAAGAAAGACGGTTCTGTGCGGTTCTGTGTGGACTACAGACGGCTCAATAAGATCCCTCGCAAGGATGTTTATCCACTGCCACGCATCGATGACGCGATTGACAGCCTTCATGGAGCCGATTTTTTTTCTTCTCTCGATCTGCGCTCGGGGTACTGGCAAGTACCCATGGCTGACGACGCTCAACCAAAGACCGCCTTCGTCACGCCAGACGGCTTGTACGAGTTTAACGTCATGCCGTTTGGTCTATGTAATGCACCTGCGACCTATGAGCGCATGATGGACACCGTTCTGCGCAACTTGAAATGGTACACGTGCTTGTGTTACCTCGACGAAGTCATTGTCTTTGCTCCGGATTTCTCCACGCATCTCCAACGTCTGAAAGAAGTTTTCGCACGTGTGAGCAATGCCGGCTTACAACTAAATCTGAAAAAGTGTCGCTTTGCAGCACAGCAACTCACCATACTGGGGTACGTCGTGTCCAAAGACGGCATTCTTCCTGATCCTGCCAAGCTTCAGGCCGTGGCCGAATTCCCCACACCTTCATCTGTCAAAGAACTGCGCAGTTTCGTGGGCCTGTGCTCATACTTCCGACGCTTCATACGAAATTTCGCCACGATCATATCACCGCTGACGAAGCTCCTTGGAAGCAACGGGCCCTTCAATTCGTGGTCATCCGAGTGCGACGACGCGTTCGCGAAGCTCCGTTATTTGTTGACGTCGCCTCCTATTCTACGCCACTACGACCCTACAGCCCCAACGGAGGTGCACACGGACGCCAGCGGAGTAGGCCTCGGCGCTGTCCTGGCGCAGCGAAAACCCGGATTCCCTGAATATGTCGTAGCATATGCAAGCCGTACGCTCACGAGAGCCGAGAAAAACTACACCGTCACGGAGAAAGAGTGCCTGGCGATCGTCTGGGCTCTTACAAAGTTTCGACCTTATTTGTATGGTCACCCATTCGATGTTGTCACCGACCATCATGTACTATGCTGGCATTCATCATTGAAGGATCCCTCAGGCCGTCTCGCCCGTTGGGCTTGTAGTGCCATCATCACCATCATCATTTTTTTCCATCACCGCGCCGCGTCTCTCGCGCAGCTGGCGCGAGCTCGAGCTGCGCGAGAATGAGAACGAGCTTCTGGCCTGGCGGTTTGGACGTGGACAGCCACCGCGGCTCCGCTTCAGGCGTGGACTAAAGTGGCGAGACAAGACACGACCACGTTGGCCGCCGTCTCGTCTTCCTCTCTCGCTACATTGGTGACCCGGAGAACACGCCCTTCGCCGAACGGCCCGCTGCCATGTTCCCGCAACTCTGCCCGCCAGTGCCGCCGTTCCAATCGACCTACCCCAAGGTATGGTTTATGCAGCTCGACGCCGTTCTTGCGGTGAATGGCATCACGGACCAGCTGCTGATGCACGCCATTCTTCTCGACGCCCTACCGGTAGAGTTGCGCCATCTCGCTGCCACTTCAAGCACCAGCCCGCAGCCTTACGATGCCCTCTGCACTGCGGTGCTCGCCCGCAGCGGCAACACATACCGTCCGCTTCCGTTTACCCGCACCAGGCAGGTTTCCCCGGCGTCGCAGAGCAAGGTACGAACCGGTCCGCAGCCCTCCATTGACCGCTACCTCGGTACCCCGGCTTCGACTACTTCTACACCTGATCCGGTCGCAGAAACATCCACTCCTGCACCTGATCACGACCGCGATGTAGAAGACTCCCCCACTGTGACTGACCGTCCCTCCGAGAGGTACATTCCCTCAGAGCCCCCGTGCAGAGCTTCATCACACGTACCTGCTACTTGCACGTTTTCCAAGAAAGCGACGGCACGCGACACCGTGGCCCTCGCCGTTTCCGCGACCACCAGCTCAGACGTCTCGGCCTCCTCCTCGCCGCAGCTGCTGGTCAGCTCCTCGACGGTGCCCCCTGCCGCTCCGCCACCTGCCACTGGTGCCAGCAATGGCCTGCCGGGTGCCTCGCCACATTCCACTCGCACCTCCCCGGCCAGCAGCCGACCACCCTCGGCGTCCCCGCTCCTCGCCCCTGTCCCTGTCTCTGTTTCGTGGTCTACGACGGGCCCCAGCGCCGTGCCTTCGCGGAGCCAAAGCCTGCCCTCAATGCTCGCCCGCAATGGCCTCACGTACCAACCGCTTCCAGGGGCCCGCGACTTTGGGGTTGTCACTGCGTCGCAACGTGTGCTACCAACCGTGGCCCCACCAGACTCCATGACGGCCACCTTGCCGCCCGCCTCGGAGCCTGGCACAGGTGACCTTTCACCCGTTATTGACCTCCCGACTTCCTCTCGTCTGGCCACTAGCGACGCGTGTCCCGCGTACGAACTGCCTACACCATCTTTCGAGCCAACTGAACTATCTACGACATCTGTCGAGCCAACTGAACTGTCTCCGACCCCTGTCGAGCCAACTGAAGTGCCTACGACATCTGTGGAGCCAACTCAACTGCCTACGACATCTGTTGAGCCAACTGAGCTGCCTACGACGTCTGACCAGCCAACTGAACTGTCTATGACGTCTGTCAAGTCAACCGACCTAACTACAACCACTATGGAGCCAACTGAAAGCATGGGAACAAGCACTGCCACCAGTCCACCAGCGTCGAATACCTCGACAGTGACTGAGGCGACAACTGAACCCGTCTTTCCTGCACAGCCTCCCATGACGCCATTTCCCGTGGTCCGCGTATTCGGCACGGCGACGAACGAGTCGCAGCCGCTGCCTGCGGACGGCGTGTGTGACTACACCTTCTACGACGGCCTCTACGACACGGGCCCGTTTGACACGCTTTACAGCCCGCACTTTAGTGCACCAGTTGAGCACGTTCTCAGTCACGCGTCGCTTTACAGCGTCACTGAGTACGGCCTCTCTTTCGCCTACAGAAACGCATCACAAGTGGCGCGAGACCTCGAAATTCCAGAGGTGCTTTCCACGATTGAAGACCTCTGGGACCGAGCCATCCGCCATTACGGATTTCTTTCCATCGAGCGCTTACTTCTTCGTCCACTGCGCAACTCTCAGTGTCGCCCACCAGAGACTCACTGGTTCCCGATGGTCACTACACGTTGACAAACTGGACTTGCCAAAGGAACACTTTATGGACTGCCGTTCATGTACATAGCATGTGTCGCCCTCTTTCTTTTTTTCATATGCGTTCAAATCGCGCAAAGCGCTAGGGGGGGAGCCCTGTAGTGCCATCATCACCATCATCATTTTTTTCCATCACCGCGCCGCGTATCTCGCGCAGCTGGCGCGAGCTCGAGCTGCGCGAGAATGAGAACGAGCTTCTGGCCTGGCGGTTTGGACGTGGACAGCCACCGCGGCTCCGCTTCAGGCGTGGACTAAAGTGGCGAGAGAATACACGACCACGTTGGCCGCCGTCTCGTCTTCCTCTCTCGCTACAGGCTCTTCGCTTACAAGACTACGATATCCGCGTGCTGTACCGCAACGGACGCCAGCATGCTGACGCCAACGCCCTCTCGCGCTCCCCTCTGCCTGAAGGTGATGTGCTCTGCTCAGTATCCTCGGCTGCTGTTTCTGCCATTGATGTTGACATCATCGCTACCGAACAGCGAAAGGATAATTGGATCGGCCCGCTCATCGACATGCTCTCTGATCCATCCGCAACGCCATCCACGCGTGCATTGCGTCGTCAAGCTCGCCATTTCGCCATTCGTGACGGCCTCCTACACCGACGCAATTACGACGCCGACGGCCGGCAGTGGTTACTCGTGATACCCCGCAGTCTGCGGTCAGAGATATGTGAATCCTTCCATTCTGATCCGCAATGCGCGCACTCTGGGGTATTCAAAACCTACCATCGCATTCGACAACGCTACTTCTGGCGCGGGATGTACCGCTATGTGCAGCAGTTCGTTCGCTCTTGCCTCACTTGCCAACGCCGTAAACCGTCAGCCCACATGTCGCACGCCAGTCTACAATCGTTACCTTGCCCTGACCGTCCCTTTGGGTGCGTGGGTATCGATTTGTATGGACCGCTTCCTCTGACGTCGGCTGGTAACCGCGGGGCCATCGTTGCCGTTGACCATTTAACGCGATACGCCAAAACCGCCGCTCTCCCTGCGGCTGCTGCGCGCGATGTTGCGTCCTTCCTACTGCATCGATTTATACTGCGCCACGGACCACCCCAAGAGCTTCTCAGCGATCGAGGCCGTGTCTTCTTGTCGGAAGTCGTCGAAGCCATTCTGACGGAGTGCCATTCTGTCCACCGCAAAACTACTGCTTACCACCCACAGACGAATGGCCTCACCGAACGCTTTAACCACACCCTCGGCGACATGCTTTCTATGTACGTCGCTGCCAACCACACTAAATGGGATAATATACTGCCCTTCGTCACCTACGCGTACAACACCGCCCCTCAGAGCACGACTGGTTTTTCACCTTTCTACTTGCTGTACGGAAGGCACCCGTCGCACACCATGGACACGATACTCCCGTACACGCCGGATCCATCTGAGTGTACACCTATTTCCGAGACAGCCAGGCTTGCTGAAGAGTGTCGCGAGCTTGCCAAGACTTTTATGACGCAAGAGCAACAGCGGCAGAAGAGTATCCGTGATGGCTCCACCACTTCTGAGCCCACGTTCCTTCTTGGTGCGCTTGTATGGCTCTCGATCCCGACCTCTGCCGCTGGCCTCTCTTCCAAACTACGTCCCGAATACGAAGGCCCCTACCGTGTCATCGAGCGCACCTCACCCGTCAACTATCTGATCGAACCCGTTGAACAATCTTCGGACATGCGCCGCCGTGGGCGAGACATCGTCAACGTGGAGCGCCTGAAGCCTTATTATGACCCGCTCATAATAACAAGCTGTTAAGTCGCCAGGCGGCTCCCTCTTTGACCCCGGGGTAATTGTAGCGAAGCCTCCAAACTATGAAATGGGTCGAACTCTTGAGTACCTTCTAGTGGGGCCACCCAACAAGGACGCCGCTCGCGCTGAGAGCCCGTGCTTGGCTGTGACTGTCGCCATTGTATATTCTCGCTCGTTGCCGGCTAATAAACACCTTAACAATATATAAATATATATATATATATATATATATATATATATATATATATTTGTTTAGTGGTCAACTAATACCGCAGCAGCGGAATGCCAAGCTTTTGTTTATGGCCAGTGAAGTTTCTTTTTTTTTAATCAATAGCAAGTGTAATCTCAATGAGTGCCCATATCCAAGTTATGTTGTTGTGTTCTACAGTAAAATACGCTCTTGACGTTAGCCTTTTCTGACTTGAACACCTCTTAGTTTCCTGTGAAGTAGGCAGAGGAATGCGCTATTTCTTTTAACTGGACTACCTACAGTCATGGTACGGGACCATTCTTGTACAAAAATATTTCATGTTAAAACAACAAAAAGTGGCTTTAAACGTGGATTCTAGACGTTTTTCGTCGAGCCAGACTCCAGCTTAACGCCTCCAAGTGCCGCTTCGCTCGTCGTCAAATTTCCGTGCTCGGTCACCTTGTCGATGCCCAAGGCGTGCGTCCAGACCCAGAGAAAATTCGCGCAGTCACGAACTTTCCCGTTCCGGAGACCACAAAGGATGTCCGCAGTTTTGTGGGGTTGTGCTCATATTTCAGACGCTTTGTTAAGGACTTTGCGACCATTGCACGCCCACTCACAGAGCTCTTGAAGAAAGACGCCTTGTTTACATGGGGCCATGACCAAGCGTCATCGTTTTCACAACTTACGGCATTGCTTACAACGCCACCAATCTTGGCTCACTTCGATCCATTAGCTCCAACCGAGGTTCACACGGACGCCAGTGGACATGGCATAGGAGCTGTGCTATTGCAGCAACAACGCGGACACGACCGCGTTATAGCCTACGCAAGTCGACTGCTATCTCCAGCCAAGCGCAACTATTCTATCACGGAGCGTGAGTGCCTCGCCCTTGTATGGGCAGTCGCCAAGTTTCGCCCATACCTGTACGGGCGCTCATTCCGTGTTGTCACGGATCATCACGCGCTCTGCTGGCAAGCCTTCCTGAAGGACCCCACGGGACGTCTCGCTCGTTGGGCTCTACGCCTTCAAGAGTACACGTTCTCTGTAATGTACAAAACAGGGCGATTACATCAGGATGCGGATTGTTTATCCCGCTACCCTGTTGACGAAGCAACCGATACTGACGCTATCACGGACGTTTTTTCCGTGTCGCAGCTGTTAAACATTGGCGAAGAGCAACGTCGGGATGCTTCTTTACGAGCCATCATTGACAAACTGGAGTCAACGCCTCGCGACCCGTCCATACGAATGTTTTTGGTGAAAGACGGGATCCTATATCGCCGCAACCTTGATTCCTTCAGATCAGACTTACTTCCTGTCATCCCAGCGCACCTGCGTTCCACTGTCCTGCATCAACTTCATGACGCTCCCATGACGGGCCATTTGGGCGTTTCTCGCACATACGATCGGGTACGACGTCGGTTTTTTTGGCCTGGACTTGCCCGCTCGGTTCGACGCTATGTCGCTGCTTGTGAGCCCTGTCAGCGTCGCAAAACGCCGTCTGCCCTCCCAGCCGGCTACCTTCAGCCGATCGACGTTCCCAACGAGCCTTTTTTTCGAGTTGGTCTCGACCTGTTGGGCCCTTTCCCACTCCCCACAGCCGGAAATAAATGGATTGCTGTTGCCACAGACTACGCGACGCGGTACGCAATCACACGAGCACTCCCGACCAGCTGCGCTACCGACGTTGCGGACTTTCTGCTGTACGACATAATATTAGTGCACGGTGCTCCCCGTCAACTTCTCACCGACCGTGGCCGCACGTTCTTATCAGCTGTCGTTCATGAAATCCTGAGGTCTTGCCATACCAAGCACAAATTTACTACTTCGTACCATCCCCGGTCAAATGGCCTCACGGAGCGCCTTAACAGGACCCTAACGGATATGCTTGCCAAATACGTTGCGCCAGACCACCATGATTGGGACATTCATTTGCCGTATGTGACGTTCGCCCACAACTCATCTCGTCACAACACTGCCGAATATTCGCCCTTCTATCTACTATATGGCCGGTACCCAACTCTACCTTTAGACACATTACTACCTGCAGCCACTGAATATACTGGTGAAGCCATTGCCCGCGCCGACCACGCGCGCCAAGTCACCCGTAACGGCCTACAGGCTTCACAGGCGCACCAACAACAGTTCTACAATTCTCACCATAGGGACGTGCACTTTCCTCCGGGTTCTCTCGTGCTCCTCTGGTCTTCCTTATGTCCAATGTACTCGGCGTGTGAGACTGTCGGAAAAACTGTTGTCGCCCTACACTAGACCATTCCGTATCGTTCGCCAAGTGACAGACGTCACGTACGAGATTGTTCCGACCGATCCAACAAAGTCATCGTCAGCCCCGAGCGACACCGTTCACGTGGCTTGGCTGAAGCCCAATTACCCCCCTTCGACATCATCTGCGTAAATTTAGCACCGGGACGGTGCTTCTACCGCCGGGGATTATGATACAAAAATGAGGCTAAACACGGCTACAAGAAAGAGGGGGACGAAGTGGGTTTTTCCGTTGGATGCTGGTCTGACGCCATCTTGCTCGTCGGGTTCTCTGCGCTGTAAATAGCTCATTAAACAAGTTACTCGTAACATTATCAACGCATTTTGATACACCATGGTTTGTGTTGAAATTTTTGTTTGAACACTGCCCTTCGCAATCTCTTCTGAGATGATATGTACATATTTGCGATTGTGACTCGTGGGTATACCATGATGTTCAATTGAAATAAACGCCCGATGCAAGTGCATAGGTTGTTCTGTGTGTTCTTTCATTGTCAATTACATTTTTCAAGTTTTCATTAGACATTGTTCTAAATTGTAAAGTGTCTAAGAACCTCTCTGACAGTGTTTACTACATTGAACTACAAGAAACTCCACCCAAGCATAACGTATGTGACCACTGAAGCGGCTCTTTTTGTACCACGCAAGGAAAGAAAGACAAGGGGCTTTTTTTATATTCTTGAAGCCCGGTGTATGCATCGCAAGGACAGCGCCACCAGTAGCCTTGCATTATGTTATACAGCTGCAGTAGAAACAGCTCATGTGAGTCTACGCAAAATAACGGTGAACTGTGCATTTACAATAAGTATTAAAAAGCCACTTCACCAAATGCTCCTAGAACGTTCAAATAAATATTCTGGCGTTAAATACTAAAGCTGTATTCTATGATAAAACAGAAATACAACTTTTAAACCCCGTTTTTGTCCAATGTACTCTTCCTTAATTAAATATCTATTCCTTTTTGTACTTTTGAGGCTTCACACTACCAATTAGGTGATGTTATTTAAAACAATCTTAACAGTTTCAATACACGCGACTGTATTGTATTCAAGCTCGATATTAGAACAAACATGGAAGCCTTAAAGAGATGGGTATTGTGTGTTCAAAAGAACGTGCGCCCCTGTTTGCTGAAAAGTGACAATGTCGCTCGCTTATAGCGAGTGCAAGCATAAGCACATGTCATTCGCAAGCACGTTCGAGTATCGGGTGCTAGGCGCGTCAACGTGCCTGTAGTGCCGTGCTAACCTTCTAGGCCAACTAACTGGAGGCACGTGTTATGTTAAACGAGGTGAGGCAAACAAGTCAATTCATCACTGCCACTACTGTCGTGCGAGAGCCGACGCAACCTTTCTAGGCCCGGGGAAGAGGAGCAGCGGAGTCCAGGAAGCAGGCATTACCACTCACAGGTTGAGGTTCAGAAGTTACAATATTCCTCCGCATACGATGAGGAATGTCTGGAAGTTCTCGTTGCAAACCACCCTCCAGCTTTTATCCACCATTGTCAACAATCGAAACACTTTCATGTTAGTGAAGCGACCCGACCACCTTCCTGCCAGTTTGTTGCGAGGTTCACATATGTTCGATAGCTAAGAGAAAAACAGATACGAATCACGGAGTGACCACACGAGTGAATATTGAAAAACGTTTCTCCAATCCAAAAGTCTTCCCATAACCTAGTCTTCAGGGATGGTCTTCGTGCCCTTTAGCCCTTCTTGGTGTATATTTCCCGCACGGCTGCTTCTTCTCTGTATCAATAAGCACCCTCTACACGTCTCTAAGTAGCTTTCGCAGCCATAAATATTTCCACCAACCACAGATGCGCTCAAGATCAATGTTTCCCAGTCTCGCTGTGTTGCAACCCATGTGCGCCAGAGTAACAATATTCATTCTAGCGATTTTTCTTTCTCCGTTCCTCATATTCAAGAATGGAATTATTGATGCAGAATTGAAAAGTGGTTACGGAATGGCAGAATGAAAAGGGGAGTCCGTTACGCCTCATTAACTCCACCTCTGCCAATAAATATCTTCCTTTCCGTCTTAGAAACTCCCACGCCCACTCGCGCCATACTATACAACTACCTCCGTTTTCTGGTACAGTGAAATCAGCTACCTACAGCTCAAAGAGGAGTGGCCGCCTCCACGGAGCCTCTAGAGCTCACCACTTTCTTGATCCCGGGACATTACTGACGGGATCAAGACCGAGGACTAACTATGACACAAGAACTTTAGATTATCAAATAATTTTTTGTGTAATGCACACTCATCCCTAATTAAACTGGCCAATGGAGCCAGATGTATTTGTCGTTTTAAAAATTAAGCAAAATACTTCTAATGTTCCCTACAAATGTACGAGTTTTCAATGATATATTGTAAAAAGCTGATGTTTACCTTTTGCTTTGTAGTATACTCCCTTTATTTCAGTTTGTAAAAACAATTTCCTTGTATTTATGTGAAAGCGTTCCTATAATTTCATTCTTATTTGCATACTGCCTAATCAGTAGTTAATTGTTTCTATATTTTGACATGTTTTTCCTGCATTGGTTTGCTTCTGCTGTCCGACATGTAGGTCCGGGGTAAAGGCCTCGTCAGGAGACTTTGTCTCTGTTTTTCTTACTTCGTGGACATATTTCTTGTGTATATATCTCTGAAATAAACAAAATTATTTGAATTTCCTGGACCATCACGACTACGTACTTGGCGCTATAGGCCTACAGCACACTACCGTAGGCCTTGAACACTATAGTAAATGTCCAAAAACTGGACACTTTTTGGTAAATATAAAGAAAAATATGCACGGGAGAAACATTCGGGGCAAAGTTGCAAAGGGCAATGCACTAACCACGTAAATTTTACGAAATAATTAGCTGTGGGGCCATATGGAACTCACCGACGTACAGTCGCGAACGCGCACATGATGGATTCCCATGGGGAGAGCATATGGATAACTGACCAACAGAATTAGGTAATCGCACTTGTCATACCAGAGCACAAATTATGTGGTTCCCAAAGCAGGCAGCATAATAGGTTATTAAACGAATAAAACAAGCACCGTGAATAGAATGAGCATCATTAAAAAAATAACGACATGGAACGTTACCACATGGGCTGTGCCCAACCACGTCCAGTCTAACGCAGCCATCCGTCAATTACGCGTGAAGTGGTGCAGCAGGAAGGAAATAAAACACACAAAGAAAGCACGCACGTGTGCATGCATGTGTGTGTTTGTGTGTTTGAGAGTGAGCGAGAGTTTTCTTGGTTCGGAGCGGCTGAAGAGTCGGAACGCAGCAAACTGTGCTCAGCTGGGGCGCGTATCTTTCGAGCGCCCACGTTAGTCATTTAAAGAGACACTAAAGTCAAATAACAATTTACGTCAGAGTGAAATCTCAAACTATGACAATATCTAAGACGACAATGTTATTAACAAAAGGGTCATACTTACCCTAAAATTAAGGTAAATGCACAAGAACACATGCGCCGCAGTAGGACATACTCAAAATGATGCAGATGACATCAGAGTAACCGCGTACAGTTAATCACTAGCGATAGATATAGCTGCACTAAATAGAGAGCCTTCTATGTATCAAAAGACGCCATAAAATGCTGCTTGTTAGTTTCTGTTTGAGTCATGAGAAAAAAACCACCGGACGTTACTAACTGGAAACGGTATGAGTACGAAAATTCAATTTTCGCAAGGTCAAACTGAACATCGGGTGCCATCTAGCAGGGCCTACTTGAACCAAAGTACGTCTGTAATTTCGGAGCCAATAACGGGATGACCGTTATTGTTGCTGTGGCTCCCGCTGCTTTCGGTCTTTTGCTACTAGCGCAGAAAAGCCGAACAACGTTGCACGACAACAGTGACGAGAGTCGGTCCTGTCAGTCCGCTTCAGTGAGGCGGATAATTTGAAGTGGTCCGCATCGATACTCGATGCGGACCACCAAAACGTGATTTGATTGCAAAATAGACCCTTTCCTGGCTCAAAAGTAACACTACAAGGTTTCTGGACTGCTATTTTAACAATCAACGTCGGTTTAATATTTGCCTTTAGTGTCCCTTTAATTGCCCACTTCGGTATGGATGATCAAATTGGTTTTATTCTTTTGTGTGTAATTTTTCTACAGGACGCCAGTTAAATATTCTATTACCTGTAGGTGCACCTAAGCTTACATAGGCGTCTGAATTGAACTACGGGTAGCGCCAATTGTACACTTGAAAAACTTACGCTGCTTTGAGATTGTTGTGTTCAAGGGCTAATCTCTACATTTCTGCGTAATGGTGCACCATTTTCTATATGTAATGCGGCATTTTAAAGCGATAGGACCTAAATAGGCACTCTCGGTGCGTTGTCATCGCAAACACGTTTCATGTAGTGTGTAACCCTACTACGTCGTCACGTCAACTGTCGTATGTCATTACCGTGAAGGAAAAAGTGTATAGGGATGAACACTCCTGCAGCGTAGGTGACGAAAAATGGCTATTTTGGTCGCACTAATGGCGCATGCGATGGCATCATTTCGCATGCGGTACCTGCCTTCAATGGCTCCTCAGTTCAAGAGGTAACAGTGCAGGCGTTTTGCAGCGTTGGTCTATGTGGAAAAATGGGGTGTTGCTCGAGTTGCAGAGGCAAACTCATTTTCAAGCTCTGGCGCATGCCGCGCCACAGGGCATGCCATGACATCTTACTATCTGAATTTGCCGTCACCACACAGCTTCACGCACGCACATTTTCAAAGCTCAGAGCTCATCTCTGAAATAGAGCGTAATCATATGCGTGTTGTGCAAATAACTACCAAAATCTCTGCCATCGCCACCTACAGGTTGGTTTTGCCTATGGCTTCCAAATGACCAGAGGTAATTTCGGAGGTCACGTTTTGCCGTTTTTTGTAACCCCGTGAAACTGCAGATGCAAGTATCACAACTTGTGGTATATACAGATGGAAGAAAATCATGAGCAAAACATTCCATGGGAACTGATGAAAATATTCCAACGTGCAGTACGCGAGTGATGAAGGAAGAACGAAAATGATAAGGGGAAAATCATCGCAGCTATATGTCCCTGACGAAACATTTTCGTACCACTCATCCTGCAATGCATAGCTAACTATGTTCATTGTGTAGGTATTTGATCGTTTCAGTGTTATGTATGTACCCATATTTAACATTTAGATGCTCCAGAACAGTCGTGGGGTGGCTTGCCACACACTGGATGTCATACGATGCTAGTTGTACTTGCAAATCCCAGCATAGCGTGAATTTACGGAGAGAGAGAGAGAGAGAGAAATAACGTTTATTGCACCCGTCTAGAACGACGGGGGAGGAGGCTTTGGCCTCTGCCCTAATTATCCCCCTAGCCATCGGCAGGAATCCCTTGGGACTCGGCGGCAGTCAGGGCGAGACCGATGACTTGACGCTGTTCTTCGGCGTCACGACTGTGTAATATGGCCTCCCAGGAATCTACGTTTCTACTTGGATCATTGTAGCATGGGCAGGTCCATACCATGTGCACTAAACCCACAGTGCTGTTGCAGTGCGCACATCTGGAGCTGAACACTTCCGGTTGCCATTTACTGTACAGGTGAGGGTTTGGAAACACCCCGGTTTGCAATTTTCGCCACAGAATTTCCTCCTTTTTGCTCAGCTGTTTAGCTGCTTCTGGATAAATCCTACGGTGCAGTTTATAGTGTGCGGTGATTTCCTGAAACGTTCGTAGTTCGTCTCTTGTGGAGAGGGGCTGTCACGCGAAGGCGGCGGGTCAGCGACGATCGACCGGAAAGTGAGCCCTCGGGCGATCGCGTGCGCCTTCTCATTCCCCTTCAGACCTTGATGGGCCGGGGACCATACTAGTGAGATTAGCCCTGCGGGTACTGGTCCTTGTCTTAGAATTTTGGCGGCTGTAGCAGAGACCCGGCCCATATCGTAGTTTTTAATGGCTGACTCAGAGTCGCTAACAATCACTCGAGTGCTTTTTTTGAGCTATTGCCAAAACAATCGCAAGTTCTTCTGCCTCTGTGGTGGTTGTGTTCTTAGAGGTGCAGCACGAGACCAGGTCCCCGTTCTCGCGAACCATTACCGCTGTGTGTGCTACCTTTCTTTCGTATTCTGCAGCGTCCGTGTAGAGCACGCCAGATTGACCTTCAAGTTTCGCCTGCAGGGCTACAGCTCTAGCTTTGCGTCTGCCTTCATTAAACGCCGGATGCATGCATGCAGTCTTGCCCTAGTTGATTTAGGTATGCTAGCGGTCTGTCTGGAACACTCCGTGAGCTCGAACCCCAAGCGCTCCATGATTTTCCTCCATCTTTTTCTGCTCCATCTTTTTCTGCTCTACTTAATTTAAAATAAGGGGCAACGTATAGTACACGGCTTATCACGAAAGCTTGAACTAATCTTGAAAGATTGGCTTCTTTCATCCCCGCATTCTTGTTAGAAATGCGCTTAAGCAGGCGGCACGTCTGGTTCGCACTAGCTTCGAGTCTCCGGATAGTTTCAGTGTCTTTTTCATTTGCTTGTATGTGCTTCCCTAGAGTTCTAATACTGTCTACGGTTGGAATAGCATTACCATTCACTCGCAAAGCGATGTCACAACCCCTTCCGAGGGGATTGTTTGTTTTCCTTTTTTGCGATGGTAGAAAAAGAGCCTTTGATTTTTCTGCCGAGCATTTTAACCCTAGTGGTCCGAGATATTGTTCGATGGTATCTATAGCCGCCTGAAGTGCGCTTTCAATATGTCCGTCACTACCCCTGTATATTCACAGCGTCAAATCGTATATTGTGTGATGCAGATTTTCGATTCCTTCTAACTTCTCAGGAAGTCCAATCATCGCTATATTAAAAAGAGTCGGAGAGAGTACAGACCCTTGTGGCGTCCCTTTATTCCCCAATTTAATGTTTTCGAGCGACTGCCCTCCCATGCAGATAGTGGATGTACGATTTGAGAGAAAGTTCTCACGTAGTTGTATGTCTTGACGCCGACGTGTAGCGCACTAAAGTTCTTAAGTAAGGCTTCATGTTTGACATTGTCAAATGCCTTCGAGACGTCCAGACCCACAATTACTTTGGTGTCAACAGTCTTTTTGTCTATTATCTCCTCCTTTAGCTGTAGCATAATATCGCACGTCGATAGGAGGGATCTGAAGACTATCATAGTATCAAGGTACAGGTTTTCATCTTCCATGAACCTAGTCAGTCTTGTTTGGATGACGTGCTCCATCAGTTTTCCTACGCAAGATTTGATGGAAATGGGTCTGAGATGTTCAAGACTGAGCTTTTTCCCTGGCTTAGGAATGAAGATTACATTGGCCGTTTTCCAAGCTTGCGGTATTTCCCCCTTGTCCCAGCATTCTTGCATATAAGCTGCAAGTTGACGAATGGAGCCATCGTCAAGATTCCTGAGCATTCTGTTGTTGATTATGTCCGGACCGGCAGCCGTTTTTTTGTTTTCAGTCGGTTAATTTTAGCCCTGACTTCTCCAACCGTAATGGCGCTGTCCAGGTCCGGGTTTTCTGAACCAGCGTAGTCAGGGAGCTTTTGAGATTCTGCGCAGCAGAGGTATCGATCGCTAACCTCCGTTAATAATTCCGTCGTCTGACCTTCATACTTATACAGAAGCTTTTGAAGTTGCTGTCGGGCCTCCGGCTTGGTTTTCTCTGAGTCTAATAGATGCCGTAGTAGCTGCCATGTTTTAGCACTACCAATCTCTCTATCCATCTGATAACAGATACTACCCCACTTTTTCTTGATAAGTTCCAATGCATAATCTTCAATCTCTCTATTCCGTGCAGCAACTTCCTTTCGGAAATTCCTCTCTCCTCTTTTCTGACTGATTTTTCGCTCTAGGTTTTTCTTTTTCTTCCACATGCTTACAAGATGTCTATCAACAACTTCCTCATCGCCAGCGTCAATCTCTTCGGTAGCGTGCTGAACCGACTGGATAACCCCTTTACTCCAATCGTTAATATCATTTATTGGGTCTTGTTCCGACCTGATAATTCTAAAGGTCACCCAATCTGTAGTTTTAACTTTTTTCTTATTGATCACCAGCGGGCCATTGGCAACAATAATCTCTAAAATTCTATGATCACTACTTAGGTCTTTGCCGGTATTGCACCACGTGGCGACGGTGGCACTGCTGACCAGGGTAAGATCTGGCGTCGTGTCTTGAGATACGCTATTTCCTTTCCTCGTTGGCTGCATTGGGTCTGTTATAAGTATGAGCTCATGTTGTTGAATTTCGTTCCACAAATTTCTGCCCTTAACCTGGGTGAATTTATAATCCCATGCCATATGATGCGCATTAAAGTCACCCAAAATCAATAGTAGACCGTTTGCTGAAATAACCTTTGTATTCGTGAAAAGATCACCAATGAGGGTGGCGACTTGGGCTTGTTGGTATGGTTGCATGATGATAGATGGTAGCGCAGACAACGAACACGGACAAGAGAGGTGTTGTGTCTATGTGCCTTCTCTTGTCCGTGTTCGTTGTCTGCGCTACCATCTATCATCATGCAAGATCACCAAAGTTGATTTTGCGTTGTCTGGGGGAACTATACACATTCAGGATAAAAAGAATATTCTCTTTGCGCTTGCGAGGCACGAGTTCGACTAAAACTTGATCGATCTGCGAGTTCCCCGTATCGTGCTGCAATGTCGTAATGTTTCTGTTTACGAAGGTCGTAACTTGGGTATCATTACTCGACCAGGCAAAAGATTTCTAACCTGCTAATTTTGCATTTTTCCCATACTCCTGGATCGCAATTACCTCTGGTCGATCGGCGTTGGTAAGAAAAGATTGTAAAACCGCAGGTTTGCGCGAGAAACCTTTACAGTTCCACTGCCAAATCGTATTACTGTAAGGGTGCAGAGCCATCATGGTTTAGCTTGAGCGCTTGGCATAGCCATTCTATCTGTCGGTCCCTGCTAGAAAATTCAGCCTTAGTTTGCTCAATAGCGTTGCCTACTTGTTTCATCTGTTCTAGTACAGCTTGGAGCATACCTTGTAATGACTTTGTTTCCACCTCAAGCGCTTCAATTCTCGCTCCGTGATTTTCTTCAATTGCGGTTTCTTTAGTCCTCTTTTTCTTTAAAGGCGGTTGGTTTGCTACCTGGGGTGTTTCCAGCGCCTTCCCCGGTTTACTGGTTAAATGAGCCCTAATGTCATCAAGCTGTTTGCGTAATTCCGCATTTCGCTCCTGTAATATCCTGTTCTGCTCTTTAGGAGCATTATTCATCTCTGTATTAGCATCCTGGGAGACCTTAGTTACCCAACCCACCTGTGGTCCTTTAAATTTTGACTTCTTCTGGGCACCACCATCATGGGATGCCTTGTGGGAAACTCCCGGCTTCTTCAGCGGTGGCAATCGGGGGAAGGATTCCGAGCGCCCTCTTGATCTTCGATGCTTGGATTTGCGCCTCGAACGATCTTGAACCTCGTCTGTCCTGCTGTGCCGCTGCGTGCCCTCTTCAGCCTTGCGTCGTTCTTCTTGCTCCCGCGCTTCTTCAAGCTTCATTTCCCACTGTCGCTTCTTCACTATATAAGGTGTCCGAAAAAGCTCTTTGCACCTTTTGTCTCCGGTCACGTGCTCCTTGCCACACAGACGGTACCTCGGCGTACATTCGTGGACCTTGGGTGGGGAGGCCACCCCACAAGCTCTGCATTTTTCGTTCGGGCTGTCACATACGTCGGATCGATGTCCCAGCTCACCACACTTGTAACACACTTCACATCTCTTCTTGTAGAGAAAACATTTCATCGGCGTCCCAAAGCAAATCATACATCTCGGCACGTAGTCGTCAACATATTCCACTTCGGTAACTCCACTTTGGTAATCATCACCTTTGTTGAATTTACGGAGTGAATTATGGTTAGTAGGTTGAAGCGTCCGTCCGTCCGTGCATCCGTTCGTGTTTACAAACGTCCATGCATCCGTACGTTCATCTATTCGGGCTTCCGTTTGTCCGTCCACGCGTCTGTGCTTCTGTCCATCCGTCCGTGAGTCCGTTCGTGCGTACGTCCCTCTGTATGTTTGGGCATGCTTCCATCCATGCATTTGTCCGTCCATCAGTCCCTTGTTTTGTCAATCCAGGCTTCCGTCCGTCCGTCCGTGCTTCTTTTCGTCCATCTGTTCTTGAGTCCATCCGTCCATTTGTCTGTCCGCCCATGCTTCCATCCGCCCGTACATGCGTCTTTCCGTCCGCCTGTCTGTCCCACCATCCGGGCACCCGTCCGTTCTTTTGTCCGTCCATCTGTGCGCCTATCCGTCTGTCTGTTCATCCGTGCTTCCATCCATCCGAGTGTTCACCCGTCCGTGCTTCTGTCCGTGCCTCCATCAGTCCGGCCGTGCCTCTGCCTGTTCATTCATTTGTCCGTCCATTCGTCTGTCTGTCTCTCTGTCTGTACGTCCATCCATCTGTCTCTCGGTCGCTGTTCGTCCGTCAGTCTGTCGCTCACACTGGCGCCACCTGCTGAGTGAGTCATACAACGATGTAGTTAAGAAACGATCAAAAAGAGACATGCATAGACAAACCCACGGCTTTAGAAGCTCCACCCCTAATAATTGAAATTCATATTAGAGGTACCCGCCACTCGCTTTGAAGAGCTTTCTATTTTTGTGAAGGATGGATTTCCCGAAGCATAGATGCCCACGCCCTTAACTTTCTTAACAATGCCTAGGCATCAACGAAACAGGTGTCTTATTGTGGCCTATTCACATCCGCTTGCCAACTGTGCTCCAACATATTACTATTCTTCTGGTTACTTCAATCTCCTGATTGGTCTCCTTGGTTACTACCTGTCATAAGTTGATGTACTCTATAGCAACTTCAAGTGCACTCCTATCTTGAAGTGCAGATCATATCCCCTTGGCGTACACTTTCTTTATCATGATTCTCTAGCTTTCTTTACGGAGCATCATGGTGGCAGTTCATCCGCTGTAGATTTTCTTGAGGTTGTTTATATATGCTATGTCAGTGCTCTGATTCCATTTTGTCTGCATGATTGCTGATATCTCTATCGACTTAAATGTCTTCTTGTGATGTATGACAGATATTTAGAGTGGTTGGGTGTTTTCTGAATGTGTCGTTGTCCCCTGATTGATAGTAATGATGTGGTAGATTGTTGAGCAGCCTGTATGAAATCCTGTTTGATTTTTTTGGTTCACCCAATTCTTATTTTGCCCTAATTGTATTAGTGATTACCTATGTAAAATAGTTTAACCTACAACAAATATCTGTAGATTCTCGAATCATGATTGGTAGATTATTATTATCCCTCAATAGGAAGGTAAATAACAGCTGAATGTCGCCGGTACTTACTAAGGAGCAGAGACCTTGACGATTACAAAGGGGTCCAACTGAAATTGAGGACGACGCAGTGAGCAAATAAAAGAAAACTGGTAGGTGTATTTCTAAGGAACAAGAAGAGAGCAGAGTGTATCGGGCAACAAACGGGTGTTAAGAACACCACAGTTGGAATCAAGAAGAATCATCGGTTGGTGAACTCACTCTTGAGTTCACCCACTTGAACTCACTCAGACTCAGACTTAGCCGCGAGTGTAAATCTGAATGAGCCCTGACGAGGAATAATTTAGGGAATTTGAGTCCGAGTGAGTCGTGCTCATGAAACTTTGGGTGACTCTGAGTCCGAATGAGTCCGAAGTGAAAGATTTATTTTTATGGGGAAGTCTCAGTGAGTTCCACTTGCTTTTTCCTACCCATTCGTCTTAAATAGATACTCATCTTCAGCATTACTAACAGGCTTACCTAGATACATGTGCATGCTCATGGTTACTCACACGTATCCAAGCAGTATCATTGATATATGATTTAATGTTCAGCGACGTGAATTATATGAGGGGTAGCCTGTCAACGCTTTTCGGGCAGTTGTGCATGAATATGAATTTTGTTGCCATATCTTTCAAGAAAAATATGCTTACTGGTTTGAAACCACACATAACTTGTATCCAAAGGCCCTATAACGAAAGGCACCAAGAACAGCACCGATTACGAGAGATATTGGGGTTACAAGGTAGTGATAACATGGTTAGAAAAGCTGGTTATAAGCTCACGGACTCATTAGTCGACTTACTGACACTTCATCAGACTAAGATCGAGCCGTGAGCCTGAGTCTGAGGAGGCCCAAGTGAGTAATATTTTGTGAATTTAAGTGAGAGTGAGCCTGGTTGATTAAAAAAAACATTCATGATTGTGAGTCGGAGTGATTCTAGCTCATGAAAATTTTGTTGAGTTGGCGTCCGAGTGAGTGAAAAGTGCAAGATATATTTCACGAGTGAGCCCGAGTAAGCTCGGCAGTTTTCGCCGACCTATAAAAAGAATAATGGTCATAGGCAGGGCACGTAGCGCGAAGGGAAGATAATCGCTGGCCATTGTGGATCACTAGCAAGTGGTTCAGGGGGCGACAGGAAGTAAGGTGGGCAGATGACCTTGGGAAGCTCGAGGGTGTAAAGTGGCTGCAGCAAGCACAGGACAGAGTTGACTGGCGGAAGATCGGAGAGGCTTTTCTCTTATAGTAGGAGTTGTCAGGTTGAGGATCATGATGATCATGAAGGTAGTGATTCACATTCACCTATGGACGGTTCTCTTTGTACTCATAATAGAACAACGCATAGACTAATCACGCAGAAAGACTGAACAACACAAAGTGCTCGGGTTCCTCAACCTTTCTTCGTGATTCGGCTCGACACTGTTTAATTATGAACACAAACCAACTAAGACCAGCCCTTCCTTTTTCCGTTTGTGCTACCCAGTTGATGGCCAGGGTGGCGATGAGGGCACTAGTGGTGGTGTTTGTCGCAGAGCGACCTTGACAGAGTCTGACGTCTATAGAAGTCTAAGGCATTGCATTTATCTTTGTTGTGAGCGCTTCCCTTGCCCTACGATTCCTTATTATCTCCTCCTTTTTTTTCCGTCGCCATTTTCGTTTTTGGTCGGCACGTTAGTTGGTCGTCCTTAGTTTACACCAAGAAATACCTCTTACCGCTTTCATTTTTTTTTTTTGCGCCTGGAGACACCACTATCGGGTATCGGGTGTGTGTCGATCAGTGGCAAGTTTACCCCGCCAATTTCACCCTTACTTAGGAGAATAAAAAAATGATCTTTGGAGCAAAATAGATTTTTTGCTACTTATAATAGATCACCGGGACCCTATGCTGCAAAGGCGTGTGTTGAGGCGGTGGTATAACGTTGCCATCTGAAGTGCACTCGTGTGATAGGGGCTGACGAGCAAAACATGGTCAAACGAATGATCCGGCCCTGCAATGAAAGTGTTGGGCTTCGGACGGAATTGCGGGAGCTCAGAAAGTTGGGTCAATCAAAGGTGGTTGTCAGTGGTTGACTGGCTCACTTAACGCTTGAACTCTTTATTATCATACACGCCCCTAGTCACTGGCTTCAAAGTGAGTTATGGGCTAGACAAACTGATTGTGCATGCGGACGCTTACGTGTATGGTTTGTTCATGTCACTCCAAAAAAGTTGCCACACACTTTTATTGGCAAGTTTCACACATGCTAGCGCCATCATAGCACAGTTGTCATAAAATTTGTTTACGGGTTGTCCCCGCAGCCAGCCGTCGGGCTCACTTTCGCGCCTCGCTGAAGCTTTACGATATATTTAGTCGCAAACAATTGGCCCGACAGGTTTTTTTAATAAGATAGTAGAACAGTTATCGTGAATTGTAGTAGCAATGATTTACATTTTAGTCTGTTCTCACTTTGAACTACTATTACCAGAATGGCAAAACGTGCTTGGTGCCACTGTACACATTCTTGGCAGTCAAAGGCGAAGTTTTCTGCTCTGCACAAGCAGTAACCCTGCAAGAAAAGGAGAGATAAAACAAAAGTATTTGTACTCGCGGCATCTCAGTCGAACTGTGCGCAGGGCTCTCCATTAGGTGGGGGCGAAGGTTCATCGACGCAACCTTCCCAATCTTGAATATTGCTACATGCATGCATATTAGAATTCTAGGGGGCGACGCGCGTGTGTGCCTGACGACGAAGACGAAGAGTGGTCTCCACTCGCTCGCTGGTGAACTGGTCACGCCATTACTGCTGGTTTAAGAGACATCTATTCCACAGCCACGTCGATACGGCGTCTCTTCGTTTCGGTAACAATATATCATTGTATGTGGGAGGCATCGGGCTTCTTAAATTACTAGGGGGCAACATCTCTCTATCTCCACCGACGCTTGCGCATAGTACTGGGGAAGCACTGCCCATCAATTACGCTTTTCACCAACATGTTTTTATTGTCGATCATTGCGTTTTACTTTCACTCTGCACTGATAACTTACCTTGATTTTGTTAACTGGTTTTCATTGGTGTGCACCTAGCCAACCATGACTTGGTATTGCTGATTAGTCAAGCAGCCTTCAAACCAATTTTTATTGTTGCCCTTTAGCTCTGAGATTATATATGATGAAGATGAATATTTCATTTTAAATTATTTTATCTACGGAGATGTATTCAGATTCGAAGCACATCTGAAATTTTGCCAAGTGTGGTGCAACATTATTGATCTCACTTCAGCAGTCAAATACAGCCAAGTGTCTTTGGTTAGAAAAGCAGCGTAGTTTCTGTCGCACAAAGCAATAATAATGTTCTACCACCGACGTTACGACTCATTCCTCGTTAGAACATGCGAGTGCATCGATCCACTATTCAGAAAGAGCTGCTTTTTTCCTTAGCCGTTTATCGAAACTAAAATACATAGGACAAGAAGCACGAGCGTCAAGTTTTACTACACCTATGCTACTGTTGCTTTCCTGCAAGGTACCACACCCGCACTAACCCTCTGAAGAGCGCAGTCATCCGCTCGTATGATATATCTGACAGTGGACGACAGTGTGCATATACTTCATTCCACACGCATCAGCAACAAGTGCTTCATTTGTGCGTATTGTTCGGGCCTGACGACCAACGGGTGTTTCTGTGTGATCTGCCGGTGAAAAATCAATGTAACTAAACTTTCGTAGGTGTGCCCACGCACGTGTAGTCAGTGAGAATACCCTTTAAAAGAAAGAAATATCCCCTCCCAGAAAGGTAAGTAAGAGAGTTCAGTACGTGGGCTCACCTTTTTTTCCTTTCCTCACTCCTGAATTTGAGCCACAGCTGGTGCGGGTATTTACATGGTCGGACGTCTGCCTACAGAATACTTGAATAGTGTTGAGGAAGGTGTAGGTGCGTTCCTTCAAAACACGGTAGACGAGGTGCCCAGCGTTCAAAACTTCTTCAATAATACATAATACAGTGCACACACGTTTCTCTACAGCCAGTGTAGGATATTAACACTTTTCAAAAAAGGGCGCCTCTAGCGCCACGGACGTGAACTACAGTCTGCCGCCATTGTAAGGGCACCGCAGCAGACGACGTAGGCCGTGTGTCCCAGAACGCTGATGCGCGTTTCTTGCAGAGCACACAGTCACCTCTTGCGTTCCTGCAGGACGCGGACCACGTCAGCAGGGCACGCCAATGAGAATCCCTTGCAGGCCGGATCCCTGCATTTCCAGTCATAACAAGCCAAACTGCTTGTCCAACCCGTTGAAAGGTACAAGATGTTGCTCCTTGTGCAGCGAAAGCAGCTCAGAAAGCTTATTGGAGAGTAGTAGAAGCTCGTTCAAGATAGAAAGCGGTGCGATAGCAGCGGATGATACGGAGAACTAGTCGCCAACACAAACATCGCAGCACTCACGCAATTTTCGGCTCACTTTCCATGCCCTTATGATGGCGCTAGCTATCGCAAGCTCCTTTGCAAAGCGGAACTGACGAAAAGCTCATTGTCAGGTGGCGTATTTATGAAAACGGTCTATAATAAATGCTAGAGTCAATGACCTTGTAAGCAAAGTCTTGACAACACGGTGTCTGCGGCCGCCGAAAATACTGCGAAGTTCGAAGTAACGTACACACAACACGATACCAAAAATAACAGCCATGTCTAGCTTACACTAGTGCCTTCTTTTGGTGGTGAAAGTGGCGTTTCTGGTTCGCTCGCAGGTGTGAGAAGCAGTAAGGTAAGGGAATAGACGTAGTTGTGAAGTGGGAACTCATTTCCATGAGTGCTGTCTATGTAAGGAAATGAGCAGCGGAATGAATGAAGTAGAATGAAAGGAATGCTACGCGCATTGAGCAGCAGTCCTTTGTCGAAGGCGCTCGGGTGGACCAGTGTTAAACGGAAATCTTGAAAGAACTTTACTAATGTTTTGGTCGTTAAACCATTGTGGTTTCACACCCACAATCATAAATAACATTCTGCGACCGACACAAACCTACTGGCTGTGATGGTAAAATGCTTTTGTGACCAGTTGCTGACTAAAATATCTTTGTTAAGACTGGCGTTAGGAATGTCATATATCAGGTATCGCACCACATATTTAGAAAAATACATGACCACCAGACAACAAAGCATCGCCTCGATTTCAGGCGCTGCTTTGGCAACGGTTCAACTATTTTTAATTTATATACCAGTGTATTTCAGAAGGTATAGTGCGCCAAAATAAATTTGCATCGGACCCAAGCTTAGCAGCGCACATACCGAGAACTCATACAGTCATACTTTTTTTCCCAAGGCACGAAGCTATTTTTGTTGATTCCTGAAAAAATAACGCCAAATGTGAAAACACTGCTTAGAGGCTCACTGAAGTTCTTGTGAGCTCGTTCTCGAAAAAAACTACAACGACAGCATGCGTGGAATTCAAGGTTCAGGCTTAGTCGTATACTTCTGAATGCGGGGTCGACACACAGGCACAAAATGACTCGCACTAGAGGCAAAAGCAGACCAACGCAGACACCCACGCATAAACACAAAGGACGACTCACTCGCTCCTATAGCGCAGACCTTCAAAAGAAAAAAATTATAGAAAAAGTGAGAAAGCCCTTGCGACGAGGAGAGTGGGTGCGCGTAGGTGGTGCCTCTGTTCTGTATATGACAACACCCGGAGTAGGCTATTGGACTTCGAATTCAATAGCTCCAAGAGGTGGCTCTGGCAGCCATTAGCAAAGTGCGCCAAGAAATAAAGGTCTTTTCGTTCCGGAGTGTTATTTTCTCGGAAGCCTTCGCAATCCCGAGAAATGGGTCCCGTTTTCTTTCTGTTCTGCTCTGTTTCTACTATCATCGTTTATTATCTTCTTATCAAAGGTTATTCCGATTGATACGTATGTCTTCAAAGAAGCTGTTTCCTTCCCTAAAGTATGGAGTGGGTGATCTTTTACTTTCGCTTTGGGTGCTTATCCTCAGAGGAAGAGGCCTTCATTCTTGCTTCTGAGCCTTTCAGTAATTGAGCTGACGCGAAGTGCTCGGAGGGTCGGTGTCCTGATGCCACTTCTTCTACGCGATGCGTGCACGCGAACATTCTAGTCCTCTTAAAAAGAAATGTCACACCAGTTCAATAATTTTTCATTAACTCCATCTTACGGTTTTTAGTCCAGCTAACATCAGTTAGTGAGTCTCAATACCGGTATGGTGTTTAGAATGAAGAGTTCATTACGTGAGGAATATTTTAGAAGCATGGGGAGAGATGTGAAGAATATTATTCTTATCAAACCTGCACAACGTGTGTTTTAGTTTTTTTTTTTTGCATATATTTTGCAGACATGCATTTCTACTCGCGAGGGCTCAGTCTATTGTCAAGTAATCTTTTAGAAATGAAACTCCTTGGGGTCGAGCCATGTCCACCCGTTGTCATGTCACGCCATGACGATGACTATGGCGCTGATGGAGATTAAGAACAAGCCCATTCCAGACCACACAGTCTCCTTCTGCCATGACACTACATCACATGCAAGGTACTCGCTATACGTCATGGCAATGACGATGGCGCTCATGACAACGATGATTAGGGGAAATGACTGACTTGAGCAACATATGACATCTCAATATGCTCTGACTGGAAACAAGCAACAGCTACCAAAGTATCGTGCGCAGATTTTTTAATATTTGCCACTAAGCTCCAGTCGAAACCACAAAGTAGTAATATTGAAGGGCAAACAAAATTCACACCATACCATTTACCACCAATAAGTATTCCAACTGGTGTAAGCAAACTGTTTGAATTTTTTTCGGTTTTTGTGAAAAGAAGTGGCGGTACCCTTGTGGGTTTTCTACAATTGCAAACACTATGAAGCGTCGTCACCTGTGCAGCAGTGTGCGAAAACAAATCATCCTTGTTTTATCGGTAGCAGTCCAAACACGCTCATCCACTTGATGTCCTTTAGTGTTTGAGTTGGTCGGTAAGAGTTTTTAGAACCTAGCTTTGTGATATCTGGGCACATCTGCTACAATTGTGCAAATCGTAGTAAGGCCAACAAGGGGAACTTTGTCTTACAGACCAGTAAGTGTTAGTCCTCAATCTATTGCAATATCCTGTTCACTTGAACAGTTCGGTTGGTCTGAATGCTTGGCGTGCTGCTCCTCTCTTTTTCGTATGCATTTGTGCAGCCATTTCGGAAGTCTCAACAATGTGTTCCGACACTTGTTTTACTCCTCACAGTTGGTCCGTGAACTGTGCACAACTCCTCGTAAATTGGAAAAGCTAGTGATTCTTTTGCATGCAAAAATGTAAACACAGTGTGCACCCCACAACAGGCGGGAGCAACAATATTCGCCAACAATGGAATCTGCATTCTGTCGAGCAGATGACTACTGAGCCAGAACAATCACTTTAGTACTTTCGCTTAGAAGTGGCAGATTGTCCTGTGCACATAACTCTTCAGTCTGATGTGCAAATACTTAAAAATTAATAAATGGCATTTACTTTGTGAATAAACATCATAGAAAATTTTATTATGCAGATTTGACTGCAATGATTATTCACTGCCTATTTTTCAAACATTGCTACCGTGACTTCCAGCACTTCTCAGCTGTCTAGTGTTACTAGTGTTCCAGATGTCCCTATTGTATGTGTATATGTCAGGTGTAGTGTATTGGGAGTGCTATCCACTGGTGCATAATTTCCTTTTTACGAATGAGTGCTTTTGGGAGCACCAACAGGCATCCTTCGTCTCGTTTGTCAACTGATCTACAGTAGGCAAGCAAGGGCACGGGTAGCTAATTCTCTCGTCATCCGTGACAACTTTGACAAGAATGTGGACTTGCTGAAATTTTTTACTCGGGCTTTCATTATTCGCCAACTGTTACTCAAATAAAGTGCCTGTCACTGCAATCCTTTTACCTCTTTTGAAACGAAAACCAAGTTTCCTTTTCAACATGATCCGGTAAATGTTATTTTCTCAGGATGCACTTGCTTACCACAACTGCAAGGTGATCTAGTTAGCCGTAAAAATATCCGACGCGCAGGTCAAAACACACATTCTAAACACAATATTGAGAACAATGTTATGTGCAGGGATACCTAGCACAACAGCGTGGGGTCATTCCTTTTATTTCAACGCAACGTGCTTCTCGCCAATGCGTTGTCAAATATCATATTGCGGCTCAGGCTAATCGTACTGACACTGCACTTTTTGAGAGCATGTGTGGTGAGAAAGCGAATGAGCATCACAGTACCAAATACAGTGCAAGGGGTGTCTAGTGTAAATATCGTTGTCTGACTGAACGAGCCAAGAGACAAAGTTGCACAATTTCAACGGGTAATTTTATCGAAGAGATGGCTATCACTGTTTTTTTTTTTGCATGTATTGTTTAACTCTGTGAGAGGCAGTGTTCCTAGTTTACATGTATACTACTGCATTCACGATTGTCAATAAACAATGTAAGCTTACTTGCTTGGCGTGGTTTTGCCAGTTGCAGCCTCTAGGTCACCTGGCGGGATTGCAGAAATATTTATAGTAACCGTAGGGTGCCATGTGCGCGAACACCATCCCGCAATAGCAGCAAATAAACGCCCATAAACTTGCGGGTGCGCACCGCGACCTCCCGCACCCACTACCAAACCAGCCGCCATATTGTTCAAGCGCAATGATGATGATGGGCCTACCAGCGCCGTCTCTAGCTTGGATAAGTTAGTTCACAACGCCACCGCTACCTTTATTTTCGTTGCACAGTCAAAGATACTGTTTTGCTTCTGTAAGTGGTAGTGTATAGGTATTCTGTGGTGTGCCGCTATAAGGAGCTTCGCCCCTAAACAGGTCCCCATTTCCAAAGGGAATCGTGAGGATATGCGCATGCATTCCTTGCGCCGAGAGAGGGTACTATTGCCCTCAGACATTCGCCTTCTCCGACTACTGACATCGCGTTAAGAGGCGCCCAGCCTGTGAATGTTCGAGAGTGAGGAGCGAGCGGACAGGAGAGTGGGGCGCCAGCGTGCTCGGCCATGTCGGCTCGGCGTAGGCATTTCACAGCGGCGTGTCGAGCACACATTTCCGAATGCTCTTGAGAGTCACCCAGCCGGGGAAAGTTGTAGAGTGAGCCGTGAGCAGACGGGAGAGTGGGGCGCAAGGAGGAGAGAGAGTGAACGGCTAGAGAAGAAGCGGCGAAGAACTGCAACTACTCTCTCCTACACTCTCTCGCAACACATGCTCCGGTTGCTAGGGGTGAGGATAAGTGCACGCGCCCGCAGCTGTTGCTGACAGCTGCCGACACCGAAGCGCGACACGGTGGGTGTTCCAGTTGCTAGGGGCACGCGAATACGCAGCTGTTTCTGTAGGAGAGGGTGGTGGACAGATCCCGACGGGCGCCTAATATAGCCCGACTAAGAAATGCATTTGCATTAAAAAACGGTAGCTGCTCTCGCGAAACTTTTACGTCAGACGCCGAGCCTTTCTACTACTTCACCCCAAGCTCAACTGGGCACAGGCCACCACTTTGCGTCTACTTCAAACACGCGCGTATTCCTAACCTGCCCGCTTTCACCTCATATTGCCACAGGAAATCACCATTGCTCCACGCAACGCGGACGTTGGGAATCAGAGAAACGCTAACGGCACGACTACGAGCGACGAAGCCAGCCGCAATGCACGAGCCGCCCCTGCATGCGCCCGGTACTCCGCCGAACAGCCTACGCGCGTGAAGAAGAAGAGAACGAGGGTGCTCGAGGCAGAGGCTCACGAAGACTACCGCCCTTGGATCTTCTTGATTGCTGTGCGTCGTTCACTTTGGGCAAAAGTTCGCCTTAATAAACCGTGTAAATTGAACATCGTTGTGTGAGGCTGCTACATTCGTTACATTTTCTGGTGGAGGTGCTGGGTAAATGATTCCAACCCCCACGAGAGAGCGACGTCCAAGCCCTGACCATCCGCAAGCCGTGGAGCTTACGCCGGTGCACCAATGTATCAGTTGCCGTATTCGAGGGGATTCACCAGAATTTGGACCACTTTCCCCTGTACCAAGGGCATCAGCGACGGAAACAAGAAACGCCACCACCATGACTAGCCAAGTTGCACCATCACAGCTCATTGTCAGCCAGCCCGTCATACCGAAGGTGTTCCATGGTGACCCGTTCGAGCTTGAACTGGTATAGCGCATTACGGGGAAGAAGAAACGGCCGAGCAGACCAACACAAGAGGACAGAGCGCCATGTCCTCTTGTGTTGGTCTGCTCGGCCGTTTCTTCTTCCCCGTAATGCGCTATACCAGTTCAAGCATGACGAGCCAACTCGCCCAATCTTCAACACTCGTGGACCCGTTCGAGGATGCCGAAGACTCGCTGGATCATTTCGAGAGGGTGGCGAACAAAAACCAATGGAACGAATCAGGCAAGTTGCGCAGCGTATACGTCTCTTTGGAAGATGCAGTGCGAGTGTGGTACGAAAACCACGACGCATCTTTGACGTCCTGGGAAGAGTTCCGGCGGCAGCTACTGTGTTCTTTGGGCAACAATGATCGCCAGGAAAAGGCAGAAGCAGCTCTTCGTGCACGGAATCAACGCACAAATGAGACTGTCGCTATGTACATAGAAGACATGTCCCGCCTGTTCAAGCGAGCTGACCCAACACGACTGAAGACAAGAAGGTGCGTCATCTCATGCATGGGGTAAAACAAGAGCTGTTCGCGGGACTCGTTTGCAACCCGCCGCGCACTGTTGCTGAGTTTCGGTCGGAAGCAACAACAATAGAAACGACGCTGCAGCAGAGAGCCCGGCAATACAATCGTGACGTAGCCTGTACATCAGCAGGGGTCTTCTCGGCAAACGTTGTCGATAATCTTGACACTCTGCGGGAACTCGTCCGGTCAGTTGTCAGGGAGGAACAACGCAAGCTGCAGCCACCCGCTTCACTGGAACTATCAATTGCGGATGTTGTCCGAAAAGAAATTCGGCAGGCCATACGGGAGCCGCAAAGAAATGCACCACCGACACGACGCGCGGTAACTTATTCTGAAGTGCTCAGGCGGCCTACTGTCCATTGTGCGCCTATCGAGACACCTGATACTTACGCACCGATAACACGTAGCCCACGCCATATTGTAGAGGCAACTCGCAGCGCACCTTTTCCGACAGAGACAAGACCTCGGAAAAGCGATGTATGGCGAGATGCGGAACGTAGGCCCCTGTGCTTCCACTGTGGAGAGGCTGGCCATCTGTACCAGTTTTGCCGATATCGTCAAGCTGGTCTACGAGAATTTGTGGTAAACGCACCATGTCCGCGAAACGGCAAAAGGCCGTCCGACATGGAGGAATACCTGTGCTCACGTCAGAGCTTCGACCTGCATCGTCGTCCCCAACCGCGTTCACCATCCCCTCTACGTCAGCGCTCGCCAAGCCCACGTTCCTTTCCAAACGCACCTAGGCATCGTTCGCCTAGTCCAAACCCGGGAAACTGAAGTGGGTGACCTGTGGAGGCGAGGCCCCTCGTGATTCGAACTACGAAGATCCTCCACTGCGACACCAGGGTGGCGACGAAGACGACTGTCTCCAGGTAAAGAAGGGCAGTAATGAAAAGATAACTTCAGACTTGCCGTTGGAAATTGACGGGCTAGAGCTCATGGCTTTAATCGATGCCGGTGCGGATTACTCTGTGATAAGCTACAATTTAGCGAAGTGCCTCAGGAAAGTTCTGACCGAATGAAGTGGACCTCAAGTAGGTACGGCAGGCGGTCACCTTATTACGCCTCTCAGCAGATGCACCGCAAGAGTTGAGATACGAGGTTTCATTACGTTGGTGACTTTGTTGTCCTGCCCGTATGTTCGAGAAAAGTTATACTCGGAATAGTTTTTCTGCAAGCAAATCGTGCCATTATTAATTTGCAGAGATCCAGCGTATCATTTTCGACGGAACAAGCTATAAAGGTTGCTCGAGCAGACGAGCAATACACCGCTCCACTGCGCATTGTCGATGATGATGTGACTGTACCGCTGCAGAGCAGTGTAATGGTTCTAGTCAGAAATGATACGTTTGGTGACTACAAAGGTGTGGCAAACAGCAACATGAATGTTTTCTTGAAAAGAGGTGTTTGTGTGGCACGAGGGATTATCCAGCTATGAAACGGGTACGCAGACGTCCTCCTGACAAATTTTGGGAACGAATTCCAGCACATCGCAAAGGGGACAGCCATAGCCTTTCTTCATGAGGTTTGTGAAGCCACAGAAATATGCAGCCTTGAAACAACGTCAACGGATATGAAAGCAACATCTCATGTCTGCGACGTAATATCCGTAAATCCCAATCTTTCAGTGATCCAACGTCAACAGCTATACGACCTTGTACGGGAATTCGGCAGCTGTTTCTCCAATAGTTCAAAGGTACGGCGCACAACCACTGCAAAACACAGAATCGTAACAGACGAGACAACCAGGCCGGTATGCCAGCACCCGTAACGCGTTTCACCAAAAGAAAGGGAAGTCATCAAGAATCTAGTACAGGAGATGCTTGAAGATGATGTTATTCAACCTTCTAGCAGTCCGTGGGCATCTCCTCTAGTACTTGTCATGAAGAAGGATAACACGCTAAGGCTTTGCGTCGACTACCGGAAATTAAATGCTGTGACTAAACGGGATGTATATCCTCTCCCGCGTATTGACGACACATTAGACAGGCTTCGGTGTGCCAAGTTCTTTTCGTCACTAGATCTGAAAAGTGGATACTGGCAGATCGAAGTTGATGAACTTGATCGCGAGAAGACTGCTTTTGTTACCCCGGACAGACTCTATGAATTCAAGGCTCTCCCTTTTGGTCTCTGTTGTGCGCCAGCAACGTTCCAACACATGATGGACACTGTACTTTCCGGATTGAAGTGGCAGTGTTGCTTAGTGTACCTTGACGACGTGGTCATCTCCGCCGCTACATTCGAGGAGCATATAAAGCGCCTGCGAACAGTGTTAGAAGTAATCCGTTCGGCAGATTTAACCATCAAGCCAGAGAAGTGCCAATTCGGTTTCGAAGAGCTTCGATTCCTTGGGCACGTTGTCAGCGCCCACGGTGTGCGCCCTTATCCCGAAAAGACAGCCGCCGTTGCAAGGTTCCCGGTGCCAGCAGACAAAAAGTCAGTACGGAGATTCCTAGGTCTCTGTGCTTACTACCGACGATTTGTCAGAAATTTCTCGCAGATTGCAGAACCCTTGACGAAACTTACGAGAGAAGATGTGCCTTGTTGCGCCTTTGGGTAGCGTGGTGCGGACTCGGGCCATCCGAGTCCCCGGAGAGGACGAGTAGAGAAGCCGGAGAAGGAGAAAAAAATGTTTATATACAGTATTTACATGGTAGCGTGGTACAACATGAAAAGAGAATCACACACGAGCGCCTCTGCGCTAGCGTTTTTATACATCGTCCGCCTTCCCAAGATCCCTTGCAAAGATAATTTATGCGCAGGATACTCCAATGAGATCGTCGTCTTCCTCTCCGGCCCCGAAGAGGGAAAGCCAAACACCGCCTCCCTCTGAACCTAGGAAAGGGGGCAAGGCATGCCCAGTTCGCTGTTTGGTGAG
The DNA here is from genome assembly GCF_013339725.1 of Rhipicephalus microplus. Taxonomy (NCBI): domain Eukaryota; kingdom Metazoa; phylum Arthropoda; class Arachnida; order Ixodida; family Ixodidae; genus Rhipicephalus; species Rhipicephalus microplus. The sequence goes on from NC_051173.1 coordinate 54,960,412, forward strand.
GGAGACCCCACGCGCCAGCGTGGCACCACAGTGAGATGACGTGGAATCCCATGCGCAAAGTCGCTCCCTGATGCAGCCAGGTTGACTCAAGCAAGGCAGAATTACCCGTACAGCTGCTGGGTCGACGCTGCTTCGGAGTGTTGCTCTCGGCGGCTGACAAAAGCTTGGCCAACGACTTTTGTGTCAAGAGGAGCCGGCGACGTGGTTTTTCCCGATTGTCCGCGTCCTTCGCCGTCCCGGTGCAGGGTTGACTCAACAACAGCTGCCAGGTGCCAGCAGGCCGCGAAGACCACGTGGAACTTGGGCGAGGCACAACAGCACCCCCGCCGCCAGATGATACATCGGGAGGTCGAGTTGTTCCATGCAGCTCGGCCGGGTCGATGTCGGCGACGTTCCGGCAAGGCTCTTGCTTTCTCGAAGGGCCTGGTCAAACTGGAATGCTCCAAGAGCTGGCCTCTGCGCCCCGCTTCGGTGAAAAGTGGGTGACAAGCTCCAAGAAACGACCTTTGTCAGCCACACACAATGCGACAAGCACCGCGTGCACGCCACTCTCATCGCCAGGCCTCAGATTTTACAAAGCAACATCTTATCTTAATAACTTAAGCTCAAGGAAACAATGTGCATACCAATCGGGACAAGTGTCCAGTAACTCTTTCATACGTAATTCCATTTGGAATCGAGATAACATTATAATCAAGCTAAACAAGCAAACTGTAGAGCTCGGGACAACGAGGGAGTCAGTAAAAAATTTCTCTATGCCCTCACTGTAACACATTGAAAGAAAAAAAAAAGAGTACACATAAACTAGGTAAAGGTAAACAAAAAAATCAAACAAACCTTCCGCGTCTTTTGACGAGTCAAAACGCTCGACTTAGGGCGTCTGCATTTGTATGAAGGCCACCTCTCTTGTAGCGCACCTCGGAAGGTGGAGCCTCAGACTGCAAAAATTTGACATAACTGTGGTATACCGATCTGGCATAAAGCATACCGACGCCGACTGTTTGTCACGGGCACCTGCGGACGCAGCACTATCAGATGAAGAGGACTTTCCAATCATGGCTGTTGTCGAGACTTCTCAGATAGCTGAAATTCAACATGCGGACGAAGCATTGCTTGCGCTCATCAAACACCTGAAAGGAGCTGACGTACAAGTACCTCGTATATTTTCTCGAAGCCTTGCATCGTTCTGCCTCCGACGAAATGTCCTCTACAAGAGAAACTTTAACCGTGAAAAGTTTCTGCTTGTCGTTCCCGCAACTATGCGGCAAGAAATATTACAAGCTTGCCACGATGATCCTACGTCTGGACATTGGGGGGTCCCTCGAACGCTTGCACGAATCAGTCAGCACTATTATTGGCCCAAGCTATTGTCTTCAGTACAGCGCTATGTCAGAACATGCCGCGAGTGCCAAAGACGGAAAGCGCCTCGTGCTAAGCCAGCGGGCCTTCTGCACTCGATAGACTGACCGAAAGCACCCTTCCAACAAGTTGGAATGGGCCTTCTTGGACCATTTCCGACATCTTTACTTGGCAAGAAGTGGATCGTTGTAGCCACTGACTATTCAACGAGGTACGCGGAAACAGACTCCTTGCATCGAGGAACGGCAGCTGAGGTCGCCAAATTCTTTGTACAGAGCATAGTGCTAAGGCATGGCTCTCCAACTGTTGTAATCACCGATCGTGGACCGGCTTTCACGGAGGAACTCATGGAATGCCTGCTGAACATGACCCACACTGTTCACAGGAAAACTACGGCATACCACCCTCAAAGCAACAGCCTCACTGAACGCCTTAACAGAACTCTAGCTGCCATGATATCTATGTATGTGGACGTCAAACACAAAAAGTGGGACGAAATTTTATCATACGTCACCTTCGCCTATAACACCGCCGTACAAGAGACTACCAAGATTACCCCGTTTCAACTAGTTTACGGTCGTGTAGTTACCACAACACTGGACGCTATGTTACCTATAGATCAAGATGACTACCCTTCTGATCTCGATGACTATATAGAGAGAGCGGAGGAGGCCCGCCAATTAGCAAGGTACCTAATATGTCACCAACAACGAATCGATGCCGACCGCTACAACCGAGGAAGACGTGAAATACGGTATGAAGTTGGTGACAAAGTGTGGATATGGACCCCAGTACGACGACGAGGCCTATCTGAAAAACTCATTTGTCGATATTTCGGTTTTACGAGGTAGTACAGCGACTCAGCGACCTCGTCTATGAAGTCAAGCCTACAGGACATGGGCAATCTAAATGACGCCATCCCACCGAGCGTGTACACATTGTGCGCATGAAGCCGTACTACGACCGGTACGAAGACTAGCCACCCCACTTGCTTTCTGTACAACCGTTTCCCTCTTACAAACCTTCCGAGACGGAAACGCTGCATACATTATCATCGAAAGCATCGGGGCGATGCCTCTTGAGAGGGGGGGGGGGGGGTAATGCCACGGGAAATTATCATTGCTCCACGCAACGCGGACGTTGGGAACCAGAGAAACGCTAACGGCACGACTACGAGCGACGAAGCCAGCCGCAATGCACGAGCCAGCCCTGCATGCGCCCGGTACTCCGCCGAACAGCCAACGCGCGCGAAGAAGAGAACGAGGGTGCTCGAGGCAGAGGCTCACGAGGTCTACTGCCCTTGGATCTTCTTGATTACTGTGCGTCGTTCACTTTGTGCACAAGTTCGCCCTTAATAAACCGTGTAAATTTAACATCGTTGTTCTGAGGCTGCTACATTCGTTACAATATTCCCGGACGTGTACACAACCTCTCACTGCTGGTGCTGCGGCACTCACCCGGCTACGCTTCCGGAGATGCTGTGGGAGTGTCCGGCACAGTACAGACACACTAACGCCACGACCCTTTCGTCGAAGCTCCTTGAGGCTCTGTGGAGCCCCGCTCTTCACGACCAAACCTGGGCGGCCAAGCACACCCGTGAGGCGGCGTCGAAGCAGGCCCTTGACGTCCCCTCATGGGAGGCTTAGGCCCGGCCACCTAAACCTGCTGGTTTCTTATAATGAAATTTATTCCTCCTCCTGTCTGCTCTCGCGAAAAGACTTTATCACTCAAAATGTAGTAGACAGCGATATGTGTTCGTATTATTTTTAAGTGTGCAGCAATTCTTACCGAACTGCGGCGACTTTGAGCGTATCTATCTATCTATCTATATCTATCTATCTTTATCTATATATCTATCTATCTATCTGTCTATCTATTAATCTATCTATCTATCTATCTATATATCTAGCCGTTTACGTTTGGGTGCTCTTGTGGTCACCCCCTTAACTTGGCGTGAACCAAAAGTAGCATGGGAGGGTAGGATGGTTAGACGAATACTACGCGCTGGTCAAGACATGAATCGTGTCACAATTCCATTCCGCACGTCGTCAAACACTTCCCGCCAGACAGCGGGACATACCCACGAGCGGGTATGAGCCACTGGTGTATATGTGGGTACGTGTCACAGGTGATTGCCACTTATTTCTACCCAGAAACGACGAGAACATGCATGGGCAATTTTAACGCATGTGCGTTAAGAAATACCTGACTTGGGTGGTGTCGACCCGACGAATGCAAAGAATAAAGGTGAGAGTCCCAGCTGGAACCGAACCCAAGCATTCTGCATGGCAATGAAGCATCTTACCACAGAACTACGCCATGTCTCAGAACTACTTTTCAAACAGACGCCTATATTTGTGAAACATCAATAGCAGTGGCACCCAATGCAGGTTTTTCACTACCCAATTTGATAAACATTGCACATGTACTCTTTTCATACAGCCATCACTTCGGGTTAACATTAATTGTGGTTAGTTACCAGGCGCTGAAGTTCATTTACGCAGCAGTGCCACGTGCCAGCATCCTCGCGAGCATCAGCGCTTCATATCAGCTTCTGGTGTTGCTAATACGCTTGTTCCAGTTGGCATCGTTGCGCAAGTGTTAATTGGTTGATTTTATTGATTTGTGGTGTTTAACGTCCCAAAACCACCATATGATTATGAGAGACGCCGTAGTGGAGGGCTCCGGAAATTTCGACCACCTGGGGTTTCTTAACGTGCACCCAAATCTGAGCACATGGGCCTACAACATTTCCGCCTCCATCGGAAATGCATCCACCGCAGCCGGGATTTGATCCCGCAACCTGCGGGTCAGCAGCCGAGTACCTTAGCCACTAGACCAGAGCGGCGGGGTGCGCAAGTTTTAACAACTGGTTATATAAACATCTGCAACTCTACGACATATGTCTGTGCGTTCAAGATTTGCACCATAAATTAGCGTCATTCCATCACGTGTCAAGCAATGGAAAAATTGCAACACGGCCACCTTCTCTCCACATCTTCGCGTAACGTCGATTCCCAGGTACGTGGGATTTGCCGAAGTTTTTCTAGAAGTACGAAGCTTCTCAATGAAAGAGGGCAATTTTAGAAAATATTTTGCTTTATTCTTTTAAATCTAGAGCCTCCTGGAAAACACGTACGCCGTAACAACGTCAGAAATCTTAGCAATTCCTTGAAGAGTTTTTCGAGGGAGCGACAAAAACCACGTAATGCCTAGTGAAAACCTCAAGACAAGCTCGAACAAAGAGTGCTGCATATAAACAAATAATCTTTCGGCATGAAGAAACCGGCGACATTTTTATTTCATATTACACTGCCAAATTCAATAAAAAAACAATACAAGGAAAAAATCCTCGAAGAGCAATAAGTAAATTACTCACATGGAAAAGTATAGAGTATTATTATCGTGACATAATAAAAGGCAAACGCAACTTCTGCCCATACATGAAGTGGAAGTGGGAGAGCTTGTCTCTAGAGGAAGAGATAAGAACCGAAATTTTTCAATAGCGAGAAGGTGGTATCTTCGGAGGTTCAGAGGAAAGAAGCTTTTACCTCGAGCGGAGAAAGTGCAAACATCAAATATGTCCTTAAAGGGAAAAGAAAAGACTGCCTTAAAACGACATTTTGGTCACACTGGTTCCACTGACGCCGAGAAAGTTCCGAGAAATCTAATTACTTTAGGACATTCGCCTTCCTTTTTCACTATCGCTTTGCCCCAGTTAAATTTCTAAGATAATGGGCTTTTCGTCCACACAGTAAATCGACGCAACGAAAAGGCACAACGGAGTTTAAAACCTTGGTCAGAAGGGCTGACTGAAGCACTCAATGACAGTGGTTAACCTGCTGCACAAGGGTAACAATACTTGTACACACAGTGTCTATAAAATGTGGCATCCTAGTTTTCATACCCATGTATCACATATTTCTCAATCTTCACTCAACGGTATTCTTATTAGTCTCGCCAGCTCCTTTTGAATTCGACAATGTTAATTTTTTTTAAACAAGTGTCTGTACCCAGACGTTCCCCAGGACTTCACTGATGTAAGGTTGTCAGGGAAATGACATCAGTATATTGCTGGCGATCCTGAGTCAAAGAAAAAATTGGGAGACCCTTGAGCTTCGACTTTAAGAGTATACCGAGATCGCGGTATCCGGCCCCTAGTGCACCCTTCAGCCGGTAAGTGCATACTTATAAATATGCTTTGTTACATTCACACGCACGCACACAAACGTGCACACATTTGATTTGACAAGGGCGCGCTATTGTCGCCGAATTGGCTCGGTTTCGTCCTGACATATGTCAAACAAAATGCGTTAAAGGGGCCCTGAAACGCTTTTTCAAGTAACCATTGAATGACCGTTCAATAAAAGAGCTTATTACCTTACGAATGGAACGCCACAAAAATTTTAGGAATACACCCCGTACGAGTGGAGTTACAAAGGTTTGTTGCATGCTGCAATTGCATCATCTCTTTTTTCATTCCGTCAAAAGCACTGAAAGCTAAGCAGGGATGGGTGGCAGGGCAAAGAAACTACCACACCTAGTGACCTGAGCATTTTTTTTTTTTTGTTCCGACGCGTGGCTTGGTCAGTGCGATCGCGCGCGCACGCGTGGACAAGTAGCGCCTCGCGTGGCTATCTCAGTAACTTGATTTTCGGTCACAGACGCACAGACTATTTTTCGCTCACAATCAATGGGGCTGACCCCGGCGGCGAGTTTTCTGCGACGAGAGCTCTCTAACGCTATCGCATTAAATCTAGAAAAGAACGCCTGTTGTTGGCAGTCGATCATGACTATTCAGTCCTGCTGAAAGTATCCGGGGCCTGTACAGACCGCGCAACCGTCACGCTTGAAGACGGCTTCACAAACATGCCCTTTATTTCCCCCACTGTCATCTCACAGTGTTCCTGATTACGCTGGTGTCGATGTCTGGATCGGTAAAGACATAATGACAATAACTTACGCCGACCGGCACCGCTTCATTAGTATCAGCGTGGTGAGGTTTTTTGCTCCAATATTATATAGAATTCTGTGATTATTAAAACGAGGTGTGCACAGCTGTTTGATTCGGTTTTTACGCAGTAGGTTATTCGGTTTTCGCGTCAGAGTGTGACGCCTACTCGAAAGTGAAGGTGAGTTTTCGAATGGACCAACGGTGTTTCGTCGCTGCATATTGCTTCCATTTCGCGCAACATTGACTTGTCAAAGGGCTGCAATAAGCACCGCAAAAAAGCAATGACGTCAACCGGCAAAAGTAAGGCTGGTGCCTTATTTGATCTCGAGAGAAACATGCCAGCCGTTTTGCTTGTAAGATCTGATCACTCATAGGTTTCCATTTAGGCCTGCCATTCCAAAAAGCGTATACACCAAGTTTGCATATCACTTCCAAAAGTAGGGCAATGAGTACGGTATCATGTCCTTCAGGGTGCGGATGTTTCCTAAAATTTGTTGCTTCGAAACGCCCCACATATATATTTCATGATAAAATGTGTGCTTATTTTCTCACCATATCTTACAGAAACTATAGTAAGTGTGATACCTCTGCGCAATACTATCCCTCTATGTTACATTCCTTCTTAATGCACTACAGAAGCAGCGGTTTTTTTGCAGTTATTTAGAGTCCTACATAATTCAGTTTTTCACATTACATTAATCTCTAGCACTGTTCGCTTAACCAAATGTCTAAATATATTTTTGTCGTGTTTGTAACGTTAACGCCACTGCTTTCAAGTGAGAAAGACCGCTGGAAACGTATGACAGTGCGTCTAAATGATATAAAACGCGTGCTGCGTTTATCGGCTTTAACAGTTCCAAAATTGCCCATGGTCGGTGCAGAACAGCTCTGGTCACCTACGGTATTTTCGTCAACAAATAAAGCTGCGTCCTGCGATCGACCTTTCCGAAGTACCTGCTTCATCAAAGTATGTAATGTTGAGAGGGAGAAATACAGTGGGCATAAGCATCTTGTGCGCTATTTGCAAATTTTGAGAATAATTCAGCGTATTGATTGCGCACTCTTTAAAAAATTTTGGCTCTGTATTTCGAAGCATAGCACTCAATTTAACTGAATCAACCAAAGAACAATCAACACAGTGTGAGTCTTCGTCATGTCTCATCCTCCTTCACGCGGTCCTTGTAGTAATACATCGCAGTAATAAGCTGCCGTTGTGGTGTACACAACTACTGTGATTGTGCCTCCAATTCCCGCAACAGCTTGCACAACACTTGATAGCGTGCTTTTCTTTTTGTGGAAGCGTAGTGTTACAATTGAAATACACGATCAGTTGTTGTGTGTGTTCCAAACAATGAACTCAACATTGAAGTCAACTTATCTGAAGACCCAGGGGAGGGGGGGGGGGGGTACTCCGTCTTAATTTTTCTGAGGTTTTGAGCCGAGCAGACAAATGTTTGCTGATTATTTCCCCACATATGCTTTTTTCATAGCTCGCTGTTTAACCTAGGTGCAGAAAAACTGCTATTGCAGAAGCTCAATAAACAATTAATCGAACAAGCTGCTATGGATCCACTTTGTTTTGAAGCGCACACGAAGACACGAAAGAAGAAACACAAGCGCTTAACTTGAACTAATCGTTTAATGCAAAACGTAAGAATATATAGAGGTGAATGCAAGGGAAAAGAACAAAGGCCCAGGTGTTGTGCCATACATTATTATCGAGCACTCCATTTGAAGACAGGATAGTTTTTGCCGCGTGAGCGAGATTGATTGTGCACGTACACACTCAGAGCCATCTGGTGTCATTTCCGCTTCTTGAATTATTGAAAAGGTTAAGAAATTTCTTCCATTATATAAAATGCACGTATGGTCAAAATACAGCGCACAACCACATTCAATACAGTGGGTAGCCAAGTGACCATGTGCAAGTTTTTGCACTTAATTATGACGTGCTTTTGCCCCCTCGTCAATACGTCTTTCAGTCTGCCCAACCTATGTGCACCAGCTTGACAACGGTCCGCTATAATCAACAAACTCTGGACACTAAACATACTAATTGAAAACTTTCATCTTGCAACCCATTTTATTTCTAAAAAGGACAGGGATCAATACACATTTTTGGCAGTTTTTCGAGAGAATACATGACCACTCCCACACAAACTTTACTTTAAATCTTTCTTAAAACTTCGTGCTACGCCATGGAAATACGGGACAATAGTCATCTTACGCTGCTATTTTGTTTCTTCACGTCCCTATAGAGTGATTTTGCGCCAGCCATAACCAGTCAGGGTAACCTGCAGGGTAACTTGCTCCCTGCAGCCGCGAAACCTGTTTTTTGATGCGCTTTGCATGAGATGAAAACACAGCTTCTTTATTAAAGCGCTTCCGGCGGGATAAAAATACAGTTTTCCCATTCCATTCCATTTAAGGAATTACAAAGGCACATTCGTCCACAACAGACCTCTTGGCTAGATTAGTAAGGGCAGAAGACAAAGGCAACAATATCCTTGTGCTAATGGGCTCATAAACCAAACAGGCGTGGCCATCCTTCAATTTTGATGAAAGATCAAGGATCCGGAAGGTGTTACAACATCGTCTTCCGTGTGTCCGTTTAAGAGGCTTGCAAACCGTCTCAAATACTTCAAGGGTCAAATAGCAAATCTTTGAAACTCGTTCGCACTACAGTACAACGTTATCCAAGAATAATCCACAAAGCTGAAGATTTTTTTTCACTTTCGTTCCTAACAACTTGCGATCAATTATTAGATCGAAATGGGTCATGAAAAGATCACTTGGAGCAAGTGAAACTGTCGAACCAATGTCAATGCCCTGTTTTGGAATGCAGGTGCGTGTATTACAATTAACCGATGTACACCTTACGTACAAATGCATTAGGTTTGAAAAACCTCCCAGTGACATACCGCAAGTGCTTGTGTCTCCTTTTTCGTGTCCTCGTGTAAAATTAATGCGCTTCCAAAAAGCAGGTGAACTTCACTGCTATTCTTTCTTAGATATGTTAGTCTCTCCGTCAATTGCGTTTAGGAAAGCAATCAAACTTAGCTTACCTTTGCTTTCCTCGAATACTTCATTTTAAAAATATCCAAGTGCAAGACAAGTCATTAAATTGTGTATTTATGTTTCACAACAAAGTGCTTTGCGTATTTTCCAATGGACATGCGAGCCCAATAAGTATGTTACAAGGAGAAAAATAACGACAACAAAATTTTCGAATGGCTCACTTTTCTTTTCTACACACGATACTCGCAAGAACTAACAGACAACACTCTGCAATAAATTTATAAAAGGTGTCGTTAGTAGTAAATGTATTGTAAATAGGAAGGAAAAAAATGGACGAAGAGATAACTTGCCGTGAACAACGACCAAACCAGTGACCTTATAATAATACATTCGATACTTTACCAACGTCCAAACGGACCAAACTAGTAATATTTTCTAAAAGAATAAAAGCTTGTTAGCGCGAGCAGCTATACGGAAATATTGTGACATTGGCATGCTTTCGCGTCGCGGCAATTTTCTTCGCGTGATATGCGGCTGCTGTTGCAACTTATGGAAGGCAAAGTGTATCTAAAACCGTGAAAATGTGCATTGCTTCACTTGACCGAGTGTTTTAGAAGGGCAATGTTCATTTTATCTCTATGTGCAGGTATATCTGAAATGTTGCGTAATCTCAAGGATTTGTTCGTGGTCAGTTACTCAATGTTAATGAAACGCGAAAGAAGCCCTTCACCAGGGCTCACTGAAGAAGTACAGCGGGCCTCTACAACCTCGGTGCATGAAATATTTTTTTTATTTATAGCTCCGTTTCGTTTATACCAGATCGCATGTAGCGCTAAAAGGGAAAAGAATGACTAAATAGTGGAAAGGGTTTCAACAACGATGTATTCCTGGTGTAGATTACGTGACAGACAATCTCGTTGAACACTTCAATGCCTCGCAATCGGCAAGACGCTGTACTGAAGTCATACCTCTGCTTTTGACGGTATAGCGATCAGTGCCTCGGCTATAAGTACACCAAAGTGTGCACTCGCGCTTGCTCAACCAGCCAGTGCTGGACTATTTTTCTACGGTATTTCATAGAGGCACTGAGCCTCGCCAAGGCAGCATAAGTGAGCCTCATTCCTCGCAACCATTGTGAAACAGTGTCTGTTGCGAGTGATCACCCCACTGAAACCGATAGTTACTGCAATGCTACACATCGCGACTGCAGTCGTTATTAGACCGAACTTCGGTCGAGGGTAAAAGCTTCAGTACTTGATTCAAGATGATCGATTCTACGCGCGTACTGGCATTGTAATACATTAAAAAAAATGTCGAAAATAGGAGAAATGTGCCATGACGAGAGTATGGCGCTGGCCAAGCAATTTAGGGCATCGTGTTGGTGTATGCGCCCCTCGCTCAATACAGTTCCTTCATGGATAAGGAGTAATGCCCGCAGGAATGCGCATTAAATTCTCTGATGCACAAAGCACGTCCCAATCTCTGAAGGCACCACTATCCGAAAATATCTCCAAACTTTATTATGGAAAATTGTGGGAGTATGCGAAAATTCATTAAATCGGTAATGTTTAGATGCCCTAGAAGATAAGCTTGAGCTACTTGGCGGTGATTCATTATGAAGGAACAACAGCGCCAGAAACGGGCGAGTACAAGAGAAAACACAACACAAGATTTCGCTTGTTTTTTATTTGTTTTGGTTTTTTTTTAGAATACTTGAGTAAGTCAACATTATACCGTCTGTGGGCAAATAAAATGATTGACCCCCGACAACAGAAATGCTTTAATGCGCTAACTTGTTAAATGTTAACGTACAAGAAGGGTTACCAGCATCGAAGGTTTTCATCCTCACCGACTCTCATGGTGCCCTTAGCAGACTTGCCAGCAAGGAGACCAAAAGCCCTATTCTGAGAAGCATCATGGAATCCATTAACAAGAGTCTGTCGCGTGGGGTATGCCTAGCTGCACAGTGGGTACCTTCGCACGTGCGTATTGCGGGCAATGAAGAAGCGGCTCACCTTGCTTTGTCATGCAACCATAATGGCTGTGACTGTCCGAAAATTCAATGTACGATGGACAACACTCGTCTGCTTATAAGCCGACCCCTCCTAAAGCAGCACCCAGACCAGCGTGCAGAGAAGGGATCGTTCCCTCCGCGTGTTCGTGGCCGTGGCTTGCCTCGTTGTTTCCGAGCGCTGTTGTACAAACTAAGAGTGGGCTCTGTGCTGATGCGTGAAGGATTACAGCGTCAAGGGCGCTTGGACAGCCCGTTGTGCGCAGCTTGTGGCTCCTGCGAAACGCTTGAGCATCTCGTAGTGCTCTGTCCTACATTTGCTACGCAGCGGTTTTGTTGATTAAGGAATATAAATTCTTAGGACTTAAGTGCGCGATCCTGTACGACTACCTCCTTCCGAGTGGTACTGCTTTTTGAAGTGACCAGGCCCACAGAGCTCCCCTTACATTTATGAACCAAACGGACCTGGCCACCGGTTTATATCCGATCTTTTTTTAATATTTTTATTTATGTTTTTAGTTCCACTCGTCGAAGTCTTCATCTTTTTTTTTCCTTCCTCGTCTTCTTTTCTCCTTTCTTCTTCTAATCTTTGTTCCTCTGTTTCTTTCTTCCTTCAGAAAGAGTGAGCAGGCGTTGTGCCCCTCCAGGTGGCAATTGCCAGCTTGCTCTCTCCCTCTTTCCTCTGTGTCCTTGTGTATTTGTGTATGCAAATCAAATAAATAAATAAATAATAAATAAATGTTAAAGCTAAGTATGAAACTTTCTTTTCTCCAAGGGCTACCAATGGTTTGCTCACCCACCTTTCTCCTTCGAAAAAATCTCCATCAGCTCATTTGTGCAGTAGTCCTGATGGCTAAACAAGCAAATGAATTCCTCTGACATTGGTGGCAGCCACACTCTTTGCATTGAGCTCGCAAGTGCGAACCGCCGGACGCTGTCAACGAGGGCAGGTTTTCTTTTAATCTAATATTACCACGCCGCCTTTTTTGTCCAATACAATGCCTACCTTTTTCTCCCGTGACGACGACACACTATATAAAACAAATTACTCACAATAAAAATATCCAATTTTTTTCTCTAGATCGCATGTACAGGCATTTCGCAAAGCAGTAGTTCTTTCATGAAAGCGGGGTCAAATTAAGAACAACTTAGTGGGAAATACAACACGCACCTTATACGTGTACGTTCCACAATTCTTCAAATGACGGGTAACCTTATGCACGTAGAGGACCACAGCCGGTCACTTTTCGTTGGGCATGGGCTTCTTTTTTTTTTTACGTGCCTTATTCACTCCTGACCCACTTGTTTAGGTTTGACTGTTCCTCAAGCCCCGCCGCGGTGGTCTAGTGACTAAGGTACTCGGCTGCTGACCTGCAGGTCGCGGGATCAAATCCCGGCTGTGGCGGCTGCATTTCCGATGGAGGCGGAAATGCTGTAGGCCCATGTGCTCAGATTTGGGTGCACGTTAAAGGACCCCAGGTGGTCGAAATTTCCGGAGCCCTCCACTACGGCATCTCTCAAAATCATATGGTGGTTTTGGGACGTTAAGCCCCACATATCTCTCAATCAGTTTCTCAAGATTTTCGTATCAGGGTAGCCCACGGCATTCATCTTTTTGGCTTGGCTCAGGTAACTTTCTTTTATCGCAAGCGAGCACGTTTTCAAAAGCACAGCACGGAGCACTCCTGAAATAATGCTGACTCGAAGGTAAACTTCTGCCCTTGAGTGAACTCTCAAAAATGGGTAAAGTGTCACATTGGAAGGAAACAGCGCGAAAATTGAGAAACCGGACAAAGAAGGACACATACAGAGGACGGACTTACGACAAAAATTTTCGCCCTGTTACCTTCCAATATATCGTATCAACATGCCCAAGCAACCACTTTAGCTACATTTAAAATATCAGTTTTCCTGCTATTAGGATGGTCGCTAAAATGATCATAAAAAACATTAACAGGCCAGGTCTCGTAACTTATATGCAATAGACCAGTCACGTTGATCTATAAAATAATCACTTAAAGCTGGCGCCACCCTAGAATCAATACAAACTTCTGATGCTCCCTCTCCATTCCGCTGACATAAACGGCAAGTAAAACGCCAAGAATTCGAGAAATGTTTCCATTGAAGTGTCATTATTGCCAACGTACTTCACTTTATTATTGCGCTCAATAGAACTAGACTGAACTGTCCGCAAGATCTCAATACGTTGTAAGGAATGAAACATGGCATCAATGTCGGTTCTGAATGCTGTACATGAATTCAGGTTGCTTTTTCTGAGAAAATCATTTACAACGTCCGGATTTTTCAACTGAAAACGAATTGGCTACATTTAGGGCCTGTGCGTGCGTCATCCTTTGATGTTCCAGATAGCTAAATTCTTTCCCGAAACAAGAGTTTTGAATAGGAATTCCGGTTTGTCAGTTTTCACTGAAAAAGAAAAAACAGTAAGTTTAATACTTTTGAGCTGAGTTGAATTGAGTCGAATTTATTTATTTTTGAGCATCTTCAAAGTAACTGTGTCAAACTTCATCATAAAAGAGCTTTCTGCCATCCCCTCGAAAATTCCTTTCTTATCTGACAAGCATACCCCTAATCTATTCTCCTCCAAAAGTTTTACGAAAAACTTGTCAGGCGAAGGCCTCCACCCAGCCGACGGCGTCTAAGGGAACACATAGGAAAAATCGGAGACACATTCTACTTGCTCGCCCTCAAGACTACTGTTAGTGAGTGAGTGAGTGAGTGAGTGAGTGAGTGAGTGAGTGAGTGACAACTTTATTCATCGAAAGGGTGAGGGATGAGGGAGGCTAAGCACACTACAGCGGCTGCTATAAGAAGCTTCGCCCCTAAAAGCCAGTCTGAAACACTGCTTCGCGACCGTATAGAGGGATCGTCGTTGCAGAAGTAAGTTTAATGCTTAATCAAATTCATACATGCGCAAGTCCCGAATTATCAAATAGCGATGCATGAACGCTGCCTAATCAACAAATGCTGACGTCTACGCTCAGTTCTCACGCGAGTACAGCAAGGTGCTCACGCGGCGGCGTGTTTTTAGATCACGTCTCACCATTTGCGTGTTGCTGTTTTGTCTTTAACATAGATTGATATATGTGTGTGTGAACGTTGAACTTGAAATTCAGTCACCGCATGTGGAGCGTCATCGAGAGGGAGCCGCATTTGGATTCATCTACACAAACGGGTGCCTTGATCTCTTTCAGCATCAGAAAATCGCAACGAAATTCTATAGTAGTAGAGGGAAAATGAAGTATGAAAGTGGAGATGTACTCATTTGCGTAGGTCATGGACGATTTACTCTGGACAGAAGTGTTCGTAATGCAGCATTGGCTCCTTTTTTCTTAACAGGTGAACGGGCAACGGTGACGCGGGGACATCGGCGGCAGCACACGTCTGCGACGCCAGCTCAGTTGCTGCGCCCTCGATCACCGTGTCGACATATCATCGGCGCTTTTCAAACTGCAATTGCCACATATCGGGAGGCTGTCTTTTCTCGCGCTCATGCCACGCAGCGCCTCTATGCTTGGAGCCGTAGCCGAGTTGCTGAGAGAGCGCCCACTCAGGGTTCGCCTCGTCGAACAACGCGGACGGCTTTCCTACGAACACGAGAGCATCTACGTTAATTATTGTCATTATGCTTCATCTCTCCGTCGCTCACCTTCTATGAAGTGAACTCCACGCACATAAACATTGTCTTTTTGTTTGTCGAAATGCGCATGCTTTTTTTTAATGCGTGCCAGTCCTCCGACGGTTTGCGCTGAGCATTTTCGTACGCTCACTGTGATCTTCAATGCCCTTCGATATTCAAAATGAGCTCATACTCGTGGGCTGCTTCTTTGTTACGTAATAGTCGCTACGATTACAGCAGCCTAAATTTCTCCACATAACCATCGCGGGGGAAGAAACTCGTAGGTCCAACGAGACGGGTCTGAACAAGGCATGACCGTAGTTCATAAAAATGGCCGACTTGCTCCGAGGAGTGACGTCGAGGGACGTAGGTGCAAGCTATGTATTATTGAGTTCAAAGAAACGGTGGGAAAGGCTGCTGTAGTGTCGACTGGCCCTGTTTTTGTTTCGGTCCTTTTTGTTTGTTTGTTTTTGCGCCAAGGTTATCTGCGCAACAATAAGCGTCTTGTTAGGGCTAGTGTCGTTCATTTTTCATCTTGCTCTTAAAAGCAGTAAAAGTTATATACACATCGAGGCACTGCCCCTAATTTTTTTATGGTTGTTGATCTCAAACAGTTATCTTTTCCAAACAACGTTGAAAAACTAAATACTTAGTTTTTCAACGCTATTGAACAGCGTAATGGTTTCTTCATGAACAGCGTCAATGTTGACCACGGCGTAAGAATAAGTTAGGTGTCTACACTGTGCCTGGCGACGCGTTCAGATTGTATTCCCAGCCTGGGCTGTTTCCACTTGATGCGACTGGGCTGCTTCCACTTTATGAGGTCAGTTTGCTTATCAGCCTTTCAACTCCTCCAGGATGTGTCTTTGAAGACGCAACTGTCCTGTGGACACCGGGGCACCACTGCTTAACGGGGAACCGAGCGGCACAAGCCGCAGCCCGAGAGCATATGCAGCGGCTTTTCTGCAACAATATTCGAACCCTGGAAACACAGAGAAGCCCATACCAAGAAAACACTCCGACATGCTTGCGTAGTACCAGAGACATTCATGCCACTGTCCACCTGTTCACAAAATGCTGAGTATACGGCAATCCGTAACCTGGACAAGGCTACAGGCAGGCACCCCTCCACACGGTGCGCTACTTCAGGCAATGTGGCCCGGCCACTACAGCAGGAATTGTCAATACTGCCCAGACCCTGCGAACATCATGCACCATATGGTGTGAAGTGGTCACAACAACTTGAATATCCCGCGCACGGATGAACAAAGCAAGTCTAGAAGACTGGTGGGTGGCGTGGCTGACGTCGGTGCACCCATCGCACCAGCTCAAACAAGCTGGTGGAAAGAGCTCGGGTGTCGGCGGATAGCCAGGGGTGCCTGAATCGGGGAGCTCATTAAAGAATTTCTTAATAATACAGAGTTCGATACGGATATAAAATATTTTACAATGGCAGGTAATACACAAAGAGGCTGAAATGCCTAAAGCTTTCAGTTATCATTTTGCCACATGCCAATATACGTCTTCTTTTAGTGTTCCACCCCATCTTCCACGTAGCTCTCGGCCCACGTTCCTTTGTTCTGTTTCTTCAGAAGAAATTCCTAATGTAATTGCTTTCCTCAATGTCTCTGGACTGGGGCTAGATTCTATCCAGCCTTCTAGAATGAAACTGGTAGCTGCGGACATATCAATGATTGTCGTAGATATTGCTAACAAAACCTTCAAAAGAGGTCAATTTCCCTAGCTGTTGAATCGCGGTAAAGTGATCCCCATGTTCAAAAAGGTACTTGTGATAACATTGACATCCAACGCCCGATTTGTATTTTGGCATTTTGTAGTGAAGTCATTGAAAAGCCCCTCTACACTCGTTTAATAAACTCTCTAAGCAAATCAACCTTCTCTTCCCTCGCCAGCAGCAGTTTGGTTTTAGGAATTGCTATTCCACGAAACAGGCCTTAACCAATTTCACGAAGAGCATTAAACAACATATTGATGAAGGGTTTCTCGTAGGAGCCATGTTTATTGAGCTAACAAAGGTATTTGTCACACTGGTACATTCTCGTCTTTTCGATAAGCTGCAGTCCTTTGGTATTACTGGCCCACCTATATACTTTGCAACTATTTGTCTTACAGGCCGCAAGTAGTGTTCAATATTGGCTAATTTTGATCAACTAAACTAATTACTTGCGGCGTTGTCCAAGGCTTTATATTAGCAATCGGTTGTTTCTCCTATTCACTAATCGTATGGTGGTTTTGGAGCGGGAAACCCCACATATCAATCAATTTTTCCTATTCAATATTGACTAAACTAATACGCTCACCTCTTCTGTTTGCTGTATCTTGACCGTAATTCCGGACACAGTTACCACAGACCTTCAAAACATTCACTCGTGGTGTCTAAATAACCAACCTAAAATTAATCCTACTAAAACAACTATTATGCTTTTTCATAGCCCACAGGCAGTGAATGCTTTCTCAATACTTGTCTCATAGAATAAATATCATATACCGGCTTCTGATAAAGTTGAATTCATTGATATTACTTTGAATAAACACCTTAAATACAATATCCATGCTGATTCGCTCAGTGAAACGGTTTCATTTGGGATCCGCATTATCAATGAAACCCGTGTATTTTTTTTTCAACTTCGTACTGTTTTGTCACTTTATAACACGTAAATTACCAGCCATTTATTATGCTGCCTATTCTCATAGGGTAACATAAATACCATTCATCTCAAATTGTTTCGGCGCCTTCAAAATCAGGCAATAAAACTAATGACGTAAAGCCCGTCGCACTACCATTTTATAATCATCTATCAAAAGCTACGGATTCGACAGATTCAAGAGTTGTTTTATCACAGATTCACCCTCATTAGACGCCGGCTCATTCATCGTGCAGTATTGTTATAAAGTATTCCTTGCCATGGCCTTGACTAATACATTATTACCAGGTTTTCAGAGCGCAATAACTTTCTTTTAGCCAACATAAGATCGAACGATGGCAGATTTACAGCTCCCTTCTATGGTATTCATTTTTGGAATCACATACCTCATCGTACTAAAACATCTCGGTCACTACAATCTTTTACAAACTACATAAAGAAACATATTGTTAAACTACCCGTTTGTTCATGTAAAAAACTTATTTTCATCACCACTTCACCATCTTGTATTGGTATTTTGAGGTTTTGTGTAGTGCTGCTATGCTATTTTTTTTTCTTTTTTGTATAGATGGCTCTGATTTGATTGCGTTTTTTTTATTTGTTTGCTCTTTTTACTGGTGTTACCTTTGGTGCACGCCACTAAATTTAGGAGGTCCCTCTGACAGTCTCGTACTTTGGGACCTCTTGATTGTGTACGTATTATTCTGTGTACTTTGTTTTTGTACATGCAATAATAATTATTGAACTTCAACTTGTCACCCACCTCTGGGCGAAGATAAAGGGCACCCGGTCACAAAAGAAAGTTTATTTTATCTTTCTCTCTTGCCAAACTTTCAGCAGACACGAGTACTTTGCCATTTCAACAAATCTCAATTTAACTACATTATTACGAGCTTTATTACGAAAGAGTCTGCATGATTATAAAGCACATTACTGCCAAGTTTCATTTCAACTTCTTGAACAAAACGTTCGAGTTAGTACACAGAAACAGATCAGGCAGCACGCATGATCTCAATGTTGGAGAAGTCTAACTTGTAAGAGTGGATGGCACACTTGTACTGCAAGGCTGTTTCATTGCTTCTCAGAAGTGAATTTTGCATATGTAGAACAGTGAAAGCAATCACAGTTGGCGAGTCACAACAAAAAGAGTGCGCTTTGAAACTTTTCGTGTAACGTATCTACGCGAATACAAAGACATGTAGCAGTAAACCTTGGTGTCCTAATTTTTTGTAATTTTTTGTAATTGCACGTTTCCTCGTTAACTCCCGCAGATAAACTTTACAGCCGTATACTTTGAACAAATGTCGTTCTATGAAGCTGTAGCTTCTTATTAAAGTGTAGCATCATTCATACAAGGTTCGTGCGCATCTGTGCTCATAACGCTCAGGATGATTTGTCAAGTGGGGTAAAAAACAACTTTACTACGCGCATCACTTGCCTCACAACTTGGTAGGCTTACTTTATTAGTTTATTATTGATATAATTCAATGTAAAAGGTTATTTCTGTAAGGTAACACCTCGGACTTTACGTCGATGAGTATGCAGATACATAAACTAAAGGAAGATGTTTCACTAACTTTGGTTCACAGTGTAACTTCAGATCTAATAAAATGAACTCTTGGTGCATGAGTATCAATAAAAAAGAAACAAAGCTAATGCGCATTTCCACACACAACCGCACTTCCAATAGCACACTACAAAAAGCAATTTTGCGTTTAAATACAAGCAATGTAAGCGCAAAATTGTAATATAAGACAGAAATTTCCAGCAACACAACTGTCGATGCTAAGCTGGCGCGCTAACACAAAGCAGCGAAGCAAGCACTCTCTTATTTCAAAGTATTGCATCTTGCAGCCGAATGGACTAAATTTGTATGCCTCACTCGTGTAGAAAACACGCGACGTCGCTCAGTGAAGAAGGAAAAAAATGGCCCCGTCTCGGCAGTTAATCTGCAAATGTTGTCGAAAGGCGATAGTCTTGCGTGTGGAGAGAGAGAACAAAATATTTATCTGATGTTCTGCGCAAGAAAATCGGGGAATAGTATTATGGAGGCGCTGCGTTAGAGTGCCTCGAGCGCGCAGCGGAGGGGAACGAGCGCATCAAGGCACGTAACACGTGAGACATGAGTGTCATCTGGCTGTTTTCCTGCAAAACAAAGCGCATGGCTCTGAGATGGGTGTGCGCGCCCATTTTAGAGGTGATAAGGTGTAGAACGCAAGGCGACGGGTAGGTGCCGCCACCGTCTCGTTTTAGCAAAGCGTTGAAAACACTCGCCTTTTGGTGTAAGTGTTGCATGGTCAGCACAGCGTGATAAGCGCTACGGTCCCTAATATTACTTGTGTATGCCTTTTCTAGTAGAAGACGCACATGCAGAATATATACGTGTTATTATGGTGCCCCAGACATGTGCAATAATTGCTTTTTAACTGACAATTACACAAGTATGAACGCTAAATCTTGGGCAACATTGGTGGGTGCTGCGGACGGGGTCGGCCGTTTCGAATACTCAGTGCCCAGAAGAGTGGACAAACAGACAAATGTACAGACAGACAGGCAGACAGACAGATCAAAATTTTTGCGTCGATGGTTCCCAAGAAAGACTATCGTCTTTAAAAAAGCCCGCTTTCAGAACACTGCTGCGACCACATGATTAGTTGGCCAGGCGGTGAGCGGACAGGGCAGCGAGACAGACTTTCCTACCGCCAGCGGCTGCCTGTGAAAGCGGTACACGTCATGGTTTCCCGTGACATGACCAGCCGGTGTCCATCTCACAAGGCGCAGTTAGATAACCATGAGGTGAAGGCTTAGTTTGTAGTAAGATGTAACGTGTCTCCTTTCTGCACCTTCATTCGCTGTTCTTTATCCTCATGAAGTCATGTAATCACGCTACGTGGGCACGCACGCGGTATCACAAGCAAACGTGAGAGAGCAACATAAATATTGCACACGTGGCTCTAAGTGCAACGCAGGTAATTAGGATATAGGACCTCCTAATCAGTGTGGCTAGCTCGTGATCGACAGGTCTCCTGCCACTAAACAAAGTGTAACCGGGTGAGTGATTTATTAGCGTAGACGCCTCAGCACAGTGGGTACCTCAGTATTCTGTAGCTTTTGCTATTTATCCTGCGTGTGACCTTAGCTTCCATGTGTGCCCACGTAATGTTTTTTTTTTTCAAGGAAGCCCTTAAGTGAATTAAGTAATTATATAGCTTTACGCGTCAACGCTACGTTATGAATTTGAGGCATTTCGTAGTGGATAGACTGCCAATCGATTTTGATCATCTGGAGTTATGTAACTTCCACCCATAACGAAACGCACCAATGTCTTCTCATTTTGCAGTCATCTAAATGAGGCTGTCGTAGCCGGGATTCATACCTTAGCCTTGCCTGGCTTGAAGTTGGGATTATCCATCTTTACATTTGCCCTTCTCTTACTACTTAACGTTGAGATCTATTGCATTCATTCAATTTTTGTGCTCATGACCTTATCTGTGTGCCCGTGCCTGCATGTGTGCAAGAGGGGAAGGGAGGCACGTGTTTGGTTTGCTATACAACGAAGGCAAGATCCACTGTGCCATATGCGGCCAAGCGTGCTGCTGTTGGTGACAGCATCATTAGTCACAGCAATTGTACGGAAAGCTACGCAGCGGGTTACCAGTAAGCATGCAGCAGCCCGTGGTCTTGGTCGAAACGGTCTCCGCAGTTGTCAAATGAAGTAGTCAAAAACATGTCCCCGTGTATAATATATACTAGGTTAAAAGCAACAGCTGCGGCAACACAACGATGCCTGTTCTCAACAGGTGAAAAACGTTAAAATAGCAATGGTCGAACTTAGTTTAAGTAGACCGTGTCAATTGATGCCGATGATTCCAACTGTTTTGCAGTATCTATCTGACATTAGGCACGTTAGCTTTATCGTCGCGCACAGCTACTATACGTTTAGGGACGTTGAGATACTCAGTAGTCTTTCAGGAAGGCATGCTGTTCACCGCCTATTTGGTGGGCCCACCTTCATAAATATTTATAAATACTCATCACAATGGGCTCCTGGGAGTTATCATCATAAATACCAATTCTGTAAAAGCAGCCACCTGCAACACCTGATCCACATTTTCAAAACACGCCAGGCTTCTCACTTCGTAGTTGTAAGAAGAAAAAACATCAACAGCATTGATGAAATTGTATTAGTAATCCAAAGTTGCGTCCTTGCACAAGGGTCACTCCAACTTATCGTCTCAACCTGCTTTTCTACTCACAACTTATGCTGTGGTGATTGTACCTAAATCAAGAACTTATTGGCGTTCATTTTTTTAAACAACAGGGGATAAGTTGGAATTGAGAGAATACACTGGTCGAGTGTCCTATATCATCTGGTTCGTTATAGACGTAGCTAGGGCTCATTGCGTACGCGTGCAACAAAGGATTACGTTTACGCAATTGTCACGTCTCATGTTAATGCAAAAATCTACGTAATGTCTAAACCTAATTTTATATTGAATACTGGTAGCGAATATACACTACTTGGTAATCTGCAAAAGCAGTCAAAGGGCTGAAACAATCAGAACAAATCAAATGCTTTATTAAGACTAGTATCTGGTTCTCCAGTAGAACATAACGCTATAGCTTTTTGTTTATTTCTAAGTGAACGTTGTATGCTCAATTGTTATAAACATCGTCCTAATGAAACCTAGTTTATACATTCACCATCAATTTTCACGTATTTTCGTACTCGCTGCTACCTTCCAGCTGAGAACACTCGCAAAGCACATCTGCGACCAGCAGCAAACGAGTCGGGCGCTGTGGCAGTGCGGGCCTTTCGGAATGGTAAATAATTTCTCATACACATATAGTGTGCGAGGCAATGTAGAATTCTGCCAACGAATTACCGAGCACATGACATGCCATCTATAGTGGTACACACGAACAAAACCTAGTTTATGAGAGAAGGAAAAATTGCTATAGCCAGACGAGAGCTTAACAATGCACTTTGTGGAGCTAAATAGATATATGTACTTGAATTCTATAATTCAGCGCTGCATTTCACCAGAACAAGTCGAAAAGGTAGATACATACATGACAAGACACGTGCCGACAAAACGAAAGAAAAATAGTGTTTTGAGGATGAAAGTGGGATATTGCTTTCTTATACTCTTAATGCCGAGACGTTATCCTTCTTTAGTGTGATAGATTGCACGGGAGATCTCTTAGGACTATTTCCCTATAGTAATGAAAAAAGGCGTACTTTAATGATTTTTTTTGTTTTTTAGTGATAAACACAAGCGCCACTACATCTGGCTTTTAAATGCGAGGCATTTCTTAGCGAACTTCAGTGACTACGCGTATCTATCTATCTGTCTATCTATCTATCTATGTATCTATCTATCTATCTATTCACCAACGACTTTAGCTCTCCTGGTCGCTTCCATAACTATCTCAATAACAAAATTGGTATGACATAACATGACTGTATGACTAACATAAGTGACTAGTCATAACATGAAAGTAATGACATATAGGGGAGGAATATTATGATTCATATTTCAAGGTGTTGTTGCTCTTGCGGTGGTTTCGTTCACATCACATATTGCAAACCTGGTATGTATGACATGACTGCATAACAAACGTAAGTGAGTGACGCAAACGTGAAAATCATGACATGCATGCCATGTAAGTGATGACTACACACCCCACTAGTGTAACGCTCATGGTCGTTTTACTAGCGTCACATATTCCAAATTTTGTATTATGGGACGCGAATGCATGACGATGGTATATGGCTTGTGCGAACATGATAATCATGAGATGCGTGTTGTTACGAAGCACACTGCCGACAAGGTTACGAAGGGCGCCACGAAACTCACCGCTGTTACAAAGGTGAGACGCCAACATGGTCCCGAAGGCGCCACCGCTTTGAACTCCGCCACCAAGATCACCAGCCGTCTGGTGGCGTGTGTTACTCAGCTCGCGACTGCTTCTGCGCAGAGCTTATAGACGTGCGGACGAGACGACTTCCCAGAGTCTATACACACATGAAGTCATTGGTGCAACACAAATGAGTGTCTGCTAAAATATTATATCGACTAAGTACAAGATTACTGCATCCATAGCTTTACTTCTTGTACTACAAAGAATGCAAACACAGTTACCATTGCCGGCCTTGGATGCTCTGAATTACGGCAATGAAATGCAAAGACATGCAGGCACTTTGATTAACATGCATGCTAACACTTCAGCTCAAATTTATTTTCCCACTAGCACTACAGCAGTCCTAAAGCTAGTGTTATGGTTTGGTATCTTCCATGCAAAATTTATTTATTTTGGAATGCTCAATCACAAAGGAACTCCTGAATAAGAAGTTAAACTGCAGCTGCACAGAATGTTACTACGTGTACAATTCAAACTCCTCCCGACTTTACAATGTGGTCTTTTTGCCATCGTGAACTTTGAGCAGAAGAACACTGTCAGTGGCAGTCCCTTTCTACATGGTGGACTTCTGTGCTCTGTTCGTGATACACTGTACATGACCATGAAACACCTGATCCCTTGTTATGCTCAAACCTGAAAAAATACAGATCATCGTTACAACCATGCTACATGCAAAGTGTGCAGTTGTTAAATGTGTGCTCACATCTACACATGTATTTTCAGAAGCCGATGACAAGTATGCAGAAATCATAAAAAGAAAGGAAGTCTCAAGTCACACAAACAGTGAAGACTGAAAAAAATTGGCAGATCCTACGTACAGTGGGAATCGATGATATGCGAAGCATGAATTAGGAAGGCTGATAGGTCACTTTAAAATCAGCACAACGTTAGAAGGCTGAGGTAAATAATGTCATAGATGACTTCCATGTCCTGAATATTATGTTTGGACATTTTATTTATTTTCGTCATCTATGAACGTCACCTGATACCAACTTTGGTATATATAGAGCTAGTGAAAGGGCCGCGAGCGTGCTATGAGCGTACCATGTAGTCATGTTTCACATGAAATCCATATCATGATTATCGTAATTGAACATGTCCATTACATACATCGTTCATTCACGTCACGTAATACCAAATTTGGTATATGCGAAACCAGTGAAACGACCACGAGAACGCTATCAGCGTAGCATGTAGTCTCGTTTAACATGAAACACATGCTATGATAATCAGGTTTGGACGTGTCACTTACCTTCATCGTCTATTCACTTCTAGTGATACCAAATGTGGTGCATGTGGAGCTAGCGCAACGGCAGGAGCACGTCATGAAAGGCCCAATACACTCCGACCTAACGTTGATGCATACGCCGGCTGAGCACAGCGAGGTCCCTCTAGCAAAACGCGAGCACTCTATAGTGTGACGCCCGGTGGGACCGGTGCGACCAGCGTCCGTCGACGCGGCCCGGTGGCAACAAGCGCTAAATGCGATATGCTGCATTTTGCGCGACGATGATTATCATGTTTGCACTTGTCACCTTCCTCATCCATTCGCGTGACGTAATACCAAATTTTGGCTGTTGTGAAGGTAGCGAAACGGCTGTCAGCGCATCATGAGTGTGGAACGCAGTCATGTTGGTACATCACACGCAAGTTAGGATCATCATGTTTGGACGTGTCATTAACCTATGTCGTCCGTTCGCGTCACGTACTACCAATTTTGTTACATGTGAAGCTAGCGAAACGGCCGCGAGCGCATCATGAGCGTAGCATGTAGCCATGCTTTTACATGACACGCATATCATGATTATTATGTTTGCACCAGTCACATACCTTCTTCATCCATTCCCAATACCAAATTCGGTATAGGCAAAGCTAGCAAAACGGCCACGAGCACATCATGAGTGAGGCATGTATTGATGTTGTTACGTGACACGCATGCCATCATTTTGATGTTAGGGTCTGTCACTTGTGTTTGTCATGCAGTCATGTCATAAAATTCCAGTTTTGCAACATATTATGCGAATGAAATCCCCGCAAGAACAGCGAGACCATGACGTGTATATCATGAGATTTATGACGTACATATCATAACTTTCGTACTATGTTTAGTCAGTTGTGTTCGGCATGCAGTCATGTTATATCATATCAAGTTTGGTATCGATACCATTTTTCAAACGGCCAGCAGAGCTAAAAGTCGTAGGCGGATATATAAATATATATATATATATATATATATATATATATATATATATATATATATATATATATATATATATATATATATATATATATATATATATATATATATATATATATATTTGCTCTAACTGTTCGTCCATTTGCATTCACTTGACTAGAGCGGCACACCCAGCAATTTCTGCAACTAGCGACATGGCGCAACACAAGAAATGCACAGAATGAAGACACAGGGGTGGGCATGCTACCATATAAAATTAAGAACAATATACATAGTAACCGTAATTTTCAAGAAATGTGTCAAGAAATGTGCTCCGTTCATGAAATGTGTCACGCAACAAACAGACCCATGACATACTGGAGTAGTGTTGATTATCTTTTTCAGCGTACAACAAGATTGACACGCGTATAGAGCAGCGGTCTTGTGGTCGTCACAATCGTTGTGCCTCCTGAAATTTTCGGGGGCGTTCTTCTTACTCGCCAATCGAAAGAGGACCAAGGCACCAAGAACTTTGTGAATCCGCTAGCCTCAACTTTCTTTTCCAAAAAGCCCACATGTCTTGTGGAGACCTCCCTTCAGATATTTGGAACACACCAGCCAGGAAAACATTTCTGGCCAGGGAGGTTGGAACTTCAGTTTGCGCTTACTTACAGAGGGAAAGCTGTAGTTAGCACCTTCTTTCCCTGGCGTAATTATCAAACGTCATCTACAGTCTCGTCGTCCTGCAACTCCTGGGGTCTTGGTCCGTTAAACGCGTAAAGACCAACGTCGTTCTTTCGTGCATGTATCATGCCCCAATCGGTTTTCAGGAGTTGATTCGGCACACGAGTCATATTAAAGGGACACAAAAGTCAAAGAACAATTTACGTCAGAGTGAAAGCTCAAAATATGAAAACATCTAAAACAACAATATTATCAACAACAGTGCCCTACTTACCGAGAAATTAAAGTAAATGCAGGAGAACAAAAGCACCGCAGTAGGACATTTTCAAAATGATTTCGATGATATCAGACGAACCGCCTACAATTAATCAATAGTAATCGATCTAACTGCACTAAATAAAGAACGTTTCGTGCATTAAGAAACGCAATAAAATGCTGCTTGTTCATTTCCGTTTTATTCATGGAAAAAGAACCGCCGGAAGTTACTATGGGGAATGGCGCGAGTGGTTCAAAAATTCAATTTTCACATGGTTACATGGGACACGCTGTGCCATCTAGCGGGGCGCAGTTGAAACAAAGGCGTCTGCAATCTCGAAGCCAATGGCGGGAAATTCATCAATGGCCGTTGTTGCTACTGAGGCTGCTACTGCTTTCGATCTGCTGCTACTAGCGCAGTAAAGCCGGATAACGATGTGCATGACAACAGTTACGTGAAATGGTCGGGTTGGTTCACTTCTTGAGGCAGGCACTTTGAAGTGCGCTAACCCAATGTGGAGCCCTAAAACGTGACTTTATTTCAAAATAGGCCCTTCCTTGGCACTAAAGTAACACTACAAGGTTTCTGGATCACTATTTCAACAATCAACGTTCACTTAAAAGTTAACTTTAGCGTCCCTTTAAGGCAGTGCAGAAATACAAATGGGTGCCGTTTTCTCAGCTGATGTCGCCCTTTCTCCAGATGTGGAGTGTGCACTAGGAGCAGTGTCGCCTTTCGAGAAATAAGCATCAATCGTTACCTTACGGCATTTTGGCGTGGCCTTCGAGTCTAATAGAAAGGCGCTGATTGACACAGAACATGAACTACCCACGAATTCGTATAGGCAGTGTATTTCAAGAGAGTGGCTTCGCATTCCGTGGAAGCAACGTGCTCAGCAAAGTTCCGGCCCTGTCCGTCAGTGCGAGAAACAAGAAATGTGGCGACGATACATGTCGGCTGGTAAATTTCTGCCTTAAATCCTGGCGCTCGCTTCTCCCCTGGCGAAAAAATTCACGGGTATACATTTCCTCCGCTTCCCTTCAGGTACGCGTAATGTCGCGCTCACTCCTTACTCAGCGTGCGAACCACTTTGTGTTTGTGATGGCGCCCCTAAGGAAGGCTGGTGGTTTCTGTTGAGTTGTGATGAAATACCAGAAACGTGATTTAACGCGAAGGAGTTTATGCCAGCAGTGAAATTCTAGTGACTCGCATCAAAATGCCCAAAACAGACTACCGACAGGCGCAGATAGTGCACACTACAGCGAATGTAAACTCTTGCTACGTTCGCTGGTAGTTCTCGGCAGAGTTCGCGCGTTTGAAAAATTGATTATGGTGCACTATGCTCAAAATGTGGCCGGATTTTATATTTCATATACTAATGAACCAATCACACGAGATTTTGTGTGATACGAGGCTGCTCCTTTTCGCGCCGGCGTAAGTGCTGCAAACACGAATGCACGCACTAGTTTGAACAGTGTATAGAAGCCATATCTATGCAGTGCAGTGATATATTCTGTACAGTTTTGAATCTGCTGACGTAAAGATAAATAATGGCTGCGCGCTTTTAAACAACGGAAATTGCCTTGCGGCAACGTTATCGTTTCAGGGAGCAGTGACGAGATCTACGGGGGAAAAAATTCCATAAAATTACGCGTTTTTGCATTTGACTAAGTTTTCTACCTTATATACGCAGCGAAAAAACAATGTCTATGTGAGTATGTATACTCTGGTCAAAAGTTTACTTCCTACTGAGACCAAGTGAACATTTCTTAACAACAATTAACTTGCCATCGCAGATTGAACAATAAAACATCTACAATTAAAGTACTTTATTGCTATTAAAAATCATTGTGCCACCGTTATGTCAACCAAGGTTGCGAGAAAGTCTACTCGAAAAATAACGTGTGCGAAATCATGTTTCCGAAGTGCAGAATAATTTAGCAATAAAATCACTTATTGCGTATCGCAAGCCTGCTTGTATGCACGCAGTAAAGTGAAGAATGTTGACTAAAAGCTATCTCTGCATTAGGGCTACTTGACATAAAGAGTTGAACATAAAGATTATTCCAATAAGCATGCTGTCACGAACATCGACTGTAAAAAAATATTTGCTCGGAAAAGTTAGCAGAACCAAAGTGTAATTATGAAGTTACAAAAACATGCTGCGTCAAAGAGGTTATACTAAAGCTTCTGGAGTGGCGGAGGAGCTCCGTGGCTGAAGTCGACGTGCCATCATATTGCTCAGGGCAGAAAGCGGATAGGCGCATTGTAGCGTACGTGGCTTTCGCGCTGTTTTTGTGCGAGTAATGTTTCGTGTGGTGCCTCAAATTTAACAAGACGGTTCTGAACACGTCTGTGATCACTTTTTAAGATGAGAACGGTGGGCTCTTCGGTAGCATTTGGCTGCACGAATTGTGTGAAGTGGACACCGGGCACAACTTTGGATGTGTCAGTAGGCATGCTTACTCCCTCAAATATTTTCGTGACTGCGACTTCATTCGTGAGTACATAGATTTCCTTTTCATGTCTGCGTGCACAAAGACACTTTGGATAATTTTTGTACGTTTCAGGATTCCAAAGACGTCATTTCACGGCACATGACAGTGCACTTTGAGGCGAGAAGATTTAGCGCCAAGAATTAATTACGGCTTATGTTCAGTACACATGTTAAACCAGGCTGCTTCGATGAGACTGAGTAAATAACGAGACGACGGGCATGTAGCATTGCTACCGTGTTTGCATCGTTCCAACCACACTTACAGAAGCCAGTACGCGAGTGTGCCTAACACAAGTGAGCGCTTTTCGTTTTTGTAAGGTAGTTGATGTAGCACCGGCTCTTCATTTCCGGGATTTTGAGTTTCCTATATTTTCACGAGCACTATGCTCAATATGCGAAAATTTATGATGCCTTGATATTCCTCTATTCATATAGGAGAAAAAGGAAATTGACTTCTCTGAAAAGTCAGGGAAATAAACACTCTCGCCTAAAGCACCTCTCATTATTGATAGAGCTGTCGAAATCCCGCCACACCCAAACTTCACCCACAAAAGAGTCGTACAGGCAAAACAAACAAAAACTGGATATAATCACGATCAAAATACAATTAGCAGCTTAAAAGGAAAGGTAAGGCATCGTAGCAGTACAAACGGGGCCTTTTAAAGTGAATTGAGCCTTCTCGGAATTTTGTTGATCATATAATGGGGCAGAAAATATAAACATATGAAGGATTGGAGGTTTTTTAAGCATTGTTTCCTTCAGGTATTTATGTAGCTTCTAAACGATTACGTAAAAAAGTGAAAATCACCCCCTCTCCCCAAAAAAATATCAAAACAGTTTGCACACACGCTGTACGGTTATTCGCCGAGGGCTTATGATTTTGTGCGAGTGAAACTTATATATTCACTGCATCTTTTCACTGGTTGCTTCTGCTGTGTGGCAACTGTGTAAACATATAATGCGAATTGATATCCCTGAGTACCTTTTCTTTTAACAGTGACAGCTGTTATGAGATCAGAACATGGGTAACGCATGGTGCCGTAGTATGGTCCCTAGAAACCTACTGGCCATAGCCGTAGTTGTCCGCCACTGCCCATAACCGGTAACAACGAAAAAAAACTTAGCAAGTAAAAAAAAGGCAGATTTCACGTACAGTGGGAATCGATGATATGCGAAGCACGGGTGAGAAAGGTTGATATGTCACATTAAAATCAGCACAACGTTACGAGGTGGAGGTAAATGATGCCGTGTCATGACACTTCCGTGTCACGCGTGTCATGTTTGGATGTGTCGTTTACCTTCGTCATCTATTCACGTCACGAAATACCAAATTCAGTATATGTGGAGGTAGCGAAACGGCCGTGAGCACACAATGAGCCTGGTATGTTGTGATGTTCTTGCATGAAATGCATGTCAGGATTATACTGTTTGCACCTGTAATATATTTTGTTATCCATTGACGTCACGTAACACCAAATTTGGTATATGTGAAGCCAGAAACGGCCACGAGTGCATTATGTAGGGCCCACTATACTCCAATGTAGCGTTGACGCGCGCGCACGCTGGGCACAGCGACGCCATGTTAACAAAATGCGAGAACTCTATAGTCTGACGCCAGGCGCGACCGGCGCGACCAGCGTCCGTCGGCGCGGCCCGACGGCAACCGGAGGGAAGTGCGACATGCTGCATTTCACACCGATGCGTTACCCAGCCAACACTGCGTCTCCCTCTTTTCATGGTGGAGGAACGCCGGACACGCTGAAACGCGCATGCGTCAAAGCAACGCAGCATGGCGTGCGCCTGCGAGTATATGATAGGACCGGCGCCTGGAGTGGCAACGCGAGCGTGACGTGACGAAATGAACACCGGCGAGCACACGCACAACATCACGTCAAAATGTATTGGCGCCTTGATTGTGACATGTAGTCATTTTCCCCTAGACACGCATCTCAATATTATCATGTTTGCACCAGTCACATTTATTCGCCATCCATTGGCGTCACGTAATGCCAAGTTTGACATATGTGAAGCTAGCGAAACGGCCGCAAGCGCATCATAAGTGTGGCATCTAGTCATGTTGTTACATAACGCGCATGTCGTGATTATCATGTTTGAATGTGTGAGTTACCTATGTCATCCGTTCGCGTCGCGTAATACCGAGTTTGGTACATGTGAAGCAAGCGAAACGGCCGCCATCATCAGCGTGTCATGTATTCATGCTGTTACATGACACGCATCTCATAATTCTCGTGTTTGCACCAGTCACATACCTTCGTCATCCATTCATGTACTGTAATACCAGATTTAGTATATGTGACGCTGGCAAAACGGCCGCAAGCGCATCATGAGCGTGGCATGTAGTCATGTTACATGACACGCATGTCATGATTTTCATGTTAGGGTCTGTCCTTTGTGTTCGCCATCCAATCATGCCATACCATACCAGTTTTGCAACATGCCATGTGAATGAAATCACCACAAGAGCTGCATGACCTTGAAATGTAAATCATGATATTCATGACATATATTATGATATTCATGTTATGACTTGTCAAATGTGTTCTTCCTAACGTCATGTTATGCCATACCAAGTTTGGTAGTGATACCACTATCGACACGGCCAGGAGAGCTAAAAGTCGTAGGTGGCTAGATAGATAGATAGATAGATAGATAGATAGATAGATAGATAGATAGATAGATAGATAGATAGATAGATAGATAGATAGATAGATAGATAGATAGATAGATAGATAGATAGATAGATAGATAGATAGATAGATAGATAGATAGATAGATAGATAGATAGATAGATAGATAGATAGATAGATAGATAGATAGATAGATAGATAGATAGATAGATAGATAGATAGATAGATAGATAGATAGATAGATAGATAGATAGATAGATAGATAGATAGATAGATAGATAGATAGATAGATAGATAGATAGTCAATCTATCTATCTATCACAACACACTGACGACGTTGTGATAGATAGATAGATAGACTCAAAGTCGCCGAAGCTCGCTAAGTAATGCTTCGCATTTAAAAAACCAAAGCCCCTCAATAGGACTCCGACCCGGGTTCCGTCCGTGCCAGACCAATATTCTACCGCTGAGCCACGCCAGTGCTTCGAACTCGTTTTAGGGGCGAAACAGGGAGGTTTATTGCAAACTGGTAACAACATTTTAGGTGAGTACAACCGTCTGGTGTAACGAAATCACTTCAGTGGTGTGTACAAACAAGAGAACATAGACAGGATGTAACACACAGCACTTTAATATTCTCACAGATCACGAATCACTCAAGAAAACAAACAGAAAATAAACTCAAAAAAGCAGTGTGCTGGAACGGATTCACATATTACGTGCGACGAGAAGCAATTTTTTCCGAGTTAAAACGGCAGTAAAGGAAGTTCAATATTACCATTCCGAACTCCAAAAAACGTGCATGCCACCTTCTGATAAAGGCTTCTTCACCCTGAGTTTCAATCTGTTCGGAAAGGTACCGAATCATGATCACTCTAACCTTCTGCAACGCTGGGTATGCAGCTCGTCGGGGTCGTCGCCGTGCTTCGGCCATACAGCGGCGACGCCACAAGACGAACATTGTGGCGTACAGTACGAGTTGTTAAAATAAGCCCCTTCTGCGCTGTTGGCTCGAAGGAATCGACACTCCGAATTGATGACGCACCACGTGCCACACGCCTTTGGCCGCTACGCATTGAAACATCGTGTGGCGAATCGTTTCTCTATTCCCGCAGTTGGGGCAGTGGTCATTGGGAACGACGCCCCACTTTGACAGTCTCTGACGAGTGGGCAACGCGTCCCATCGCCGCAGCCAATCAATTTCTCTAACTATTTCCGGTACGTGGTTGTTCCGCCATTTCTTCCACTTGCTTTTTGGGTGCAAGCTTTGCAAAGTATTCTTCGGTGGCATCGCCGTCAACCAAACGCTTGAGGCCCTCTGCTGCTTTATAAAAGGCATGTGGGTGTTCTGCTTCAGGTCCCCGGTACCTTTCCGACGTGAATACGGCTCCAAGAGTTCCGGTCCAATACAGCAATAAGCTACGGCCAGGATAGTCATTGTCCTGAAAGAATTTGTGAACTGTTTTAGCTGCAAGTGCCTTTGTGAATGTCACAACATCTGGCAGACTGAGTCCTCCACAGCTTTTTGGGAGCTTCAGGAACTTTTGTTAAACTTTCGGTCTCTTCCCGTCCCATAGGAAGGCTCCAACCAATGACGCAAGGTGGCTCGCAAAAAATTTGGGTATGAGTGCAATGTGCACGATATAAAAAGCATATGCGCATGCTTTCGTTTTCACCACCGTCACTTTGGCGTCAAGGGACAAACTGAAGTCAGTGGCATACGCGATGACCTGCGTGGCTCTATGTACGGCGTCCACCCAATTTCTTTTGGCCACCTCCCCGTCTTGAAAGTATACCCCAAAGACTTTTACGGCATCCACGTATTGAATACCACCCGGCAAAGTGCCGTGGAAGTCACCGAAACGAAGGGCTCTGCTTTTATCCGCATTCAGGAAAGCACCCGATAAACTGGCATATTCTTCGAACAGCTCCAAGAAAGAGCGGTAACTGGCTTGGTTTCGCACGAGCACAGAGATGTCATCCGCATAAGCGGTGATTTTAACTGTCTCCAGACCTGTCATTTGAAAGCCCTGAATACTAGGGCACTTTGCCACTTTCCTAAGGAGAGGATCTACGGAAAGAACAAAGAAAACCGGTGCGATTGGGCATCCCTGGCCCAATCGCACCGTGTCGAAACGCACCCTGTCGAAGGCCTTAGCTTCGTCCAACGACACGAAAGCACCGGTAACGTTTTTGGCGTTGGCATAGTAGAACAAATCTCTTACCAGAGTAAGTGTTTGAAAAATTGACTTACCCGGCACTGCACACGTTTGCGTGGGTGACACTATATCGGGCAGAAAAGGTTTTAGCCTCAAGGCAAGGATCGTAGCTACAAGTTTGTAGTCCGTGTTAGGGAGGGTAATCGGCCTCCATGACCATGGATCGTCAAGATCCATGCCCTCCTTTGGCAGCAAGACTACACGGCCCTCACTGAAAGACCTCGGCTTTTGCCCATGAACAATGAATCCGTTAACCATGTCAGTAGGTGCGTCGCCTAGGACGTCGAAGAAAGTTATATAAAACCCCGTCAGTATTCCATCTCGACCTAGAGAAGTGGTAGTGTTCAATTTCCTCTAGACTTGCCAAACTTATTCTTTCGTCGCCTCAGCGCAGAGCATATCAGACGCCTCAGGATACAGCGTGGGCAAACCTTGGCAAAAGTCTGCGATTCTTTGATGCTGGTAGCTGTCTTTGGAACTATGATCTGCAGAGCAGAGCCTTTCAAAATGCGCCCTAAAGACCTCCTCGATTGATTAGATATCTGTGACGATGCTCCCACACTCTGTCCGTGCTGAAGCGATAATACTCGGCTGGTGTTTTCTTACCCTTACTCGCTGTGCGTATGCCGAGTTACCTAGTTCATCTGTAGGCAGGTGCAGTTCCTCTACGCGTTTAAAAGCCCCGGACCTTGCCCTCAACAAGAGGTCGTATTTAGCCTTTTTTGTCCCAAAGTACTCTTGAATTGTGCCGGTTAGATTACCTGCGCGCTAGACGATTTGAATACGCCTCAATGTTTCATTCATTTGTGATGTTAGACGTGCATGGCGCATTTTAAGGCTTCCTGCGCAATCACACGCCATCTAACCTTCAAGAAATCCCATGCTGTCGGCGTAATTTGCGGTGTGTCTTCCAAAGACGCATAGATATTCATGCGCATTTCAGATACCGAAACTTCATCATTTAAAATTGATGAATTTATTCGCCACAACTTGGAGCAATTCCTTCCCAGCTGGGCCTTGAAGGTGACCAGCACTGGCATGTGGTCGCTGAGCTTGCGTTGCCCAGACGCTAAAGAAATGACATCGCATGTCTCTTAACTTGCAACGAGCTCGTCAGGGATATAAACTCTGTCAATCCTGCTCTGAGACGTACCCTGAACGCGCGTGGCTCCAAAGGTGTTCCCGTGAAGCGTTATCTATGCATCGACCAGCTTCAACTCTCTATATATTTTCTGCAACTTTTTCGAATGGTATGTGCTTTGTCCTTGACTAGGGCTTCGGACATCTCGAATTGAGTCAAAAGCACAGTTGAAGTCACCTAACAACACGCACGGTGCTGAATTTACCAGGAATTACCTGGCACCTCCAAAAAGTCATTGGCAAGAGACCTATCCACGGGCGCGTAAAAGTTGGTGAATCGTATTTTCTGGTCGTTTATCCACATGTCCACCGAAATAACACGGCCTTCTGCATGTTGGTCTCTTGCAGAAAAAGCACGTCGACCCCGAGCGAGTGCACGAGGTTCATTATCTCCTCTTGTTTTACAAGATCTTTGAAAACACGAACATTGAAAGTCATGAAAGATAGCCTATCCATTTAAAATAAATTTAGAGGGGGAACGAAACAATCGTTTTTTTTCTTTTTTTTACCAGTGATGAGTAAGGGGACGGCACGGCCTCTCCGGTTCAAAGCGGTGGTAGATGGAGTCAACGTGATGATACTCGAAGGACTGGCGCTGAGATTTACTCACGCGCACAGATAGAACCGACCCAGTAAACAACATCAATAATAACAGAAATAGTACACGCAGCTCCAACGTAACTCACATGATGCAATTACTATAACAGGGCATAGCCGCCACAGCATAGAACTCACAAATTGGCACATGAAGGTTCCATCGTGAATGACAGTAACATATGGAAAAGTAAACAGTTTGCATGCATCAGAGACAACAAATGCATAGTGGTTGTATGGCTGGGAAGCAAGCTGCAACGGTACAGGCAACAGGAAGCGGAATGAATGGATGTGTGCAGCACAAATTAAAAAAACATGGAGTCCTCACCCACATCAGGTGATGGATCATGGTTTGGCGATTCCACTCGGGGCTTTTTGGATGTTCCGGAGGTGGTGACATAACTTCTACTGCTTAAGCTACCATGCTTGGTGCGGCGCTGAGAGTTTGCGGTTCTAGACAACTTGTCGGGAGAACACGTATTTTCAGGAGACAAAGATACCGATCGCGAGGCTTGCGAAGTTCTGTCACTCCTTAATTTTTGTGATGGTGACCGGCTCCTACGATGCCTGGATGTCTTGTCGGACGGTTCTTCTTGGGCCTGTACAGCGTGTGTGGGAGGCGTTTTAGGTTTCATTGAGGATGTGGTCTTTACTTCTTTCGTGGGCGTCGTCTTCACGCTACCTTCCAGGCCCACAGGTGGCCATTCGTGGAGCTCGTCACTTGCACTTGTTGCCTCGGAAGGTCGGAGCAATTTTCCGGGTTGGTCAGCGCCCCGGGATGCTTGGGACGCTTCCTCCAGCGGAGATGCGTTCAAGGATTGTTCGTTTTCTGTAGCCTTCAGTTCCTCTGATGAAGACGTAGCAGACCCACTCGGCGTCTCCACAGCGTTGCTGGGCTCCTCTGACGACGTCGCGGGAGATGAACACGCTGCGGTGTCCCCAGTCAGCGCAGTAACGTTGTTGTCACTCATTGTGCATGACGACGCGGCATCGACGCCACTGACTTGTTCTGTCCTGGCGTCATGAAATTCTGTGTCGGTTGCACTGTCTTCATTCCAATAATCTGGAATCTTCTGTGGCCGTGGCTTGGTTTTGCGTTGCAAAGTTTCCATGTGTCTTGAGGTTCCAATTTGGGCTGTTCTCTTCGAAGCAGACTCTCCAAGTTGTCCCCAAAGCAGGCAAGGCCCCAAAGCAGGCAAGGCCGTGAATACGGAAACTCTGAGGCCCATATCACAGACTTCGTGCGCGGGCAAGCTTATGGAGACGATGGTACGGGATCGCCTCTCCCCATACCTTGAGGGCAAGGGCTTCTTTGCAGACACCATGTTTGGAATTCGCCCACACATGTCTGCACAGGACGTCCTTCTCCAGCTCCATAGGGCCGTCGTACAGCCCATAAGTATGCAACACAATGATAAAGCCATCCTCACCCTTGATCTGAAGGGGGCTTTCGACAATGTTAAACACAGCAGCATCCTGGCTAACTTGAGCTCCACTGATTGCAGGGCTAAGGCCTTTGCATATGTCAGAGATTTTCTCTCTAAACGCCAGGCACTTCTTCGGATCGAGGACGAGGAATATGGCCCGTACATTATGGGAACACGGGGTACCCCACAGGGAGCAGTGTTATCACCACTCCTTTTCAACATTGCTATGATGCGCCTTCCAAGCGAATTGGCCAGGGTGGAAGGCACACAACACGCAGTATATGCCGACGATATTACAATCTGGACCACTGAAGGGAGCCTTGGTGAAATGCAGGAACGCCTTCAGCAGGCCGCATCCATAGTCGAGGCGTATGCCAACGATTGTGGACTCCAATGTGCTCCAAACAAATCAGAGCTTCTGCACGTTAGAGCGAAGCCAAGAGATAAGTCAGCCATACACATCTCCCTGTCTGGGGTTCCCATCAGAGAGGTGGAGGAGCTCCGGGTTCTGGGCCTGTTCATTCACCACAGACTTAGACCGGACTCCACTATAGCGAAACTTAAGAGAATAGGCGAACAGGTAGGGCGCATGATCCACCGCGTTTCCAACAAGCGGGGTGGTCTGCGGGGCAGAAACGCGCTTCGGCTCGCGCATGCCTTCGTGACTAGCCGGATCCTCTACGCCGTCCCATACCTTCGCACTAACAAGCAAGAAGACGAAAGAATAGATGCCATCATTCGTAAGGCTACTAAACGAGCTCTGGATCTCCCGGTGGCCACTTCCAACGCCAAACTGAGGGCGTTAGGTGTGCTCAACTCCTACCAGGAGTTGCGGGAGGCCCACCTTATGAATCAATATACGCGGCTCGTGCAGACGGCTCTCGGGCGCCGCCTGCTAAACCGCTTACATATACAGCACACTTGCACTGCAGAGGAGGCGGAGCGTATTCGGAACTATGGCGGCATATGCTCTCGGTCGCTTTACTCCCCAGTAACATGGATAAGCACACGCACGAAAGCAGAAGACAGGCGCGGGCTCGCACGCTTGAGAGGCAACACGGCTCCCGACCTGGTGTATTCTACGTAGATATAGCAGGGCCTTCGCCCACGGGATTTTACACGGCCTCTGTAGTTCACCGGGAAAAGCATGTCAATGGGCTCTCGTTCCGAGCACAAAACCCAGAGCGTGCTGAGGAAGTCGCGATAGCGCTTGCTGCTGCGGACCCCAACTCGAAAGTTATCATCACGGACTCCCGGAAAGCATGTACTCATTACTTGGTAGGAGAGATATCCCCCCTAGCCAGCCAAATTCCAAAACGGGCTCTCGCTGATCCAGCCCCGAAACGCATCGTATGGGCTCCTGGCCATCAGGGCTTACGAGGTAATGAGGCCGCTGACGCGGCCGCCCGAGCGCTTACCCACCGGGCTCCTCACCTTGGCTCTTATGACTCGGAGGCCAATACACCGCTGCTGCGGTTCAAAGAAATTCTGACGTATTATCGTGACACTCACCGCCTTTACCCTGCTCCTGCAAAGGGGTTGAGCAAGGCGGAAGAGTGAACTCTAAGGCGCCTGCAGACAGGTACTCTACTCTGTCCTGCAATCCTAAAGCATTTCGATGCGAACACAGATGGGCAGTGCCCATACTGTGGGGAGACGTGTGATATCTTCCACATGGTATGGGCATGTCCGAAAAATCCCCACCTACCCCCTTCCCCTACCCCTTCCCGAGAGGCATGGGAGACTGCCCTCCTCAACTGTTCATCACTAGAGTCTCAACGGGCTCTAGTGAGACGGGCGCGAGTAGGGGCCTC
The DNA here is from genome assembly GCF_013339725.1 of Rhipicephalus microplus. NCBI lineage: Eukaryota > Metazoa > Arthropoda > Arachnida > Ixodida > Ixodidae > Rhipicephalus > Rhipicephalus microplus. Next base: position 54,999,440 of record NC_051173.1, read on the forward strand.
GTCATGCGGTGTCCCGGACTAAGGACGCCGACCATGTAGCAGGGTCATGCTTTGGCCCCGTACCTCTCTCTTCTCTCTTTTATAATAAATGTTTTTCATCCAAGTTGTGGGAATTCTTTCAGTGACTGTGAGGTGCTCTGCGCTGCGTCTGCGTATGACTTGGGACGGAAGCAATCTTTCGTCGCGTGGTCCCCAATACAGCACTTACCCTTGGACACCCAATCCTCAGATGTCTGGCCGAAAGTATCACATCGTTGACGGAAGCGTGTTGTGCAAGTAGCCGCATTATGACCTTCTCTGCTGCAGCGTGCGCACACTCTGCGCATACCGCGATACTCGAGCATCACACGGTGACCTTGAATTTATAGGAAGTTTGGCGTGGGCTTGGCCATTTCAATTCAGACAATGCGGGTACCAGTGTACGTTCGTTGATGCCTTTGCAAGATAACAAATGTGATACCCTTCACTTTTTCGTATGGCTCAAGAGCAGAAATAACTGCGTCATCTGACACGTACGGTGGGAGGCGGAACACACTGACTTGTACGCTTGGTGCCCCGACTGCTTCAACTTGTACCTTGTGACCTTGTAACTTGAATCATTGGTTTACCATCAACTTGGTTGCTTGTGCAGCTGGCCGAGCCGCAACTAGGAACTTCGAAGCTCCGAGGTGTTGCAGGAACAGCACCCCTTCGCTCCCCATGACGTCTTCGAGGCCATCGGTGGTCTCGTCGACGGACGCCGTCCCCTCCGGGACGGTGAAGTTGAAGCATTGCTCCTTGATGGGAAGCGCCGCAGGCCTTGACGTCATTCTCGCTGGTCCTGGCAGGGGCCGACGACGATGGGATCAGGCCTCAAAAAAAGCTGGCTGGCAAAGTCGCGAGTGGACACCCGGCAGCCACGCCGCCGGAACGCTGACCGCGTTGAAGACTGGAATGCCGAAGCTTCTTGTAGCAACACCCGTTCGTCTCTCGTAGTCCTAGTCATAGTCGTAGTGTGTAACCAGTGTTACATTTTGACCTGCAAGGTGGTGCTGGTGGCAGATTTCTCCTGTGCTTTGTTGAACAATAAAAAGTTCACGGCGTGCGCGTTAACTAACAGCCGAATGCTCCAGTCTCTCATTCCCTGTTAGCAGCCATTGGCATGTACATTGAGCACTATCTGACAAGAAAGGGCTGCTACGTTATACTCGCTGGGTGTAACCTCCTTGGTTTTAGAAAGGTTTAGCGAGCTTTGAGCCACAGTGCCATAAATACAATGAACTAGTATATACTATGAACTCGAGGTGGTTAAAGGTGAGAAATAAATACGAAGCGCAAGCCGTAAATAAGTAAAAGCCAGATTCCCCTGTCTCTCATTTCCCATTAGCAGCCACTGGCATGTACATTGAGCACTATCTGTCAGGAAAAGGTTGCTACGTTATACTCGCTAGGCGTAACCTCCTTGGTTTCAAAAAGTTTAGCGAGCATTGGGCCGCCGTGCCATGAATACAGTGATCTAGCATATACCATGACCTCGAGGTGGTTAAAGGTGGGAAGTTGACCTGAAGTGCAAGCCGTAAGAAAGTGCGCGTGTGCCACTTCTCGTTTAGTCCTTGGAATGTCCGCTAGATGGCGGTGCTTCTATATGGGGAATATATGAGGAGAAGATGCGAGATGGTGGTACTTGGAGAGTTGAATAGATGGACGAACGGGCACACAGACAGATGCATGGATGGACGCATGAACGGACGCAGGGGCGGATGCATGGACTAACGCAGGAACGGACGCACGAACAGACGCACGCACGCACGGGCGGATGGATGCATGGACGGTCACACAGACGGACGCATGGACAAACGGCAGCAAAAACGAATGTACGGACGAATGCTTCGCCCCACTCTCCATCATTCACTCCGTGGATATGGTGCCATTTTTTAAAACTGGCCTTGGGCAGGCTTTACGTCGGGAAAGGAATCGCGTTAACATGAGTAATAAAGCGTTTTATAACATCAAAGAAACAGCCAGGCGTCACACATCAAATCGCGTAACGACTGGGACGCTCAATGGTCCAACTCATTAGAAAACTTGTACTTGATCACCTATTAACTGCGGCACATACTCACTTCATGCATATTTCTTCATCGTCGTCAGCCACTGCTAAAAAAAAGTGCACAAAATTTCCAACAAGTGTATAGCGGATACTACGCTTCTCCGAAGAATGACGAAGGATAGCATAGTGAATGCTGACTTACTACAAAAATTTATTATTATTTATGGCGCTGTGGGTGCCCAGCAGTGTGCGTATAGCATCCCAAAGAGTATTCAGAAAAAGCTTTCAAAGGTCACTCGTCTATCTTTCGCTGCATTTGTGCTGTGCCTTCCGAAGGCCTGCCGTTTTTTTAACACGCCTAAAACGCTAAGTGTCCAAGAAAAATTTAAACAGATGTGCAATAAGGTCGCTCCCACGTTCCATCACCTCCTTAGCTTAATAAGCAGGTCCTTCAGTAGCTATAACGAAACGCACGGCCGCAAGCGCCAAGAACATTACGGTGCCATACAAGGCAGTGGCCGTCTCTTTTTGCCCAGAGCAATATGGCCGCCGTGGCTTAGGCTCGATACATGGGCGGGTATGTGGGATCGCCACTCCAGAAGCTTCAGCATAGCCTCCTTGCGCTGCGTATGCCTCTCATTCCTCGTTGTAAGGGCAATCATCCTTGACTTGTAAAACGCACTTCGCCCCGACGAGAACTACGTCATGTATACACTCAACAGGGATTAACGATCAACGATGTCTTCTCCGATCGGGCGGGTCCTCGCAATGAAGCATCTTCGAAGACTAGTACATTCAGTGGTGCGATGAGAGGCCGTTGCTCCAAACGGTCCCCGTACCTGTCGTTTTTTTTTTCTATTTTGCTGTGATTACTTTACATTTACTTATTCTCTTCACAAGCGTATGCAGGAAGGCGGTGGGGCAAATCTCATGACTTTGACATACATTGATTGATTGATTTGTGGGGTTTAACGTCCCAAAACCACCATATGATTATGAGAGACGCCGTAGTGGAGGGCTCCGAAAATTTTGACCACCTGGGGTTCTTTAACGTGCACCCAAATCTGAGCACACGGGCCTCGACATTTCCGCCTCCATCGGAAATGCAGCCGCCGCAGCCGGGATTTGAACCCGCGACCTGCGGATCAGCAGCCGAGTACCTTAGCCACTAGACCACCGCGGCGGGGCTGACTTTGACATACATGTACACAATCTGCTCAAGCCACCACTTATAGTCACGGCACAGAGAAAGGCTGATGACTGCGGCTCTCCCCACCACCCCCTCTAGTCGGTTGGTTGTGAACCCCCCCTGAAAAAATATTTTCTGGCGACACCCCTGCTCAAGACTGGTGAATGGTAAAGCTCAGTTTGTAAAACGTCGTGCAAACTAAAACAGCCTCGATAAGTAAGAGTACCTGTGCAACAAAATATTGGCTATATGTGAACACCATTGAACTCACACGTTTGCTTTTGGTGGAGCCTTACGAAGCAAGATCATTATAGTTTGGAGTTAAGCAGGAGTATCACACAGAAAACTAGCATTGTGGACAAGAAACACGTCTTACATTCGCAGAATGTGACCTCATTAGCATATCATTAGTAGTTAATCTAATCGCAATCCTTGCTGACACCTCTTACGACCGCGTGGTAATAGGCATCGTCAGCCAATGTACGAAAATAAAGTCTGTGACGTGAAATGACGCCTGTGACGAAGAATACCTGGCAGCAGCAACTGTCTGTATAAATCAGCTAATTCACTAACTATACGAGCGTTATGTTCGTGGGTTTTCAGACAAACTTGAAATGTTCAGTTTTTTATATGCCTGTTAGCCTGGAATTCTGGCTGCTCATGCATGTGTCAAATCGAGCCTTACTGGGTCCATGCACTTTTTTTTTCATTTTTTTTTTCTTTTCGTTGAGGCAATATAGTTGTGCAGAACTTATCGCCCACTTCCAACTTGATCTGTTTTCCAATAAATATCAAACCACAGCCTTTTAGCGATTATGGAAAATAACACTTGTTCGTAGTTATGCACGCGCACACTTATTTAGGTGCCCTGTATTAAACAGACCGCCAATGGCTGTGGCATTTGAGGCAGCTTTAAATATTTTTAATACTGTCGGTTTTTTTTCCTCTTTTGTATTTGACATTTGGGAATGGTCTAGAACCAGGCTTTAAGAATACATTTCGTTTGTTTGCAGCATATACGAAGCCACCTTGTTCTGGAGAATTCAGAACGGAGTTATATTCACAGGGGTGCAATGACTGCCTCCTTAAAACCAAAATGCGAGCGATAGCGATTGGGCAGGAAAAAAAAGATATACGGTATTAACAAAGGCAAGGAGGTTAACCAGAAAGTAAATATCTGGTTGGCTACCATGCACTTGGGAAGGAGAAATGGTAGACCGAAAAGTAAGGAAAAGGGAATAAGAGAAAGAGAGCAGCACAAAAGCAAAAACACACAAACACACACACTAAAAAGTCACAAACGTTTGACGTGAAAGCTCGATCTTTCCGGCATTCCAAAATGAATTTTTCGGAAAGTGGCTGGTCGTCGAGGTGTGCAAACACTGCTGACATGGAGTGTCCCTGATTGATTTGATCGATATGTGGGGTTTAACGTCCCAAAGCCACCATTTGATTATGAGAGACGCCGTAGTGGAGGGCTCCGGAAATTTCGACCACCTGGGGTTCTTTAACGTGCACCCAAATATGAGCACACGGGCCTACAACATTTCCGCCTCCATCGGAAATGCAGCCGCCGCAGCCGGGATACGAACCCGCGACCTGCGGGTCAGCAGCCGAGTACCTTAGCCACTAGACCACCGCGGCGGGGCATGGAGTGTTCCTGACAGTTTGACTGAGGGCACTGACACAAAATATGTTCGATGGTTTCGTCAGCACCGCAATGTTCACTCGCAGCACTGTCTGCATGCCCACCGATTGCGGCAAGCAAAGGCGTTCGTGTAAAACACCCCATGCCACATATATAGCAGAGAACGTTTGTCTCAGATCTGGATAACCCAGATGAAATGGATAGTGGTAGGTATGGGTTCAGACGGTGAAGACGGGTGTGTAGAAATCCGGGCGTGTTCTACATAAGTGGCATTGTGCACGAGCGTATTAATCCTTGTTGCTGCGTCGCTTCTTGACAGTGGAATGGTATCCATCATGCCATTTTCGTCAGCGTTTTTTTGCTGCAGCATTGGCATGCTCGTTGTGGATGACTCCGCAGTGGCCTGGTGACCATTGAAAAGTTACATCATGTCCTTTCTGTAGCACTTTCTGATAAAATTGTCTTGTTTTCCGCACCAATTGGTCTTGAGGTCCACGACGTAGTGAAGTTCAAACACAATACAGAGCTGGTTTATGATCGGTGAAAAGCTCCATTTTAGAGGTGCTTTTTGCTCAACCCTGCGGAGTGCACAGCGGAGTGCTGTGAGCTCTGCTGCTGTAGGCGCGTAGCGATCGCGTAGATTCTTGTTTTTTTTTTTTTTTACACAAGAGACTGCAAAGAAAGATGTCAAAAGAAAATGTAAGGAGAGAGAATGCCAGTTTTTTAGATAACAGTGAAGCAATTATTTCCGGCACTTCTCCTTCGTGCTGTGCCAAGTGCCTCTAAAGACTAATATTGAACAAGGAACTCTGTTCTTTTGTGCCTACCATTAGCCTGTATGTCTCTCCGCACCTTCAGAGCCCGCCTTCGCATGCCCCGAAGCCAAGTTCGCGGAGAGCGCAGTTTTGCGAACGCCTCTAATTAAAGCGGCGATATTGTCTCCGAGATAAAGAATTGATGAGGAATTTCTCCATATGCAAAACCCGTCCTTCTACACGACACGCAGTGACCAGTCATAGATGAAAGGCGCCTGGAGAGCGTAATTAATCAAGCCAGCCGTGAAAGAGGGCCTGACCCATCCCAGACGTTTTGTTTCATTGGTAGTGATTCTTTGGGCTCATGAAAAGGTTGCGCTGCATTGGATACGCTGCTTCTACGGGCAAATGTTTGCCCTCGAAGTAATCTTAAGAAGTGCACTCTTAGTCAATTATGGCCGCTTATAGTTAGTACGCGGCTCCGTAGTCATGTCCTAGAGTAACCGGCCCGAATTGAAGTAGCCTTCAGAATAGGTGGGACCAGAATTGGCCGCGATTTCGGGTGAAATTTTTTCTGGGTACGTACAGCCTGTGGTCACGCGTGACATTACCGTAGTTAGGCACACGCTTTTTTTACGCGGTTGCGTAACAAGAGCACCATTTTAAACATTCCAGAGCAGTTTCTCGCCGAGATTGTGGTGGTTATAGTATGTCTATGGGTAATTGGAAAAGCATTGGTATAATCTGCATGTGCGTGAATATTATGCAAAACACGCTCAACACTGGAATTGAACTCGGGACCACATGCACGTGAAGCAGACGTCTTACCCATTGCACCACAGCGCCACCGCATCAAGTCGAGTTTTTTTTTTTTTTTTTTTTTTTTTGTAGCGATATATCTACCAATTGGCTTTTTGCAAACCATCAGCGGAACTTTGAGGGGTTTTTTGTTAGTTTTTGTGTCATGTGCATTTTTAGCGCATGCATTTGCTCAGCGCATATCTTGTAGGGCTTCATGAACTCGAGACAACCACGGGGAGCACTTTCAGCTCTGACTTCGGTTCGTGGTGCGCCGTTCCGCAAGAACGATTAACGTGCGCTCGTGCGTCGTTTTAGTGCTTCTCTGTGAACCGCGGGTGTTACCCTCACAGAAATTCACGGATACCAGCGCGACGAGGCTGTGTTCGGCTGTCTAAACTTGCGTATCTTTTTAGTGCGTGAGTGTGCTGTGTGTGATTTCACTTATTTGTGTCGCGAGGTACACGCGTGTCAGTGACAGCAGCCTATTCTCAGCTGTTTGGAGACAATACGCTTTCACACGTAAACGTTGCACAGGTATTTTAGCGTGCTCACTCTAACATTTGCATTTCGTACGCGTGAACTGCCGCGAGCTGCAAGCTCAGGCAGCAGCACTTTTTTATCACTAAAACGATTACTTATTTCCGCAATTAGATCTTATGCGCAATGTAAAATTATTTCACAATGTGGAGTGGTTTTTACTTATTTTCAGCCTTCAACTGATTCTATTTATGGGGAGTGGCTACTCTTACATTTATTCAGCATCAAACCGCTGTTCAAATGAATGCCGAAACGCACGCCAAGGTCAAGACGTGCAAAAATCGGCGACGGACAGGTTGCTCTCCCTTCGAATAAATAATGATTCTACACATCTCCTTCACGAACGTCCGCGTGCAGTTGGGGTCAAGAAATGGTGCAGAACGAACCTCGAAATCTTTATTGTTACTGCATGCAGTTGTCTTTAGAAAATGGGATATCTGTGACTGGTACATTATCTCCACACCAGTACACTGGTTGTCTTGGTCATGGGTAGCTTTTACAAATCCATGCCGGAATATGAGAACTGTACTTTATATTCAAAAGAGTGAGCGAATGTCGGTGGCATACTCTCTCTTGATGACTTCTGCACCTGACTTCTGACTTCTGTACTAGAAGGCCATCCCCAAATTACGCAACCACTAATCAAGCAACAATCAAACAATTTTAAATTTGATCTTTGTGTCGCTGTCTTACATTTGTTTCTTTTTTGTCATGATTTCTTAAAATCATTAGTTCAACTTTTTTTGTTGACCACGAGCATCAACATACATAAATGCCAGTGTTTCAGTAAGCTGTCGCACATGCCGCACCGCGAACACTAAACTTCTCAGCTTCCGCTGTTCTTGTCTCTGTTTTCCTTTTTCTTTCTTTTTTCCTCCTTCACGCACACGCGCCAGAGAACATGAGCGGGCGCGCGTCTCAATTTTTTTTCTCCCCCTCTCCGCCGCCCTCCCCGTTCACCGTTCATGGTGCAGTCGTTCTCGACGCTTTGGCGCCGTTTCGGCACACCCTTTCGCTGACCTCTCACGCGCATACGCTGCCGGAGCCAATAGCACTTCGGCCACTTTTCAGGGATTGCTACAGGCGGCATTTCTCAAGTTCGATGCCACCGTAAGAGAGTCACGTATATGTCTTTTCGCAGGGCTGTCTACAGCCGTGATAACAGACAGTACGTAGAAGCGTGCCGCCTATATGCCGCCTGTTATTCGGCACCTGACTGAGAGTGTAGGGAAGTTTCCACTGCGTCCCTGTTCGAGAAGAAATCAAGTCAATGAAATGGTCCTGAGTGCATAAGCACGTCCACGGCTGGACACACACACACCACACCACACACACACACACACCAACACCACACACACACACACACACACACTATATATATATATATATATATATATATATATACATCCATACAACATTCATCCATACATACATACATACATACCTACATACATACATACATACAATACATACATACATACATACATACATACATACATACATACAGACATACATACATACATACATACATACATACATACATACATACATACATACATACATACATACATACATACATAAAGATGGATGGATGGACGGATTCTTTGAAAGTGTGATTGGGTTTCCTAGAAATGCTTGGCATTTAAGAAGACTCAAAATCTCGTAGAAGACCAATGCACCTTGGCGTACGACTGGCAGCAAATCAACGGTATTGTCCAACACGAAGACATATACCTCTGGCTGCTTACACCAGCACTTTTTATTGCAGAAACGAATTAATGAAAACAAAAACATGGCAATAGGTGGTATTGCATGCCTGATCGAGAGAGGGTGAATCACACATGACAAGGAAGGAACGCGCTGGCTGAGGCGGAAAAACTCCAGAGACCGAGAAGGCATGGTACGGTGAATCGGAACCGGTAACTGGAAAGTGGAAAACCTGGTTCGAACGTTAGCGCCATGGAAACGATGCAGCGTGCATATGCCACAGTGGCAAGCATGGCAGGTGCAGAATACTGCCCACAAAGGGACAGAGTAAATGTGAACTAGAATGCCTATTTTGCGCATGGCAGGGCTTTTTTTCTGTTGTACGTGGTTTTGGATGGCTGTGTTTGTGCGTGCTTTCATAAGATATACAGCTTTTCCTATCGTTTCAGCGCTGTGCCCGCATGATCGGTTCTGAAAGGTAGGGTACTTGGATTTTATGCATGTCTTGTTTGCCTTTCTGACCTATTTGCGAAACCGAAACGTCGGGCAAAGGAAACAAAAAAAGACTGTAGGGACAGCAGTGCGAGCAAAAAAATGAAATAATCCTGAGTTATCCCGAAAATGGCCTAATAGTAGTGAAAAACGACAAAAACATCAGTTTGAGGCATAATAACGTGAAAGGAAAGACGGTGTATTTGCACTCTAGTAATTAATGCAGTGCCTTACTTCTTTCCTCTGAAAATAATGTTTGTACTGCGGGCTTGGTTTTTATCGGTGTGCACGAATGCCATTGCTATACCGGCAGGCTGCTGATAAATCTGTCGCTTTTTTGTGTATGTATGCCTCTTTTAAGCTTCACCATTTATCACATGTCAATTGCTTTTTCGCAAGCTCCTTTCCTTAGCTTTGTAGTACGTAAACAAAGTTCCACACCTTACTACCAAATTTCCCTTTCTTTCGTGACAATTGTTCTCAATAAGTGCGTCTACAGAAGAATCGAGTTCACCCTCACGGGACAGTTGAAGAAACTTTCAAAGCGAGGCGCTACCGCTTGTGCCAGATTCGATTAGCCATGCACCTTTTCTTCCCTGCCAACTTTTTTCGAGCCGTATTGCTTCATCCGGTAAGAAATGTGAAAATGTGCATGGTTCGTATTTCCTGGCTTACATATTTTTCCGCTTTATTTTACGAGCTTTTCAGTCTGATCCGCTGCGCTGGCTCTTCCTGGGGTGCTTGTTGTCGTTTCGAAAGTTTGTGCTTGAAGGCGAGCAGACAAGCAAAAGGGAGCAAGAACAACTTATTTTACGTTTGCACAAGAAGAGAGCAGAACTTTGCTCATAGCTCGTGCCGGTTCATTGGAAGCTTTCTCTTTCAGGCATCGAGTTCTAGCTTCCCTTGTATTGAGCCTGCCAGGGCCTTTTGTATTACGAGAGTTTTTGTTGGCTGTAAGAGATTTTTTGAGAATAGACAAATCGTTCCTCTGCGAAAGCCAGAAGATGGACGTTCACTCCTACCCTTTTTTGGTTGCTTGTTTCTACTCAAATGCAAACAAATAAGCACATTATAATAGTCTGCTCCCATGTGTTCTGGAGTCGTTCGAAGGAGGAAGCAATGCTCTCTGTACCAGCTGTTCTTGAATTGCCGTAAATCCGCACTCGTGCGAGAAAACGAATTAAAGTCGAAGTCAGCCAATCTGGTGGCTGCCGACTTTAAGTCACCTTTCATTTTAAACTTTGCTGAAGAAAACAATCAATACGTGTTCCGTTTTTAACCATTTAGGCACTGGTATTCTATCAAAAGGACACGAACAAATATTGCTACGAATTCTGACTTAAATCATTTAGAAGCCAAGACAAAGTATCTGGAATATTCTCAATACATCTGCACAAATAGAGGTAGTAGTTTTTTTTTTATTGTCATCTTTCTCACAACTCTTCCAAGTGCGAAACAAGACGACAGAAACTAAAAAAAGAAGACAATCGCTGGAACCGTATTTATGAAGATATTGCTATGGTTAGCTATTGCATCCCGGGCTGATATTTCTAACAAGTTGAACTGCTCATTTAAAAAGTGGATTGTTTCTACCGTTTAGCTGTCACCCGCAGTGATGGACAATCCCGTCCGAAGTGCAGGGCAAGAGTGATTAGTAGTTTTCATGCCCTGAAATCAATGCATGTTGGTCCGGAGCCATAGTGCTTGTATAAGTTTCCGACTTCTTGTTACTGCACTCTAAAATCCAGCCCGAATACGTAAGGGCGTTTCAACAGCGAAATTGTACCTAATAGATCTGACTACGTTTTCGGCACGACTTGAAAGGAACTTGCAGGACCTAGAAGATGACTATAGGGAAGTTCCGTACGCTTCCCCTAATGAAATGGGCAGAAATGATTTTGATGCAGCGAAGTGGGATTGAGCAATTGTTTATTTATTTATTTATTTATCTATTTATTTATTTATCTATCTATCTATCTATTCATGTCAGCAACCTTCAGGCGTCCAAGGCAGGAGTGGTTGCAGTACAATGAACGCTACGTTTGTTACAAGTTAATGTCGTGTTAGAAGTGTTAGAAGTACAAAACGACAATTAAATACGAAGACATTAACAAAATAATGAGAAATCAAGTCAGATGTTGGAATGTGGACCATATCATTCCGTACACTGTTCCACTCAACTATAGTCATCGAGAAGAAGGAACCCTTGTATGCGTTTGTTTTGCACTCAGGTATATTGTGATGGTCGTGTTGTGTTTCATCGGGCAGGTCGGGAGTTGTTAACATGCACGCACGCTTGGAAGTATAGTTTATTCCTGCTCTGAACAGATTTCACACTAAAAGTATTCATGTAGGCAGTTGTTCTTTTAAGGTTTTGGCATTTGCGTCATCCTCCAGAGCCCTTTCTTTTTTCAAGAAGTGTGTAGGCGAACGCTCTTCTCTTCTCATGGAGCCATGCATTGTCCACCACTGAAAGAAGGGTGACGTACGGCATTTTTTGTTATTCTCAATATGGTAGTCAGTTCGCTTACTGTACAGTTTTAACGTTTGTATTTCTGCCCACGACGACCAAAAAAAATCTCGCGGACTTTCAAGTTGAAGTGTTGTCTCTGTCAGAATTTCTACTGTTCAGTTTCTTCTAGCAGCTCACCTATCGTGAAGCTCAACATCATGAGAAAGGTGAGTGTAGAAATTAATTTGCTTAATCAGGTAGATCACACACTGAATTTTGCGAAGAAAACAAAGCAGGGGCAAAAAACAATGAGAAAAAGACAAAGATGTCACTAGCGTATTTACCGCTGGGAACGTTTTTCGTTGGTCAAGTGACAGTGCCATTATTTTCCTCCAGGAATTTGTAGCCCAAGGAAGATGAACGGTGGTTATCAGCTGTTATAACAGCTACAGTGCGAACGTAGTTTGCGGAGCTTTGATAGCCATGGAAATTTGTACAGCCGATCAAGTTTTCAACAGTTGTGCTCAGCGACAACTTTTGCATGTGTCATCGCTACGTAATAAACAAATTCCCAGGAACTGTTCTGTATGGCATGTGGCATGTACGCATGCACTTGCAAACACTTTTTGCTTGCAACCTAAATCAATCATATGGCAATGATTCGTGGTAAAGAATGGCACTCGCGAATGATAGTTAACACTTTGGCTTTATGTAAAAAGAAAAATTTCCGACCTCGAGGCACCTTCACTCTAAGCCCAAAATGGCCAAAATGGGAGCAACGGCTGTTTTTACTCCTTCAGACCGACTGTTACTCTCCGAAAAGACCAAGCGGAACAAGATGGCCGACTTGTTCGAGAATGGGGGAGCAACTGTATTCATCTTAAGTTTGTAAGGGAGCAACGGAAGGAGGAACCGCTGTAAATGCTCTCGTCACGCAACGGTTACTCCCCGGCAGGACACCGCACACAAATATGCATGCCGCCCACATTGATATTCATGGGACAGATTATTGTTTGTTCTTTGTGCCAAACTTCACCAAACCAAAACAGTGATTTATTTTAGCATCCGTAGATAATAAGATAGCAGCGCTGGCTGAACACAGAAGGCCTGAGAATACAGTACGGCAAATACCTAACACACGCAGCAGCAGAATGGAGAGTTGGCACGTCAAAGCGGACCGAACGCCGAAACACGTGCAAAACAACGATAAAAAAAGCCTAGGCACGCCGTTCGTCCGCGAAGTAAGGGCATCAAAGTCGATCAAGCACCGAAACACGTGCATAAGGAGCCCCCCCCCCCCCCCCCCCCCGCCCAAATAGATCGGAGAAGAAAAAAAAAAGCGGACCCAGACGCGCTTCTCATCAGCCATACACTTAGTAGCACGCTTCACCGTGTAGTTTGAGGGCAGAATGACAAATCTGCGCCCGCACGACAAGTGTGGCGCTAGTGTAGCAAACGATGTAAGTTACAAAGTAATTTTTATTCAGTGTTTATGTTGACTAGCACTAAATAAAAATTACACTCAACTTTTTATATTTATCTATGAGTTTTAGTGTACCTCAGTTTTTTTTTATAATTGTATTAGGAGACACACTGAAATTATTGCGCTGACGCCTGTGCTGCCACTGCTCGATATTTTTTTTTTTCGGCGCAACTAGGTTCGCGTTCGCACTACTTACTCATTTTCATATGGTCTGTGGTTGGCAAGCACATGGACGTGCGAGCTTGTGAGCAATGTTTTGATCGTGTGTGTGTGTCGCAGATTTGCGTTTTTACTTATTCGTGATGAAGGTTAGTGTATATTTATCTTTATGGAGCGCGAAGTAGTTGTGGATTTTGCTGCTGGGTGGAACAAACACATCGTAAACACGTCTTCAGCTATCTGCAAGCCTGTTCGCTCGTCGGACAAAGGACTGTGCATGCATCAGCGTGCAGGTGAGTGGCATTTCCAGCAACGATTAATGCTCTTACAATACATTGTTGAGTGGTTGCGCTATTAAAAGAGAAATGATTTGCTCTTATTCACCGTATCCATTGCTAGCCGTATCGGACTAAATTGCCTCTATTACCGCCTGCATACCCTCTTGCTTCCCCTGTCACCACTGCAGTGCCAGTGTACTTTTGCAGTTAAAAGTTCATTTCCGCAACACTACCTCGCTTGAAAAAACATTGGGGCGGGGTTGTAGCTGCATTCATACTGGCCCTTTTCTACCATTGGCTTTATGTAATGTTAACGGCTGAGTGTTGGGGCCTTGGGCCGCATTTTTTAGAGATGTAAAGTGTATGTAAATCAGTAAGTGAACAAATCATTGTCGCATCACTTCACTGGCATAGCCAGGCGGTTGCGCACAGAATTTTTTTAGGCCTGGCGTAGGGAGCCCAAATTGACGACCATATTCGCTTGCCCGACCTATTCAGATAAGCGGACCCCCCCCCCCCCCTCCCCGCACGCCTAAAAAAAAAAATCTGCCCACTTCACTGCGTCACTTGCTTCACCTCTGCGCTGAACGTACTATTTTATAAGCACACCATCAAGCGAGCAGTTTACATATTGACAGAACAATTGGAGGAGGAATGACCCAAATCTTTCAGATTTCTTTAGGGATGCAAAACCTTAGCAAAACTGAATATTGTAAAAGACAATCATAAATGCTGTATGTTCTCGTTAGCGCTGTCATTATTCTGCATCATTAAATCTTTATGCGCTGTGAAAACTTGGCATGCCGTTGAAGTCACATATCGACGTTAATACCAATCGACGAAAATTTCGACAACCTCAATAACGCCGTTTGGGATTTGCCGTATGCACATAATTAGGCTGATTCCCACTTGGCTGTTCTTAACCTGACTTCACTGCTACCAAATGAAACAATATTTGATGCATGTGTTTTACTTTTTTTTCAGGGATAAGACACAAATTTGGTTATACTGCAGATAAAGATGCTCCCAACGATGCTAAAGTACAGAAAGCAAGTGAATTTTGGTAAGTGCAGACTTTTTGTACTACGTATATGAAAGCATCGCTTTTTAGGGGCAAACTGTGCATGTGTTGGCCAGAGAATAGTTCATTATGCCACATGGTTACACTGGCACTGACAATTCGACATGGCTCCGCTGGCCCGTGTGTGTGCTCACACTGTTACCGTTAAGATAAAATGTTTATGTTTTCATTGCAGGGATTGCTGTTTGTACTAAAAAGCCAACTGCCAAGATTTGTTTACGCTGGTACTCCTAAAAGTATGCTTTCCCTATTTACATAGATTTTGGCTTGCACAAAGCATAACACTTGGGCCTAGATTCACAAAGCTGTCCATGCGCAGGCCTTCATAACAGCGTTTCTTGACTTGCCTTTACCCTGTTTTCTGCAGATGATTCGTGGGTTTAAAAGTGCCACAGCATGTTGACCTCCCCCACTTTGAAATATTCGCGTTCAAAGTTCCGCAAGAGTGGGCTTAACTTTCTTGTGCACCTCTTTGCTAGTCCAAGATACTGAAGTGTTATGCTCTTACTAGAGGAGGCAGTGTTTCTAATGTTTGTACTTCCATCACATTGACCAAGTATGCGATCTTGGCTTGACTGGTAGCACATCCTCAACAAATGTCTTTGTGGCACATGTAGAAGGCAGTACAAAATAAATAGGCAGACATTCACACCGGGAGCTAACTTCTAATAATGCTTTTTTTTTTGGAAACCATGGTGTGCTTATTCCAATTTGTCTAACAAGCAGTAACCTGTTTGGCTGTGAACCAACAAGACGTTGAGCTAATAAAAGCTTCACATCTTGTTGCTCTCAAATATATATGTATTGGCAAGCTATCTGTGACACTGTCAAACAAAGAATCAGAATATCTGTGCATGCCTTAAGATATATTGCTTCGTTTACATATCTCGTGGCTGTGACTCGTCAACCGAGTGAACAAATGCACCCTAGTTTTCTAAATTTAAAGCATTTTTAAAGGTAGCACGGTCTACATTTATTTGTCTATAGTTTTGTCCAGCCGTTTGCGTCAGGTACAAAGAAATATACTGAAGATTATCATGTAGCCTCTGCAAATGGTTGCTTTCAAGCAGGCTTTGCATGCTTGGCTTGTGCCTACAGGTATTGCACAATTCAAGACGCAGCAGCGTATGATAGAAGAGTAGAATCGAGAGCAACTATGTGCACGAGCTAAATAAGTATTTTAACATGAGCGGACAGTACGTGTTATTTGCCACACACATGACCTCATTTAGAATGCCCATTGGTGAATGGGCTCATAGAAATGTCACTCAGCTGTGTATAGGAAACAAGTTAACTGAACCTAAGGGTATCTTTAACTGCTACAAATATGCCTTGTTGAGGTGCTGCACATTTTCTTCCAGAATATTGCTGTCTGAGACATCATGTGAAGAGCGTCTACCACATCAACATTTATATGGCTTGCCAAGTAACGTTTGGCCGAACCTTCCTTTTTTTTACATTTCGTTTTGCAGTAGACACCCTAGAATGTAAGCGCTGCTGCAGTGTGTGTGACTCATTGTTATGAATTGATTCTGGCATGTTTAACCTCACACTTCTATTTTTTTTTCTTGCAGCAATGAGATGCTTCACATATGCCTGCGGTGACGTTCTTCTGCGCTAGCCTGATGGAAACACCAGCTGCGAAACTTGAGTTCTTCAGAATTGGAGAAGTTGCCCTTCTCTCACCAATGATGACACAGACTGCCCTATGCTAGAAATTCAAGATTGTTTTTCCACGGATCACGCAGAAAACTTTTGATGTATTATGGTGTTTGTTTAGTGCTGGCGGTGGTGTGGCGAAGTCTACTTTTACGTGTGGTCACACGTCGCCTCATAAAAAGAACAATAAAGCATTTATTTTCCTTTCAATATTGTCCACTTTTTGTGTTAGAAGCACCCAAGCAGTGCTCTTCCAAGGAGCTCTCGCCATGTGTTAAGCGTGTGACAAGCATACTCGAGATAAATACTGATTTCCCCAAGGAGTAACTGGAAGCATGTGCAGCTGGTTTTCAGAGAGTAACTGCGAACACGTGGGAGGAACGGTAAAGAGTAACTGTTGCTCTTAGAAGAGCAACTGGTGGGAGTAATGGTTGGTCGGCAGGGAGCAACTGGTGGGAGTAACTGTTGGTCTGCAGGGAGCAACTGGAGGGAGTAACTGTTCATCCCCCGAAGGAGGAACTGAAAGGAGAGCAACGGTTCCTCCCTTTGCAGTTACTCCTTTTAGGAGAGTAATGGGAGTGGCAATGCAAGTGCACCCTGAAAGGAGCAACCCCTATACCCCTGTTGCTCCGTTTTGGCTTAGAGTGTTCCTATGAAACACGCTTAGTTCAACTTCTCATTTGATTATATTACCACTATGCCGATAACAGTAGCATATATTTATTGGTCTTGCAATAAATTAGCCCTGTTGTATTCTACCTAATTGCAACTAACGTCCCATTGCAAATGGTGTAACCCGCTTTTTAGGTTTTCACTGTAAAATTTGCAGCTTATACGCTTAGCTCAGTGAGTTATGCTTGGGCCAAACGTAGGGTGAAATGAAAATACATTTTTATCAACCACTTTTGAGGCAGAATACGACAATTGTTTACTTTTATACGCCGAAGAAGTGTTACATGAAGCAGTTGTACTTAACTGATCAGCCCAGTTTATTCATACCGTAAACTAAACACACACAAAAAAGGAAGAGTAAGAAAGGCAGTGAACACTGCTTAAGGGTTAGATATATTGAAAAAGATCAATAGGCTTCTAAGTGCTGGTAAACACAGCTATTGAATGTTGTGGTTCAGTGGACAAGCGTAGTTTGCTACGTGTCTAAATGCATGTAAATGTGTTAAGTAATTACGGCACGCAAGTGGGCATGTACCGTCGCATAATTTTTTATTTTGTAGACTTATATAGGAACCAGAATGAAAAGGTAGTAATCCACAGAAACCCTCTAATAGGGTGTTTTGGATACTGATCTAAAGATTGCAGCTTAACATTTTGTTTACTTTAGTTGACTTAAAATATATGTAGATGAATAATATTGCCTATTTAATAAACTCAGTCCAACACACCAGCCGAAAGGCAGGCCTTACCAGCACTTACAAAAATGGCTAACGTTCACAAACGGACTGGCTCATAACACTAAAATTGCACAAAACTCCGTAGATTCAATCACAATTCTAAGAAATCATTTTTTAGTTATGTCCGAGGCTCGTTCTCTGCTCTTCTGGAGCTTCAGCAAACACAGATTCACCAAAATTTCCGAAAATATTCCCAGATGAGATTGTATACCGAGTATCATTTGTTTTCTTTGACATACCTCGAACTCACACTCGTAAAATTTTAACTCAACAACTCTTAACTGAACTAGCACTCACTAACTTCTTTGTCTTAATCAGATTCATATATAAATTCTACAATCTTGAAATCACTCCCACTCAGACAACCTAAATCTTTGCTGTCTTATATTCATATAGGATCATGGCTTTCGCTGTTTCTGACAGCTGTCACCAAGCTGATTAATCACTACGATTGCCGACCTCTCAATCTATTGAAGTGCTTCTTAAATATCAAAAAATATACTTATTTTGTACGAACTGGGTACGCAGTGTGTCATCTGTGCTATTTCTTTTTGCTCTTACAAAACGTTCTTGGACCACAACATAGTAATACTTCTTGCTGGGTGGCATGGTTAATGTCGTAAAGATGCACGTCAGCGTTTGTCAGCTTTCTATTAGTTTTCTATCACAAGATTGAAAACTGATAGCTTCCCTCATGCATTTACCTAAGACTACAAAAAGGCATAAGCCCTATTCTGCTTTTTCTTCAGTCGATTCATTGTTCTTTCCCCGCAGCCATCTGAAAGCTTTGTGCAGGTCTTCGCACCGCCTAAAAGATCACAGCCGTTGCAACTTTTCGGCTCCTCACCTGTTTTCGCACTGCCTCCGCGACCGGTGGACCACGCATATTTTGTGATCTGGAACGTCGTTACGGTGCCTCATAGGGTCGTCATACACTCTAAAGAAAGATCGAAGAAAAAGGGTCACATTTTGCGCAGAAACGGCCATCATGATCAGGCCTGCTCGCGTTTACTTTCTTAATTAAAGATCAGCGCAGCCCACTTTCCCATCAAGAAAGCTATGTCATGCTTATAACGCACATGTCATTCGCGACCTGAAAGTGCCAGGCACGTGATTATATGCAAGAAAAGGAACGCAAGATAGATGACAATCATGTTTATTGGACAAAAAGGCGCCCTTTTTACCCGATTTTTTTATTGAATGTAGTTTTTTGGTAACAATCATGTTGGCACCACCACCATGGATACCGATGGTCATTTTTCGCTTCTGATGAGCCATCGAAGGCTTATCAGCAGCGAAGGCTTATCTAAGTCTGATCAAAATCTTAAGCTTCTGATTTTAGCTTGCCTTATGCGAGCCGCAGTAAGAAACATCGGGGGTTGTCTAGCATTTGAGTGCTCATCCTCCAACGTTTTTTTTTTCTCGAGTCTTTCATTTTTTGTTTCTTCTCTTTCATTCTTTCTTTCTTAATATTTTTTCTAGCTATCTTCTAAAATATTCACGCATGTCCACTCAATGACTGCTGATTATGGATCAGAGTGGTGTGCACCAGATTATGCATGAATGTGGCCTTTTATTTTGTTCTGGCTAAGAGCCTTTCATTTTGTTCGTGTTTACCGTTTGATGGAGTTTCTTTAGTATTGTGGCTTCTTATTTCATTTGTTGTGGTTAACAGCCTTTTGATATCATGTTTGTTGGTCCCCGATGTTTCGGTTACTACATCTGCTGTAGACGTCGGGCCTCGGTTTATGGACGGAGGGACCTTGTGCGCTCTTAAGCTGCTTCACTTTGAAAGCATGTGCAATTCGTAAGAGAAACAAACAGTTTTTCTTGCTCCTTCTGCTTTACAATCAATGGTACATTTTTAATTCCTAAAGTACGATATCCTTATGATAACTGTTGTAGTAGGGAACTCATAAATATTCATTGCGAATGCCTGGCGTTCTTCAGGATTCCACCATATCTAAGCATATGGACGTTCTTGCAGTTTTCTCGGATTTAATTACCACTGTGGTGGCCTATTTTTGAAATGACGTCATTATGTTTAGCAGCGCTGCGCGTCAAATGCTAGACTACAATGTAAATATCTTTTCGAGTACGAAGCATTGTAAGAGCCCGGATAATGGTCAATTCATTTCATGTGGCTTGATCATGCTCACAGTAAAGTGCTCAATACAAGTTATAACAAGGTTAGCAGTGCAAAAACCATGGATAAAATGAACAAATGAAATCGAAATAATATGTTTATCAGAAATATCCAAGGACTAATCATATTGAATATATTAGTGACGCTAAAAGATTTCGAGAAAGATTGCGCTGATTCCAGCGGTGCGCAGCAGAGGGCGCCATTGCCTCACCAAGCGAGCGAATGGGAATTCCCTTTGCGCCACATGTGCGTCGGCGCTGCACCGGTGCGCCGCTTGGCTGCTACGTGACTGCAGCTGTTGGAGAAACAACCTGAAGCAACTCGCTGCAGATGACGGGATTTCAACTACCGTAAAGAGTGAAAGTCGATATAGCGCAGCAGAAACGTATCATGCATGTCGCACGCCGAGTATGTGGATTTGCCTAATCAATGCCTCCTGAAAAAACTATGCCTGGAACGTGGCTCTCTCTTCAATTGAGAGCTTGCTGCCAGCACAAAATCTTGGAGGCTATGCCTCCTACCACGTGTTGCGACCGACCGCCGCGTGGGACTGCTCGCCTCTGCTCTGCTCTATCACGTGACATCACAGCTGCTCGGAGGCAACTGTAAGAGCATTGCTGTGTTCGCAGGGGGAGACCGCCACAGGCGTTCGCCTCCGTACCGGAGGGGGAGGGTGAAATCCGAGCGTAGGGCGGCGCGCTCACAGCTCACGTTCCAGACATAATTTTTCTAGGGGGCGTTGGCCTAACAATATTCTACTCGTGCCAGTGAAACCCTACGTGCTTACATGCGTTTTTTTTTTTTGCAAGCGGTACAATCTCGGTACACCATCTTGTATGAAGTTATTAAAATAATAAAGTATTTCCTATAAAATATCACTCTTTGCACTTTCTGCTCCCAGTCTCTTTTTGAATATTTAGAAACTGAGAAGCCCGTATTCATCACGAGGTTACAGACTTGAATAGTCCCAAGCACTATATATACGAAAGTTGGCATTTTTAACTTAAGAATTACACATTTTTCATTCTAGATTTAAAATTTCCGTAAGTGAAACTTTCACAACGTGGTGAAATTTCATCTAATAACCATGTAACTTCTGTAGTGCCCTTAACGCTTAGCTATTGTGTTTCGGCACGGCAATATTTACGCCAAACCTTTTTTTAAGAATTGTGTTGTCTCACTAGCAGCATGCGATTGAAAAAGATTATGTTTCACAACTTTCTTAACCTTAGGAGCGTTACCCCCATGTCGCGACAGCTTAGCTTATCTTTTGTGGTATATACTTATATACAGAGCCTTTTGAAATTGATGAGAAGTACTAACATGGCTCTTCTAGTCCACGTTCGTAATGTCCTTCTTTAGAGCGGTATGCTAAACACACTGGCTTGCGTTGTCTACACATAAAGCTCCAGTGGTTCTTGTTATTCTCGTTCTCGGGGCAATCTGTGCCTCTGAAAGCCCAGCAGAGAGCAATGGGCCTTTCGCGCAGATCTAATCACCGCTTCTGTCCCTGCTCATAAACTTTCATGGTGAGATAAACTCGGCGATTCGGCACCTCCCCAAAAAAGTGGGGTGGGGAGAGGAACACGTCTGTAGAAATTTTCGGTAAGCCTAGTAAGTCGAAAAGCTTTGCGAAAACTCGGTTAACCCTATTTTCTGAATGTGGCCATTTTGTGGAGCATGTGTGTTTTCTCGCGTCAAAGTAACGCATGAAAAAGAACGCAATAAATAACGTTACCAAGCCAAGGTCGTTTGATACGGTGCACAACAGCTGCCTTTTATATATACAAAAAGGTTGAGAAAGTTTCATCACCGAAAGTACTTGCGTTAAGGTCGGAAAGCTTTAGTGCAGATTGACCCATAAAATGTGAACATTTTTATGGCTGTCTACAACAGGATGTTGTGCCTAATGTTCCGTGGCAGTGCGCCTAATCTTTTGGATCGTCTCCACAATTTGACCCCTTTTATTGTTGACGGTTAGTGGTACGCTTAGTCCATTCGATCTTTAGATTGCAGGTTGTTCTTCTTTTCAGTTCTTCTTTTATTGTCTATTCTGACTCTACTCTGAGAAATTATATTATATATGCTTACAGGTATATATATATATATATATATATATATATATATATATATATATATATATATATATATATATATATATATATATATATATATATATATATATATATATATATATATATATATATTGTGTGTGTGTGTGTGTGTCATTTCCTCTTTCAGCAATCGCTGCACTTTCTCACATTTTGAACGATGGTGCGACACTTTTGGGCGCAATTGTTTGATCAAAGTCTCGCATCGACCCGCGCGATGAGCGTTGCTGTTTACTGTTTGCGTGAAAGCACTTACTGCTTCTTGTTCAATGAAAGCGTCTTCTGAAATTGCAACATTCAGATCTGTTTCGTTGGTGTCCGCAGTCCGCTTCCTTGATGCTTGACGTAGCGGCGAAGATCATGAAGCAGGATCTTTGCGAGGCTTCTACGCACATAAAGTCAAGTAGGATGGGTACTCGAAAAGTGTAAGGCTTAGTCCAGGATAAGTTTTGTGATATGGAACGCGGGCGCATAATCTTCATCTCGCAAGTGTCTGCTGCATATGACTGTCGATGCAGACTTGTTTTTGATGATGACGTTGTCTCTCGCAATATTATTTTGTCACTTGGAGCACAGCTCAGTATTGTTCAGGAATGGGCGAGAAGAAACACTGGGTGTTTTCCACTGAAAGAGACTTGAAATACGGAACCACGGCGCTCAAGCGGCCGTGACGGACACATACATACACCTTCACACAGCTAATGTGCGTAATGCGCGTACTGAAGGTTGTGCCACTGCCTTTTCAACTCGAGAAATCACTGTAGACTGAACACTGGCAAAGCACTGAATTAAACGCAGCCGTCCTAGGCAAATCCCAGAAAAAAATAAGCCACTCTAGAGATAAAAGGACATTGACAACAATCTAGCACTAAGCCAAAAGTGAATTCGTACATTTTTTTCAAAAAACAAGTTGCTTACTTGCCGAAAAGTTGTAAAGTTGTAAGTTTCTATTACTAAGCATGTTTTTTCTACGAACTCTAAAGATAGCGCAGAGCTTAATGGCACTATAGTTTTAGTTCGGAACCAATGGCTTGTGGGCGTAAGCAGCTTCGTACTTCGTTCGCATTCTTCATAAATGTGGCTTGCAATACAAAGAAATGCAAAAGAGCTTGGGGTCTCCTGAATTAATAACTCCAGGTGGTGTTAACACCTTGACAATGCACACAACTTTCTGAGCATGCCGTATGAAGGGGTTATTAGGGATCAAGAGTTTTCTTTTTTACTTACTTTCTTTGTTCTTATAAGTAGTTTTTTAGCCATTAGATATACAGCACACGTACGTGTTTCAATGTGTTGTCAAGCTGCAGACTGTAACTTCACAACCAGGCCTGAAAAGCACTCCAAATGTTTTCAGATAAACATAGAAAAAATACAGAATAGCAAGAAAAGGGAAGGCGCCCTCGTTATTCTGTGAGTGACCTCTCTTAATTGCGACGTCGTTGTCCGACGAGACCAAGGGCCAAAGGTACTTGGAGCTCTCTGCTTGCAGAACAGCTGCAGCATTGTTCACTTTCTCTCTCATTGTCGCCAGTGTTTTATGCCTCCTAAAATATGGCTCTCATTAGCTGATTCTATCGCATTTTCGCTGAGTTTCAGCTTGTATTATCCACGAGCAATTACATTACTAAATCAAGTGGCAAACCGTCTGTTAAGATTAGTTCTTTTTAAGTAGACGATCATCCTTCTATCCCCGATTTATTCATTAATCCCCTCCCTCTCTTCGTCGACAATCCCATTCCAAGGTTTCACATCAACGAACTCCCTTTTGCCGTGAGCTTGGCGCAGAAGAAGCAAGGTCAGGGTCGCTGCGCCCCTACCGCCGACGGGTGGCGAAACATGCTCAGAAACTCTCCCGTTGTATTCACGACGGGTGAGAAGGCCGTAAGGAAAGATGCACGCGATGGTGCAGTCTAGACCTACCGTGGCTCGGACGAGCCGTGCTATCTTGGTTTTCCCATCGCACGCACGGAAAAGTTGTTTCTTGGGGCTTTTATCTCGAATTTCTCATGCTATGGGCGCAGCTCCTTCGTCATCTTGGAAAGCAGGCACACACTCCTGTGGCACTGTGAGCTGCTACAAAATTTTAAATATGTCTCAGCACTGAAAATTGCCCGTGAAGTTATACTGTTCCCAATGCAAGCAGTGTGAGGAACCAAGGCATCAAGAGCAGATTATGGCAGTTCGTAGATACTTGCGTGGTTTTGTCATTGAAGAACCTTTTGTCATGCACAATATTACCAACAATAACGGGAAGAAACGTGATGGCCGGACTCATATGAAACGGAAGTGCACTTGTAAACTGAAACTACAGCAAATAGACAACTGCTTTACATTTCGGGATCGGGCAACTGCTTTCCGATACAACTACTTGTAATTCGAAAGTGGCTGAGCTTGCTAGCTTAATACACCACGGTTGATATACCGTGGCTTGAGCCCTGCAAGTGTCTTATTCAGCTGATGGCTGTAGACTTCTCGTCGCCGCTCAATCTAAACAGATTCATGGTGCGTGTTCGCGCTGATCGTTTATACGTACAGGTCTTTCAAGGAACACCAATCGATAGGTCAGCAGGCTGAGGTGTTGTGACGCTAGGATCAAAGTCGTGAGTTGCATTTCCGTATACGCCAGCTGCGTTTCCATGGAAGTGCAACGTAGTAACATCGTGGTTAGAGTTACTTGCAAGAATAGCAGACAGGGCGTGTTCGTATTGCATATTCAAAGCGTACGGCGGGATGACGCTGAATGTAAACACAAATGTCACTCGGTGTGTGTGCACCCTCTCTTCGTTGTCGTCGTCGCGCCTTACACTTGAAACAGATATGGCGTCAAAACATGGCGTCAAGTCACCACCACTTGCACCACTTCGCATGCGCAGGCTAGTCTCCCGAAAAAAAGTCCATTGTTATCCTAGTTCAACCGGCGTCACGTGAAATATTCAAACACACATACACTGCCAGACACTCGTCACCTCCCTGCGATGGGAAAGCGCGCTTCAGATAATGTCCTACGGGCTTCAAAAATATGGGGAGGCCAGGTCCAGTTCTTTGTGTCCTTCAAAAACGCTTCTACAGTCACCTGAGTACAAAGGCGAGCAACCAAGCAATTCCTGGAATCTTTGGCACAATAGCCTAACCTGCTGGCTGTGCATTCCTGATGTACAGTGCAACACGCTTTATTCCCTTCTTCCTTTCTTTCTCTCCTTCTCTTTCTTTCTTTTTCAGCAGGATTTAGCCACTGAAGTCTAAAGAAGTCCATCCGTGTTTTGGCGACTTAGTTGTGTTTAGAAGCGCCACTTTTGACGAACGTCGGAACTGACGTGAAACAACTTGATGTTTTTTTTTGACAGATGACGCCACCGTCAAAAAGTGTTTGCGAGCTTTATTATTTTTGAAAAATCTTTTGTTTCAAGCACCGCTTCGTAAAGTTAGTGAGTACTGGTGATTACAAGACACTACGTGGTCCTGCTAATGTGCAATACTTGTTGTGAATTAGCCTACAAAAGACAAAAAAAGGAAATTTGCACGAACCTGGCAAGCAGAAAAATGAGCTAAATTCACTGCTGTCCTACAAATTTTCTAATTAACTTACGACAATTTTCCCTTCATAGAAACCCACGGAAAGGCTTGCTGATTTATTATTGAAGATTTCAGAGTTTCAGCTTGGATAGTTTTGTCCCTTCGTTGGTAATGCCTGACCAAGTAGCGCCATAAATTGCCGTATTGAAGGAGTAATAATTCAAGAACTGTTCATCAGAACACAAAACAACTTCGCGTACACATAATGTACATTGTAGCCTGGAAACCCATTCAATATTGTTGTTCTGCACAAAATAGAAAAAATGTTATTTACTCATAAACTTTCATTCTTTTGCCCATTTTTATTAGAGCGTGCATCAATTTCTAATTGCATTACTGGCAATATCTTTTCATAGAAACCTTGAATAACGCTTCGTTAAAAGGCTCAGCAGATTTCATTTCGTTATGTTGGACAGTTTTGCTGCACTGGCAGTACAACGGAGGCTTGTCTTTTGGGACGTTAAACTCCACAAATCAATCAACGGAGGCTTGTACAGCAAAAACGCTGTTTTTTGCTCACACTGTTTTAATTGCCATGAAATAACACTCCAGACTAGGCGAAAATACTAGCTGTCATTAGAAAGCGGAGAACGTAAACTTTCTAATGCAATAGAACTGATATTCTTCCATTGAGCAGAGCAAGCACAGTGAGCCAGTAAACAACGACTAAAATGTCGAGCTCTTGCCACTGGAGTGGGACCGCCACCTTAAAGAAACACCACCAGGTGGTCGGAATTAATCTGTAGTATACGTCGTCTACGCCGACCTATTGCATCGTCCAGAACCCGCGGATGCCTAGTCCCTTTCACGAAGAACTGTTTGAGGGTGTGGACGACTAGCTAAGCGAGATCAAACATGTCGCACCGATCAACTACTGGGAATAAGCCGCCAAACTCCGCAAGTCCACGCCTGCTTAAAAGACGGCGCCCGAACGTGGTTCCTGAACAGAAGTGATGTCGTGACATCCCAGGGCGAGTTCCAGCATCGCCTCTCGGAGACCTACCAGAGCCCCGACCACCGCGAACGTGCTGAACGTGCATTGCACTCACGCATCCAGATGCCTAATGAGACCATCACTATGTACGTGGAGGATATGACGCGGCTTTTCAGGTGAGCGAAGCCGGCAATGCCACAAAAAAAAGCTGCGCTATCTGATGCGAGGCATAAAAGAGCAGCTTTGTGCTGGTCTAGTTCGGAGTCTTCCGAAGAGTGTAGCGAAGTTTCTGACCAAAGCCAGTGTACGATGCAGGAGGTGCTCCATCAATGGTCTTCCCTGTTCGACTGGCAAGTTAATGCTCCGTCATCTCCTAAATTTTTTGCCACCTTCGGGAGCAACAACATTGAATGGATTACCGAAATCATTCACTCTGTCGTCCACAAAGAAATGGCGAAACTACACGGGGCGAGACAGCGGGAGGTAAGCAGCATCACAAGTAATATGCGAGACGAGGTCCAGCAGGTGCTTCACAGCCGTTGCTGTCAACCGATGGCTTCTAATCTAGAACCACTTCCTGCGTCCACACATGTTGGGAGTCACACAGCAAAAAGGCTCCACAATATTGAGACAAATTAGGCACAGCATTCGTTTTAGACGGTAGGCTCATTGTGTGTGCAGTGGAGAAGGTGGTGGCAGGGCGCGCATTGAAGGGCAGCGCCGGTACTCGCAAGATCTCTTCGTGAAAATTGTTGCCTTGGCGTTTGCGAGAAAATTGTGAGACATGGCCTCGAATGACACCATTTATTGCTAGAGGCAAGGGCAAGGAAAGTAGAATTCAGGAGCAGGTGAGCACAATATTCACAGCATCTTCCCTTCATCTTCACCTCGATGTAATCATCAGCACTGTGGGCATGGTTGCTCAATTGGCTCTGCTGAATAGAAGTTCTCGAGATCACCATCTTGCTGATGTCTTGCAATAAAATTACAATGACTTTTATTTGTATTGTCACAGTTATTTCAAGTTAATAACTACAGTAAGTACTATGTGACTGCCACATGTGGTCCGCGTAATGTGTTACTGTTCGATTGACTCTGCGGAACAATACAATATACGCATTACGTGTTGCATAAAAATATTTAAATCACCATGCCGAATGCGGTGATCCAATTATTTTACCCCCAAAGCAAGCTCGCCAAGTGAAGAAGCGGTTAGTGCATTCCCACTGAAGTGTCACTGGTATACATTCAGTGCACATCTCAATAAACAAATACTGTCTCCCGTGGTGTGCC
The DNA here is from genome assembly GCF_013339725.1 of Rhipicephalus microplus. Lineage (NCBI taxonomy): Eukaryota > Metazoa > Arthropoda > Arachnida > Ixodida > Ixodidae > Rhipicephalus > Rhipicephalus microplus. The sequence continues at coordinate 55,027,176 of NC_051173.1, forward strand.
CTCTATTTTCATGCCTTACCATATGCTTCTCTCCCAAGAACAGCAGACACTTTGTTAAAATAACAAATTGTAAGGCAGCGCTAAAAAAGTAGAAAACTGCCATGTAGCAAGTGGCATAACGCTAAAGCTGAAAGTGAGGGCTGGCCATGTTAGCACGTCTATTGTTATCTTAAGCAGAGTTACTAAGTGTCGTCAGGAAAGGCAGAGTTGTAACGATGTCGTCGGGTAACTTATTGCCCAAGGCTTCGAAGCCTGATTTGGCAATAAACCCGTTGAGCTTTGTTATTGCTCGCGATGCCGTAAAACAACAAAGTTTTTATCGCTGACCACTTTCTGCGACAAAGCTATAGCCTTTTTTTTTCTTTTTTCAGCTTTGGTGCTCGAATATTCCAAAGTCTGCTTCCATTCGCTTTTGTTTCTTTGTCTTGAAGGTCACCTTCACCTTTTATTCTTCCTCATTTTTATGTGGAACTATCGGACGTTCTGCAATATAACAACTGTTATGCGCGTATGGTTTTTTTTTTCTTATTCTGTGCCCCTGTGTTGAAAGCCAACAAAGCACGCGTGGGACTTCTATTCTAACCATATTGCATTGCCTGTTCATTTGTCATGAAGAGAAAGGTCCTTCAGAATCGCGACAAGGAATCATTATCATCACCAACATCATCATCAGCGTGACTGCACACACTGCAGGGCAAAGGCCTCTCGCATGATCCTTTAATCAACCCAGTCTAGTACTTTCTGTCGCCACGTTATACCTGCGAACTTTTCAATCTCTTCGACTCACCTTATTTCTGTCTCTCCTTCGTGAATTTCTGTCTTTTATGCAGTGAAGAAATAAGCATTGGCGATATTTGCGCAGATGAAGAACCAGGTGGAAGGTTGGGAAAACGACCGCGTGGTCTATCCGTGAGTATGTGGCTAACTTCACCTGACGGGAATCGTAAATTAATGCTCTGTGCTCGAATGCGTGAAGGCTGCTTATGACTGCGATGACTGAGTTCGAATGCACTGAGAATGTGTGTTATAATCGAATCTTCATTATAATCTTGAAACCAGATAATCATTTCTTCTTTTAATTTTTGCCAAGACTCGTCGCTCTCGAATATGTGGTAAAGAGTGCTTAGCAGCGCAAACGACGGGACAGGAGGGGACAGGAGAAGAGACGAGACAGAGTGCTGACGAGACAGAACTGTCATGCTGAAGTGTCGGCGAAAAAGGTAAACAGTAAAGCTAAGAGCCTGCTTTGAAAGTTAAACCTTGTAAGTGTTCATAAGAACATGTCACATGCCAAGGAATATTTCCTTGAAGCCTTCTTCAGCGCGAAAACGCATAAGGTCGACATGCCTTTTAGGCTAATTGTATCTGAAAATAATACCTGGCAAAAATGTGTTGCGCTCTACATGCAGAAAACCTTGAAACGCCTAGAAGCGAACAATTCATTTCTGGTAAAATTTCATGTGAAGTCCAGGAGTTTATTTCGTCACGTTGTAATAAGACTTTATTTGCCTTCTCTGTAGTCGTCAAGGACCTGTACTATTCTATTCCACATGACTCATTGTTACAATGCATTGGAGAATATATAGATGAGTTGGGCGCCTAATAATTCCCAGACACAGTCTGGCATCAGCGTCAGTGGGTTTCTAGAGCTTTTAGGATGTTACCTTCATTAGTAACGCACATTCTATAGGATGGAAAACATTACCTTCAATAATCCGGTATCTGTATTGGTTCTTGCATCGCTCCCATCGTCAGTGACCTGTTTTTAGGTGAATTAGAAAGATCCATTTCGAACGTTTTCACTAACACTAATGTGACGCACGTTTACAGATACGTAGATAATTTTTTTTATGGACACTGATGTTGCATAGTATAAAAATGACGCTCTTGCAGTTTTAGACCTGATGCGAAATGGTTTCAAACATTTTTAGTTTACTCATGAACTTTCTGAGAATTATGAAATCAGGTTCCTTGACTTTAAGCTATTCCTGAATAATGGGCGCACTTGCTGGATGTATCAACCGCGTGGAAATAGGCCTGTTTTGCCGTTTCATTCCGTGTATTCTAAGTTAGTTAAGCGAGGTATCGCAAAATCTTGCTTCGTCGATGCCTTGCGAAAATCCTGTGTGCACAAGATTACAGAAAGCTTTGTTGCACAATCTTCAAGGCTGACGTCGGCCGGTTACCCCGACCACGTGCAAGTTGCCGTTGCTGAACGCTTGCAGCGTGAACTTCAGGCCAAAGGGAATGATAACGTTGTCCAACCTGTTACAGCTAGACAGGCTTTCACCTTGGTTCCGTATGTGCACAAGATAGCGCACAATCTTAAAAAAGTGGCACAGCGAGTTAATGTGAAGGTGGTCTTTACGGCCCCCCAAAAATTGAGTCGCCTGTGCTAGATGTCCGTTCCTCCATCCAGACCCATCCTTGGTTGCACTACAAAACATGCAAATAAATTTAGAGATAGCATCTGTAATGTGATATAGAGATAGCATCTGTAATGTGATTCACAGCGGGCCGGCCTCAATTCCTACATCCCCTCTCCTAAATTTGCCCTTTTCCGGTCTGCAAAGGCAGCCGGATGTCGCCCATGCAGTTAAAATGACACTGCTATGAGCGACAGCTAACCTCAGTCCAGCCCTGTTACTGCTGCTAAAAAATGATGACAAAGAAGAAACAAAAAACATAAAACAGGGTAAAATGACAATATCTGACCTAAAAAATAAAAACATAAAATACAAATAACACTTATTTTTAGACAAAAGAAACATAAAATACACATGAACACTTAAAAAAGAAACACTGGCAGCAGACTGGGCCGGGTCAACTTCTTTACGAGAGAAGGTCGTAAAGAAGCTAACCTATACTGACGCTAGACAGTAAACTGAGGGCCTTCGGTTGCGGAGAACTCCGCCGTCCGGCGCCAACCTATACTGAAGCTAGACAGTAAACTGAGGGCCTTCGGTTGCAGTGAAGTCCACCGTCCGGCGCGAAATCACAAAGGTGACCACTTTCTCAGATTATACCAGTGCGGCGTCCGAATGCAGTCCGCCGCTCCGGGTGTACCCTTTGCTTGCGCGAAGGGCCGCACGGCGCTGGCGCGAGCTCGTCAGACCATCACAAAGGGCTTCAGGTCTGCGATGTGGGCATGTCTGAGTTTTCCCAAAGGGGATCTTTCAGCTAGTACGCACCACGGACGCTCACTGACAATCTGTTCATAAAACCGGGCGGCTTTCCAACCCTTGGTTCAACCGTTTGTCAAACGTGGCAGGCACGGAATAGCGATAAAAGTCACGCTTCGTGCCGGTCCAGGTCACAATGTTGCTCGGTTTGCAAAACATCCGAGCCACTCAGGTGACCGGCCATAATTTCGTCGGGAAAGGGATCGCAACAGTGCCGCTCTCAGACTTGTTTGGGCATAGCCACCTTAAACGAATCGATGGACTCGTCCTCAGTGGCTATATAGCTCAGCAGGAGCCCGTCATGCTCCAGCAAAATGAATCCGCCGGGGACTCAGTAACACACGCTGTTCCTCAGCCCCCCATTCGCACCCGCCTCAGAACAAGCAGCGTAACGGCGCTCCGCGTCTCTTCAAGACGTTTATCAGCGCCCGCCGCAGAGCAAGCAGCGTATACGGCGCTCCGTCCCTCCGACACTCGGAACGGATCACTTTGCTGAGCCTTCAGTAGCTCTTCGCTGCAGAAAGCGATTCCCATTCTTCCAAATGGGGTAGTCTGGTATCGCGCCCACTCAGGACCGCAGAAACCGCCGCGTGCACGGAGTCATGGGTTCACTCTCGGCACAGTGGCTTTCGGAAAGTTCCCCCGCTCGGCCGCTACACAGTGCGCCGCTTACCTGGATAGCAGCCAAGGTCGTCCTCATTGGGACTCCCCGTTTTCGCCGCTGTTTCACCCCCGACGCATGCATGTGCTAAGGCACCGCGAGCGGCCGTCGCACCGAAATCCAGATTCTCGGCAAACAGGGGGCACGAGATAGCGCGTCATGTACCACGTAGGATGTGTATTCACCACAAAAAGGGGGTGATGACACGGACGAGTGCCGAAGGGTGCCCGTCAATAGAGGCAATGGCCTCCCTGTGCAACGCGGCATGCCACGAAGCAGACATGTTGCGACGAGCCCGAATCGCGCAGGCGAGCTGACTCGCTAAGAGCAGTCAAAAGCTAGAGCTTTTGATACCGCGTTGGGTGCCAGTATAGTGTACGCGCATCCCGAAGGAGTGCGGCCACTAGCGTGGGTCCGGTCTTAGCGAGCCGCAGGGCACGCGTTAACCGTTGCCATGGCGAGAACACGATACTGCTCAAGGTCGCAACACTTTGTCTGTGGCCACACCAAACGCAGTACAGCCCTTTAAAAAGGCGCAGCGGGAAAGCAAATGGGCTCACCCACGCCACCGGCATAAAAGTACAACACAGGGTGCCACGAGCACGTCTCCATGGTAAAGGTGATCCACGGAAACACCGGGACCAAGGCCCGGTTGCTCGAGCGAGGGCAAAGGCGCTCGGGTTGGCTTCGGAGGGAGACGGGTTGGCGTAGATAGGCCACGCACAAGGACACCGTACCACCCTTCGGCCTAGCGTTAGGAAGGGGGGGAAGGGTGACATAAGGTAAGCGTTCACCGCGGGCGCAAGGCGCTGTTGGCGAAGTCCGAACAAGCCCCACAGGGAGCTGACGGACGGAAAAGAAAAGCGTGCTTATCCCCATGTCGTCCCCGGAGAGGCCTCTCTCTCCTCCCGACGCGCGCGCACAAAGCCTCTCGGGAGACTCCGCGCGCGGTGCCACGGTCAACATCCGCTACCGGGTGACGGGGTTAAACATCACTCCGTTCTGCCAGCGCGGCAGACAGCGGAGGAGGGGAGACATGTGAGGACATGAGAACGGAGAAAGAGGCGGCAAAGCAGCGCAAAGGCAGCGGGTTGGCCACAATTCCCACAACAGGTACTCTTCGATCTCTGCTGGCTGTTCACCGTTTCGGGGGCATGGTGCGTACAACGGAAAGCCCCTTAATCCTACCCGTCGGTAAGGGCAGAACCTATGCAGGTGACCTGCTTCCCCGCAATGGAAACACAAAGGCCTGCACTCCTGGTCACGCCAGATGTCACTTTTCGGGACCTTCGATCCACGTAGCGAGCTACACTACGGGCTCGTGGCAGGTAGGTAGCCATCGGTTCCAGTGGTCGAGGCGCGCTGCGCACCGTCTGTGGGTAAGGAGCGGCCATCGCAACTGCTGCATTGGTGTGCGCCGTGGGCTGTCTGAGTATTTCAGAGTACGTTGGGATGCGTTCGATCGGCTGTGGCTCACGCTCCGGCTCACGTATTATCTGCCTCAGTTCATCTTGCACTACGTCGACGACAGACAGTGTTGCTGTAGTGTAAGGTGATAACTTGCTGAGCTCTTCCCTGATCACCGACCTGATGAGTTCCCGCAGGGCATCTTTGTCACTTCGCAGGCCTGCGGAGAAGACCTTGGCCGGTGCGTAGTTTATGCCCCGATTGTACTGTCGAGGCCGCTGTTCTAGCGTTTCCTCGAATCCTGTCGCTTTCGTATGAAACTCCGCAACCGTTCGTGGTGGGTTGCGGACGAGAACAGCAAAAAGATCTTGCTTCACCCCACGCATGAGGTGGCGTAGCTTCTTATCTTCAGTCATATGAGCCTCTTCGCGCATGAACAGGCGGATCATGTCCTCGATGTACATTGCGACAATTTTGTTGGTGAGTTGGTTTCTGGATTCAAGCGCAGCCTGCGCCTTTTCTTTGCAATCCGTGGTGGCATAAGTAGCCAGAGCTTGTTGCTGAAATTCATCCCAGGTTGTAAAGGAAGTTTCATGGTTCTTATACCACGTATTTGCGAAGTCCTCCAAAGAAAAGTATACGCGGCGGAGTTTCTCTCTCTCGTCCCAACCGTTCAAACTTTCCACTCCCTCAAAGAGGTTCAGCCAATCTTCTACGTCTTCATACGAGTAGCCATGAAATACTGGTGGCTGGAGAGACTGATTGATCACCACATGTGCCGGTGTTACCTGGCTTCTCATGGTGGTGGCGTCCATTGACTCAGTTCCCCTCTGCGTAAAGTGCAGTGGACTGAATTCTGGTGAATCCCCTCAAAGACGGCGACTGGTCCTCTGATTCACAGGTGTCAGCTCCACAGGATCAACTCGCTGGTGGTCGCGGATACACTGTCTTGCGTTCGTAGGGCTTTCATTCATTACCCAGCACGTCCACCAGAAATGTAACGATGTTGAAGGACTCGGGGGTGTAATAAAACGTATATATAAAGGGCGAACCTGTGCCCACAACTCAAAGGGACTATCGTCGTAGAACGTTACAGCCGAACACCAAAGATGTCTGCCTTCTTCTTCCTCTTCAAGAGAAGTCCCGAGTGCGTGGCGCACTTCAGCCGAGTCCAGCTGAGTGCTCGTGTTATCATCATCGTCTCCGCGCTACACTAGACGGCGCGCATGTATGTCCCTGTGCGCGCGGTGATGGGCGCGTTGTTTGAATGCAGGCAAGATGTCGCGACAATATTTACTGTACATAATGAAACATATATGAATAATGATTAAACACGCCCTTCTATCATAGAATACTGTGCTTTCTGTAGTAGGTAACTGTGAGAGCGGAACCAAAGATAGTGCTCCGCCGTGGTGGTCTAGTGGCTAAGGTACTCGGCTGCTAGAGGTTTTTAGTTTGACGTTTTTACGCTCCGCTTAGCAGCTAAGCGGAGCGGGAACGCGAGTGCGCATGCGCCCTCCGCTAAGGCCTTAAGCGGGTTACCGGAGCGGGGAATACGGTCCGCTTACGAGCAGCCTAAGCGGAGCGCGGTGCGTCGCTGCCGTTTTTGCAAGCGGAAGGGGGACAACGCGCGCGCCCTCTCTCGTGCGTGCAGCAACTTTGCTCATTTCAAGATGGCTGCCTCCGGAGATGGCACGCTTTCCGCGAGTGCTGCAGCTTGGCCGTCACCTGCCCAGCGCAAGCCGCGAAAACGATTTTGCATCGATGAAGATGTGTGCCTGTTGAAAGAAGTGGTGTGTGCAGACCCCTTCAGCAATCCCGCCGCGTGGGAAGACGTGCTGCGAAACGTCATGAGAGCGGTAAATCGCGAGCTCACAATTCGCGGCATCAAATAGCGAGTGGACCTCCTCTTCGGCTATTTCCGACCGCAGGACACAGTGAACCTGAGGAAGTGAGTGCTTGCTTACTTCATTAGTAAACGCTGTTCAAGTGCTGTAGATGAAACAGTCGCAGCGTAACGTGCTTGATTGCTCTGTACGTCCGGCACCGAAGAACAATATGGAGAGCGAGAGCAGCTGCTTCAAGATGTATCGGACCTCATGAGGGAGGTCGATTTTGCCCCCAGAACCGTGCCGCGGAAGGCAAACGGCATGGGGCCGTCCAAAAAAAAACGACAGCGGGTCTCGCCGAGTGTATTGGAAGACTTCAAGGCACAACATGTCCTCGATTTTGGACCACTTTAAGAAACCCATCGAAAATGGTTCCTCTAGCACGCTTGTCGGAGGCATAAATGGTTATGCAAACACAGTTTCAACGGTAAAAAATAAAAACGTCGCCACCACACACGCGCAAAAAGCGCAAACAACACACAGTGAATGCTTGCAATGGATCTGGAACGGAACCTTGCTGGCTTTTGAGGGGCTACTATCAAGTCAGAGCTTGCTTCTTTGTCAAAAAATAGGCGGTTAATACATTGAAAGTGTATTTCTAAATACTTCATGAAAAAATAATTTATACAATATTGTTTAGCTTTGTATACGTGAAAAAAAGTTTTTTATTTTGTTTACCAACGATGAAAACGACTAGAGGGCGCTGCAACTGCGAAAGGTCCGCTTCGCTGCCGGCAACGAATAACTAAAAGAGAAAAATCAGCCGCCGCTCCGCTGCGGCTTCGCGGGCGCTCCCGGAGCGGGGCGGACCACAAAAACGTCAAACTAAAAATCTCAACTGACCCGCAGGTCAGGGGATCAAATCCGGGCTGCGGCAGCAGCATTTCCGATGGAGGCGGAAATGTTGTTGGCCGGTGTGCTCAGATTTGGGTGCCCGTTAAAGAACCCTAGGTGGTCGAAATTTTCGTAGCCCTCCACTACGGCGTCTCTCATAATCATGTGGTGGTTTTGGGACGTTAAACTCTACATATTGCTACGGGGCACCACAAGTGAACATTAGAGGAAAGAGGACGATATTTAGGGCGATCTCGTGCAGACTGGGCTAGATATCATATGCCTGCCTGTTTACCTAAAGTAAAGGTATATTTCAGACGCCTTCTCCCCGTAACATTTCGGTGGAGAGTGCGGGTCTTTCCACAGTCAACATCCACGACGATTCTACGCAGCGGATGTTTCTTGGCTGCCTGTGCGATGCCTGATCAAGACGAGAACGAGGATTCTTTGGAAACTACCCCAATCGTGCTTCGTCCAACTACTCAGCAACCAACAGCACCGCATCCAGCCGCTACTAACCGCACCGTCTTCTCAACCTAACCGCGTGACCCCGGCACCTCTTTGGGCAGTGACACTACTGACGTAGAGGAATGACTTCAGCTGTACGAACGGGTGAGCGCTCCGTACAACTGAGATCCGACGTTCATGTTGGCCAATATTATTTTATACCTTGATGGCACAGCTAAAGTTTACTTTTCCAACCACGTGGAAGATATTATGAGTTGGGACATCTGTAAACAGAAACTCATCAATCTCTTCGACAAGCCCGTTGGGCGTCGTCGTGCTGCGCAGAAAGAACTAGCGTGCCGACTCCAGTCCTGCACCGAGTCCTACGGTACATACTTACAACACGTGCTCGCCCTCTGCAAGAAGGTTGACGACAAGATGCCGGAATCTGAAAAGGTCGCGCACATCTTCAAAGGAATCGCCGATGACGCCTTCAATCTCCTCGTGCTTAGAAACTCATCGACCGTAGACGACATTATATTGAATGACGACGCTTCGAAGACGCAAAAAGTCACCGTATCACTCTACACTTTTCGCGTCTTCCCAACACGGCTGCATCATCTACTTGCGAGGAAGCCCGTTTGCCACCAGCCCCTGCTGCTTCCGACAATACCGTGCGCATTGTGTGCCATGAAATCGAGGCAGCATCTTCCCTGTCTGGCCAATTCCGGGACCCCGACCACTTTCGCGCCGCGATTTCTTTGATCAAGAGTGTCGTGCGCCAGGAACTGGCCAACGCCGGACTTCAGACACTATGCCCCGTTAACTGACCTGACTACCGACTGCCAAGTACACCTAATATGTCCCGTGGATTGAACAACCGCTCACGTTACCGGAACTTGGCAGAATGGCGAACTTCCGATGACAGGCCAATCTGCTTCAACTGTGGACGAGTCGGCCATATTTCATGTCATCGCCGCACTTCCTGGGGTTGGCAGCCATGATCGCATTATGCCAACACCCAAAGCCCACCTGCTGGTTCTCGGATGCCGATCTACGCGAAACAAGACGATGCTTCGCCATCCAGGACCACCCAACCGAACCGCTCCCCATCGCCCTCTGAACGCATGTTCCGCTCAACTAACCGACGTCGCTCCCCCTCACACTTCTACCGCCCGCCAGTACTCGGAAAACTGACGGGCGCAGCTCCTATAGGTGAACCTGCTTTGACGACTCGACCCGAAATTCCTCTACACACGATACCCGGACACAAACACTTGATTAAAGTAAATGTTGACGGCACTTCTGTGGCTGCACTGATTGACACTGACGCTCACATATCAGTCATAAACTCCAGCCTTTGTGCTCGACTTAAGAAAGTGCTCACTCCTGCTCCGATCACTGTTGTCCGAGTAGCCAATGGTAAAATACCAGCAGTCACTGGGATGTGCCGCCCGCGTCACTGTTGTTGGACGTCATACCACTGTTCTGTTTTACGTACTGGACCACTGCCCACGTAACATCATTATGGGACTCGATTTTCTGTCGGATCATTCCGCCCTAGTTGACTGTTCTGTGGGTGTTGTTCAGCTTGTCCTACCACACGCCGTTGACCCTCCTGATCCTGCGCCGCCAAAGCTATGCTCCACCAACTTTCTTCGCCTATCTTGTCGAGCTGTGACGTATATCGACGTATCTTCTGATCCTCCTGTGCCTGACGACGATTGTGTCATTTCACCTAATCCTACAGTCCTGTGTTCGCTCAATGTTGTGTTCCCCCACACCATCATCACAATGAACGACAACGTGGCATGTCTCCCTATTCTGAACTTTGGACTTTGCTCTGAAGTGTTGCCACGAGGGATATTCCTTGCAACACTTGCCCCGGCCGGCGACTACCGCATATCCGCCTTAACAGAGGATACACCGCCATCTGCCAGTATTCAGTCGGGCAGTACACTAGACTGCATAACTAAAATGATTGCCTCTGATCTCGCAGCCGAGCATGTGTCTGCGCTTCGTGGCCGTCTTGCGTCGTATTAAGACGTCTTTGATCTCTAGGACCGACGCCTAGGTCAAACGACCATCGTAAAGCATCGGATCAACACCGGCGATGCAAATCCAGTACACCGGCCACCCTATCGGGTTTCCTCCACCGATCGCCACGTCATACAGCAAGAAGTCGAGAAGATGCTTGCCCGAGTCATCATTGAACCATCTCTAAGCCCTTGGGCTTCGCCCGTTGCGCTCGTGAGAAAGAAGGTTAACAGCTGGCGCTCCTGTGTTGACTACAGAAATCCTAACAAAGTTACAAAAAAGACGTGTATCCTCTGCCACGGATAGATGACGCTCTCGACTGCCTTAGTGGAGCAAATTATTTCTCTTCCATCGACCTTCGTTCCGGGTACTGGAAGATATCAGTTGATGATCTGGACCACGAAAAGACAGCATTTATAACTCCCGACGGGCTATATCAGTTCAAAGTAATGGCGTTCGAGTTGTGCAATGCCTCGGCTACATTTGAAGGAATTATGGACGCTCTTCTTCACGGTTTCAAGTCGTCAATCTGCTTATGCTGCTTTGATGACGTCATTGTTTTTTCGCCAACTTTCAAAATTCACCAAGAGCGTCTCTCAACAATTCTTTCGGTGTTCCGCAAAGCAGGGCTCCAACTAAATTCGTTGAAATGTCACTTCGGCCACCGGCAGCTCACTGTCTTTGGACACCTTGCGAATCCTTCTGGTGTTCGTCCCAATCCTGAGAAAGTCCGCACCGTCAAAGAATTCCCTGTGCCGACCTCTGCGAACGACGTTCGAAGCTTTGTGGGCCTTTGTTCTTACTTTCATTCATTTGTGCGGAATTTCGCTGACGTGGCACGCCCGCTAACAGAACTACTAAAAAAACGTGACTTTTGTGTGGGGACTTGAACGAGCCAGAGCATTCGTTGAACTGACGACTAGACTTATGATGCCACCGATTCTCGGCCACTTTAATATGTGCGCTCCAACGGAAGTGCGTACCGACGCCAGCAGCCACGGAATCGGAGCCGTTTTGGCACAGCGACAGTATGGCTGCGAGCACGTTATTGCATACGCTAGCCGTCTTTTGTCACCAGCTGAGCGAAATTACTTCATCACAGAACGCGAATACCTCGCACTTGTCTGGGCAGTGGCTAAATTTCGGCCGTATTTGTATGGACACCCGTTCACGGTTGTCACTGATCACCACGTCTTATGCTGGTTGTCGTCCTTAAAAGCTCCTAGTGGACGTCTCGGCTGGTGGGCTCTACGGCTACAGGAATATTTCTACACGGTTGCCCACAAATCAGGCCGCCATCATGAGGATGCTCATTGCTTGAGGCGTCATCCAGTAGACCCAGAAGATCTTTCTGAGAGCAATGAGTATACTCGCGTTTTGGCACTTTCCGCGTTCAGCAACATTGGAGATCAGCAACGCCGTGATCCTCACCTCAGAGATATAATCCTTCGGCTCTGTGGTCCTACAACGCCTCCGTCTCTCCGTATGCTCCTGCTACAAGATGGCGCGTTCTATCGCTACAGCATGCATCCTCACGGACCTGAGCTGCTGTTGGTCATACCACAACATATGCGTCAGACTGTCCTCGCACAGTTGCGTGATATTGCGACAGCTGGTCCCCTGGGAGTTTCAAGAACTTATGACCGCGTTCGACGTCGCTTCTATTTCGACGTCACCCGGTATTTACAGATCCGTCTGCCGTTACGTCCCCTCATGCAAATCCTGTCAACACCGCAAGAAACCAGCAACCCTTCCTGGGGGACGTCTTTAGCCCACTCAGATCCCATCTGAACCATTTTATATGGTAGGTGTTGACTTACTAGACCGTTCCCTTTATCGGCCGCCGGAAACAAGTGGATAGCAGTCGCCACGGATTACACCACTCGGTATGCTATCACGCGGGCCCTTCCTAGCAGTTGTGCGACCGACGTCGCTTACTTTCTCCCAGAAGACGCCATACTACACCACGGCGCTCCTCGGCAACTGCTTACCGATTGGGGTCGCTACTTTTTACAAGTTATACAAGACATATTACACTCTTGCGCTACAATGCACAAATTCACAAAGGCTCAAACCAACGGGCTCCTCAAACCAACGGGCTCACCAAGCGGCTAAATAGAACCATCACGGACATACCTGCCATGTACGTTTCTTCCCACCATCGTGACTGGGACTTCGCCCTCGCATTTGTGACATTTGTCTATAATACGTCCTGGCATGATACTGCAGGTTTCTCGCCATTTTTTCTCCTGTACGGCGAGAACCTACGTTGCCGTTTGACACGCTCCTTCCTGCCGTTAGCCACACGTCAGAATATGCCCGCGATGTGATCTGCAGACATTTCGAGGCACGTGAGATTGCTCACCTCGGTCTGAGCTATTCGCAAGAACGAAAACGACTGGTCTAACACGCGTGCCATAGTGATGTCCACTTCAGTCAAGGTGACACAGTCCTTCTCTGGACTCCGTCACAGGGAGTTGGCCTGCTCTAAAAGCCGACTTCGCCGTACTCGGGTCCGTACCGTGTGGTGCGCCAAGTCACCGACGTGACATATGAAATTGAACCTCTAAACGCCACCAGCGCTCGATCGTGTTCTCTTGTTGTTCACGTCACTCGGCTGAAGCGATATTACTCGGACCGACCAAGCGCCGAGACGGTGCCTTCGCCGCCGGGGCTGATGCTACGGGGTGCCACAAATGAACAATATAGGAAAGAGGACGATGTTTAGGGCAAGCTCGGGCAGACTGGGCTCCACATTGTATGCCTGCCTGTTTACCTAAAGTAAAGGTATTTTTCAGACGCCTATTTCCCGTAAAAATATAAATCATATCATCAACCAAAGAAAGTGGTGATTGTACGCCGAACTTTGGCGAAGGTCGCCTTTGTGTAGCATCTTTAAGATTTATACCGGTGTCACACGGACAATTTTCAAAGACCATCGAGTCGACGGTCATTGAAATGCCACAGCTTTATCGACTCGACAGAGTTGTCGCACGGCCACACGGCAGTTTTCAAAGCCGTTGACTGGTTAAGGTATTTCTCACTAAAATTGGGTGGCGCTGCAAATCTTTATTTTCGTTTTCATAATATCGTAACTGAAAAAATTATATACACCTAAACACGCAGATGCGTCTGTTATTTTTGTACGAACATTAAAACGAATGTGTCATGAGGCGCTGTCATGAGGAACCACGGAACAGAATTTCGAGATGAGAAGGACGCAATCGTTTTTTACATGAGTGGGATCATGCAGCTTTACGCTGGCATTCTAAATGGTGAAAGAGGAAGCCGACGCCATTGAAGAAATTAAAAAGAGCTGCTGCTCGTAAACACTTTGATGACGACCATGACAACCAATTTGATGAAACCCTCATGCAACGTGCGGCGAACCCCCTCACGTACGGGTCCGATTCCCGCCAGCGACCAGCCATGGTTTTTGATTGGAGGCTTCGAACTACTGACTGATGCAAGAGATCCCCAAGGGCTATAAAGGAACCGAGCTGCGCGAAGACGAGAGAGCAACCAAAAAAATTCCGGGTCGTCATCACACTTCAGTGCGAGCCCAAGTGGCGGTCGGTTCCATTGCCGAACATGTAACGCCTCTGTTTACACTGTACATAAATGTTGCATTGGGTCACTGTCGCCTTGTCCGCTCCATCTATCACCTCTGCGCAGATGCAGCCACGAGTACGTGCTACCCAACATCGTGCACCTATGCATCACAACGGCAAAAGGAGGTGAATATTCGTCAGAAAATATCTATAGCTTTCAGTCACTGAATAGTCTAATGAAGTCAAGCATTCAACAAAAGACACCATTAACACAAAGACTGGGGGTGCTTGATCTGCTTGGAGTTTGGGAGCAACACAGAGTGCGATTCTATCTGCAAACTTGGCGTGGATTGCAAAGCGTAGGCTTATTAAGGCTGTGTGGGGGCCCACGGAGTGAATTTCAGGTGCTTCTACTTCAAAATCTGAAGGAATGAAATTTTTCTCACACTGTCTCATTTTCCCCCACAATGTGTCTTGTTTTTTCCCACAGGTTGGGGCAAAAAAGACACCTGGTGCATTTTCGTTTATTTTTCGAACACCCATTTAAACTGTGGCAACATTCTTATGCTTACGCAGCACATACCTTATACCCAAAGGAAATATTCTTCATTGAAATATAATGGCAAAGAGTTAAATGAAAACTAATATTCACTATTTTCAAATTTTGCAGCATTTTACTCCACCCTATCCTAATTCTCCTACGCGGAGAGGTTTGAGTTAAGCCGACACGTCCCAGACACCACACGGGCCGGTTGCATTTGGCGGAGGCCTTCCATCACTTCGGTGTCTTGTACAGCCGCCGTTGTCTTAGCCACTCCCTTGTAATATCTGGTTGTACGCATGCTCGGGATCTCCAGCTCGCCGCCGTCACTTCGCGGCCACTTCTTCCTTTTCACTGGAAGCTGGGAGTAGAGAAGTTTGCATCATTTCTTTGACACATACCTATTAATGATGACGATACTTTTCTGATTAGCCGCACAGATACTACTCGTTTGTTGGGCTAAATGTTGCTTTCTTCATTTTCAGTAGGGCTAGCGGTGAGTAGTCGGGTTGTACTCATTTCTGTAGCACATTCGCGTTCATAACGAGGGTGGTATAGAAGGAACAATTCACTAAACCGGCCCGCTACTGAAGTACCTAGTGTGACGTCCCCGCAAACATGGACTCAACCCCGGTCCTTTCAAAATGTTTACGCTCGTTTCTTAAACCCACGCATTAAAAAAAGGAAAAGAAAACCTTCGGTGTAACGAATGGGCATTGCGGAGTGGAGTACCTGGAAGGATTATTTCTACTGTTCTCGCGCCCCCCCCCACCCCCCCGCGCAAACACGAGGACCGGGCGGCGCCTTGTTGTCTACAGGCAGTGTGACAGTGTACGGTGGCAATCATCCGCGCCCCCTTCAGATTTGTGGCATAGGGGAGCAGCAGAGCACCTTCTGTTGGTTCGGGGAATGCGACCCTGCCGCAGCGTCTGTGCCAGGTTGGGTCTGACGTTCCGCCAGCCTCCGTGGCTGCAGGGCTCATTACAGCGTTCTGCGCTGATGGCCACCCGCGGCGTTGAATGACGAAGAAGCGGCGACTACGGAGAATTTCGCGGGAGACGCCTAGCTGCAAGAAGACATTGAGACTCGTTCTGGACATCGGCTCATCAAGAACCAGAAACCGGGGAAATTGGTTCGGCCGAAAACTTTTCGGCACGACACCGCAAACTCCGGATGTTGGCCATCACAGGCGACGCAGTTTGTCGGAAGCAGCGGGACCATTGTTCGCCCGTAATTAAAGTGTCTTGAGACAGCTCGCCCATCTCTCTCTCTAAGGCTTGAGTTTGTACATTGTTACTTGCCCGGCTTTGTTTGGGAGAGGGTTTTCTACTGGTGTGGGCCGCGAAGATGATACACTTCGACTGACAAGAAAATATGCCACGTCGATAGTGGCGATTGATTTGGTGCCCCGGTAGGGCGGAGTCGGGTCCTACAAAAAGGGACTACGAGACGATACGAGGGGGTCAAAGATACGATACGATGAGCTCGAGATGGTAGAGAGACGGAATGGAAAAGGAAGATAACGGTGCGAAGAGATAGCGATGAGGGGCGATGAGATGATGACTAGGGCAAGGACAGTACGATGAGGAATGAAAGTTAGGGATAGGAGGCGAGTGAATGGAGCGTTACGAAAGAGGACCAAGATGGAAATCACTAAGAGGTACGACGAAGGCGACGATGACGAAGACGATGAATACGCCGACAAATCGGACAATGACCCCAGGAAGAAGCCCTGAGTCCCGACTCGAACAGCCAGCTCCGAGGCCCCCGTCAACATGGACCTTTTGTGAGACGGACTTTATGCACCTTATTTAGATTAGCTTTGCGGGAAGGGAAGTGGCGTGTTGAGACATTGCGTGGTTTTATTCATTGATAACTTCATCATTTGTGTCGTCGTGTGTTTTCTTTATATATGCCTACCCTTGTATTGTTACAGTTACTTTCTTTATGTGCCTGCCCTGTGTCGAACGTCGCAAATACCTACATCATGTGTTATAATTTTGTGTAGTGGTTGATGTACGCGGGTATACGATGATTGCAGTAATCAATTAAATGAATTAGTAAACAGGAACAGGTCGTAGCGTCTCTTAACTTCGCGGTCCCAGCACGAATCCCTGTATGTGGGAAGTGATTGAGACACATAGCCAAGAGGGAACCGGGTAGACAAGGGGTTGAGTGGTTTTCCCTCTCTTTGGTAATCGGTGGCGTAGCTGGGGACGTTTCACTAGAGAAAATGTATCGTCCCGTAGTTTTCGGCATAGACTTGTTTCAACCACACCATGGCTCCTCTGCATGAGCCACTCTATTACAATCACGATGAGGGCTTGGAAACATGGACGTTTAGATTATAATAATGCTATATCTTTCAACATACCAGCGCATCGTTTGTAGAGACAGGTAGCAAAACGCTTTCTTGGGCTAGTTTGTTCATGACGTCTGACGGAAAAAAATTGTTATCGCAAAGCAGCACACGGACAAATAGTTCACTCCAGGCGCGCTCTTTGTCTGTCCATTTCATTTCATTTCATTTCATTTATTTATACTGTTAGCCCAGAAGTGGGCCGTTACAGGGTGGAAGTACAAACAATTATTTGTAAAAAAGAAGTATTTGTAAAAAGAAGACGTCCGTCTGATGTTTCGTGCGACAAATATTATTTTTTTTTCTTCAGCAGCAAGATGCAGCTCCGTCTTCATTAGTGTCATGTTATACATGGGAACTTATTTCAAGGTGCTCCTATCAGCTATCACTAACTAGGGTTCTGCCGAGCAACGCAAGCACTCTAATTACTATAAGTAACGTAAAAACACTTTAAGTTTTAAAATTAATAATAATCTAGAAAGTAAGAACAAAATAAGTGCTACGAACCGTTGAGCGATTCGCCGGCGCGCGACTCGCCGCTGCCGGTGTGCGCTTTCCAGAGGAGTGTCGTCATAGCCCTGGTAGACATATGGACGTCGACGCGCGCGCCTTCCCTGTGCAGCCGCCATCTGACACTGCGCTGGAGCCGCTTGATAGCGCCTCTGACTGGCGTTTGCCACTGTGGTATAGCCATGGAGAAGGAGAGTGCAAATGCTGGTCAACGGTGCAGTAGAGCGGAGAAGCTTAACTCACCGGATCCCGAAGTAGTTTCCCGGCAAAATAAACATACATGTGTCATTGCAGCAGTAGTAAGCATGATAATCAAGCTAATCCTAGACACTCTTTAAAGCTAAGAATAATCAGCTGAACCTTTGCTAACGCTACGTATATCTTGGCTTGGCTGAGCTAAGCTACTGTGATTTTTTGCTTATATGTCGACGATATACACATAGAATTTAGATCTTGCAAACTCGCTATCTGTGAACGGCAGGTGCAGCTTAGTCTGAAAAAGGTGCCCAAGTGGGCAGACCAGAGCGTCTTTAGAAAAAGTCCACAAAAAAGTACTTGCGTCGTATCTACCCGTAAAAGAGGCCTGCACCCCGACCCCGACATTGACGTGCAGGGTCAACATCTGCCTCTAGAAACGGAATATCAGATCTTGGGGGTAACCATGGATGCGAAGCTAGCCTTTGTGCCCCATATAAAGTATCTAAAAAACAACTGTATGAAAACAATGAATAATTTAAAGGTGTTGTCACACACTAGAAGGGGTAGCGACAAGAAGTGCCTAATGAATGTTGATAAGTGTTTCGTCCACTCACGACTAGAATATATATGGAGCCATAATATATCAATCTGCCTCGTCAAGCGTCTTGATAAGGCTGGACCCCATCCATCACTTAGGTATCTGGTTGTCTTTGTATATATTCAGGACAAGCCCTATAGAGAGTGTATATGTAGAATCAGACATGTGGTCGCTCCATTTGCAGAGGTCTTACTCATCCCTCGTTTATTTCCAAAAAGTGTATGCGAACAGAGCACCCCGCACATACTACCATGAATGAATTGTCCAGCTCCCACATATTCCACAGCCGTGCCTCAACGAGGAAGCCGTACTCACTCAGAGTGAGAGCCCTTGCTGAGGAAATAGAAGTCCTACTCTTTGAAAACAGCTTTATGGCCCCTGCTATAGACCTTCCACCGTGGCAGTGGCAGCTTATAAACTTTGACGTATTCCTTCGTGAAGTTACAAAACAAGTCCCTGTTGCACATATTCGTATGTACTTTTTAGAACTTCAGCAGAAGTACTCCTGCCCTGAATTTTATACCGATGCGTCGAAGTCTCGTTCCGGCGTTTCCTACGCAGCCATTGTCCCATCTTTTTGGGACGCAGGAGTACTGCATCCTCAATCAAGCATATTGATACAAAGTATCACTACTAGGAAAAACAAGGGAAGTGTGGGCAGAGAAGGAAGACGACGTTGCCTCCACTGCGATCCCCCGAGTGGGTACGAGCCATGGCGGTGGAGATCATCATTAGACTGTGATCGGCACTTCAATCCTTCGTCGCCCACGGAAATTCGCACAGATGCAAGTGGCATCGGCATCGGTGCCGTTCTCGTTCAGCGTTCTTGCAAGAAGGAACACGTTGTGGCGTACGCAAGTCGTTCTTTAAGCAAGCCTGAACGCAACTACACAGTGACCGAACAGGAATGCCTAGCGGTAGTCTTTGCCGTGCAACGGTTTCGCTCATACATCTATGGTCGCCCGTTCACTATCGTCACAGATCACCATTCCCTGTCTTGGCTGATCAACCTTCGTGACCCATCCGGCTGCCTCGCACGATGGGCCATTCGTTTGCAAGAACATGTCTTCACCATCTCATACAAGTCTGGCCGTCTACACGCTGATGCGGATTGCCTCTCCAGAATGCCGCTACCATCGACAGATCGTGAAGCCGATAACTTTGACCACCTTATCGCTTCTCTGTCGTCTGGTTTTCCCGATGCCGTGACTTTCGCCGCTGAGCAGCGTAATGACCCAAGCTTAAAAGTTCTCTTCCCTGGAGCGAGAAATTCATTAGACGAAGGCCGATTCTGCGTCCGAAATGGTCTTCTTTACCAGAGAAACTTGTCCACGACGGGCGCCCGCTTTCTGCTTGTTGTTCCTGCGTCCCTCCAAACGTCTGTTCTGCGTCTCACGCATGATGACCCCACCTCTGGCCATCTAGGCACCGCACGAACACTTAGTCGCACGAAAGAGCGGTTCTATTGGCCGAAAATGAGCAAAACAATTCAGAACTACGTGGCCAGCTGTACGCAGTGCCAGAGCCACAAGCGGCCCTCCTCGTGTCTAGTTGGTCACCTGCAACCGGTAAAGCCTCCCGGTTCCCCTTTTGAAAAGGTTGGCATTGACCTGGTGGGACCATTTCCACGCTTCCCTTGTTTTTCCTGGTAGTGATACTTTGTATCAATATTCTTGGTGGAGGCTCATGCAATTTCGACAGCCGTTAAGCATATAAATGAATCTAAAATACCTATAGAGCAGTGATATACACCGACTTGTTGAGCGTTGCCAAGACTCTAAAAACTTTTAAGATTCACAGAATTCCGGTTTTAATGTCGCTCTACTCTCTCTTGTGTACCATTCTATGCGGCTGAACAGCACGTCGTGGTTTGTTGGGTACCATAGCACCGTGAAATAGAAGGCAATGTGCTGGCTGACCAGCTGGTGCCATCGCTTTTTAGAAAAGATGGGCACTTATCCTTCTCTTCACTAATAATACCCGTAATAGATGTGAAGCCCTACCTTCGCAATACACTCCGAAGCTACTGGCAGCGCTCGAGGGATGTCCAAACTAACAACAAACTTCCCACCATCAAGCAACGGGTAACTGGCCTCCCACCACAAAATTCAGACGAACTGAAGTCCTCCTTCCTAGGCTGAGAATAGGACACACCTATGGGACCCATAGTTACCTATTGACTGGTGGAGAACCGCCGACCTGTGGTAGATGTGGAGAAGCACTGAGAGTACTTGACGTGCTTCTACAGTGCCAAGAGGCAGAACCTGAAAGAAGAAAATACTTTTTTAAAGCCTATCAAGAGCACATCCCTCTTCACCCAGCTATATTTTTAGGTATTGATGTATTATTTGACAAAACAAATTGGTGCTGTCATTTCTAAACGAGGTCAGTACATTGAAAATAATTTGCCCGTGAAAATCGTAGTACATCCTCTGCGGGAGAATGTTGCTGTTAAAGTACCATGTTTTTATTGCTTTAAGCATCCGCCTTCTTGCTCGCAAGGGGCCCTGTGAAGCAATATTGCCGAGTATATAGATAGTTTTACCATCTTGTTATACATCCCATGCACTATAGCGCTCTGAACCATCGGTATTTCTTTCTAGTCACTCCCGATCTTTTAACCGTTATATGTATTTTATGTACATTTTGTGTGCAGACTTTTAAGGTCATTTTACAGCCACATTATATAAACATTAATCACGCATTACACCATGTCTTCGCACTCTTTGGTCATCATTGGCCCTTGCGCCATAAAACACCATATATCATTATCGTACATTGTTTAGTATTTATTGCTTCGAAATAATGAATCAATTTATTTTTCCTCTGTGTTTAAATGTATTTCTTTCTGTTTGTTTTTATCTCTGTCTGGTTTCTTATGCAAGCCCATTAATTAAAGATTGTATTAGCATTTAGTGTGTGCGAGGAGGATTGTTAGGTAATGTAGGCGATGATATTTTTCATATTATGGGCATTAACGAAGCCAACTATTAAATTCACGTGAGGCACGTAACACACAATTTTTTTACACTGGCAAAGAGTATTGGTAGCATTTCATGAAAACTGTAGCACGGAGTATATATACTTGGATGTGTGTGCCCTTCACAATGTTTTGGCACAGATGTATACAGTGCAGGCGAACACTGTGAACTGTAATGTATTGCGAAAGTGGAAAGTTAATAACAGGTGGCATGTAGTGCTTTTCTGCGTTCACTTTCCGAAAAAAAAAGCATTCGATCAGTTCATTTTTATTGTGTTTAAGGTAATTGAGTCAAAGAGCTGTCGACGTAGGCGCAAGTGTCCACGCCCTTGGGGTCCTTGTTTGCAATGATGTACACAAGAAAAGTTACCCCTCACTGCTCTACCGCCTGATTTCTAAGAGCATCTCATGTCATTGCTGATTATTTGAAAGCAATCCAAAAAATATTGGCTATTTCAAATGTGCAGTATTTGATCCGAGTACCGAATCGACTGGAATGCTACTCGATTCATTATTCAAGATTTTTTTATTCTCAATAATATTCTCATTAATCTCACACTACTACTAATCATCATTATGAGTAACATCATCAACAGCGTATGGAGCTGCACAGTAGCACTAGGTACCTTAACAATGCGTAGTGAGTGCTTCGCTCATTCACTTATGAGTAATTATGGCATTGTAGACACTTCGCAACTGTAATTGCAGTAGGCATTCTAGAAGCTTCTGAAAAAGCTAACATTACACGAACTGCCCTTCCTTTACTTCCTCGCGGCTCTGGTGAAGTGTCCACAGCGAAGCGAAGTCAGGCTACAGATTTCAACGTGAGTATACGCAGTGGCCTTCGACTCTTGCAAGGAGAGCTGCAGCATCTTCTCATATTTTTCCACATGGACCCAAGGCGGTTAGGCTCATCGAGGTTCAATAAACTCATTGCCGACTATTACTTTTCAGTTTCAGTTTCTTCATTTCAGACGTATATACGCGCAATTTCCCATGTGAAATATGTCAACGAGGTAAAGGAAAAAGAAGATTCGTATGACTTCTGACGAGACCTTTACTCCAGACGTACGTGTATCGCAGCAGGAGGAAAAACAGTGAAACCATGTGAATAGAAAATATTTACACTGCTTATCACACAGTATGTAAACATGAATGAAAGTGCAAAGAAACACTTTCACGTGAATAATAAAAGAAATGTTTGTAGAAACTGTATTACCGCAAGTAAACGTCTCTGCACAAAAAAAAAACACGTTCAAGAACAAGCACAAAGGGCTTATCAACATTTTATGAGAGTAATTATAGGTTTGAAAGGGACATACGAGGTAGTTTTACCTGTTTTTTTTATAAACAAGCGAAACTATTGTTTTCTCTGTTGGTGAGAGGAAAAAAATTTCCCTGTTGTTTTCCTCTCATGCGTAACGCTTCCACTACTTCATTAGCTCTTGCTCTCGTTGTCGGACAAGGATCATAAAGGGCCAGCACCAACATTCACCACAGTGGCCACGCAATCGGAAAGGCCTTGCCTCTGCGAGCTGGCACTGGTGCTATCATATTCGAACCTCGTCCACTTTATTTTACGTAGGACAATAAAGTTCTATTAGGTGTAATTGTGAACATCATCAGGTAGAACTGCTGTCAAGTACAATGTTTCAAATAAGAAAGAGAGCAATGTGGTTGAACCTTCGACTGTCATTCTTTCTTTATGCAACGTATTAGTTGGTGATAAAAGACAGACGTTTGGTTACTAGGAAAAACTAGTTTTGCAAGCACTGGGTTTCAAGATTACGTTTACCCGGATGCAGGAAAGAATGTTCAGTGCTCAGAGGCTGAAGATTGCCCCATCTAATGGGGAGCCAGACGAAGTTTGAAAAACCGTCCGATTGTATACTTCACAGAGTAGCAGCAAATGAACAGAAAAGGAGGAAATGGAGAATTCCAAAAGCATGAAACTTGCACGATACAATCCACGGCATTGTGGCGCCATCTGTGTTATTTTCTTGTAACAATTCGAGTACCTGCACGGCCCCCCGGATCGGCGCCCAATCCAGCCATCCCAAACGAACGCGATTGATCCAGCCGTCTCTACCGAACGCGTG
The DNA here is from genome assembly GCF_013339725.1 of Rhipicephalus microplus. Lineage (NCBI taxonomy): Eukaryota > Metazoa > Arthropoda > Arachnida > Ixodida > Ixodidae > Rhipicephalus > Rhipicephalus microplus. Next base: position 55,050,469 of record NC_051173.1, read on the forward strand.
AGCGCTTCCTACGCCACACCGGGCGCACGCCTACTACCACTTCGTATCTTTGCTATCTTTGTGGGCCGATTTGCGGCACATTCGAAATAAAAAGTACGGGTGAGCTATGCCTATTCCTATTCCCCCATTCTAAAAGAAAAAAAAAAAAGCACACCGAAAGAAGGACGGATGTTGCCTGTCAATATAGTGTAGGCATATATCACGCACTTCATCCTTATTTGAAGAACCCTCAATCATCATCATCTGTTGGGGCTCATAATCATCGTTGTTTTCCGGTGTGTGCATCCATGTTCGCTCTCGAGAATAAACCGAGTCGTCATACACGGTTACAACCGAGTCGTCATATGTGCTGGAGGTGCGGGCACATACCCTGTGCCACATACCCGTATACCAGTGACACATAACCGCTCGCGGGTAGGTGCCACAGTCTCGCGGGAAGTTTTTGACGACGCACGCGATGGGATTGGGACATTACTCTTGTTTTGACGAGCGCGCGTCATATTGCTCGAACTTATTGCCCTCCCATTCTAATTTTGGTTCGCGCCAAGTTAAGAGGGTGATCAAGAGAGCACCCAGACTTCAGCAGATAGATAGATAGATAGATAGATAGATAGATAGATAGATAGATAGATAGATAGATAGATAGATAGATAGATAGATAGATAGATAGATAGATAGATAGATAGATAGATAGATAGATAGATAGATAGATAGATAGATAGATAGATAGATAGATAGATAGATAGATAGATAGATAGATAGATAGATAGACAGACAGACAGACAGACAGACAGACAGACAGACAGACAGACAGACAGACAGACAGACAGATAGATAGATAGATAGATAGATAGATAGATAGATAGATAGATAGATAGATAGATAGATAGATAGATAGATAGACAGACAGACAGACAGACAGACAGACAGACAGACAGACAGACAGACAGACAGACAGACAGACAGACAGACAGACAGATAGACAGATAGATAGATAGATAGATAGATAGATAGATAGATAGATAGATAGATAGATAGATAGATAGATAGATAGATAGATAGATAGATAGATACCAAAAGTGCTTGCAGTACACAATAAAATGCTTCGCATTAAATAATGATCTGCGGCAGTTTTTTTTTTTTTTTTTGCCGTTATCGGCATTTTACATCACATCGAATGAAGTCAAGTTCCGGTTTCGAAATTGCGTGAAAACACCTGCTAACGAAAGGAGAGTTGACTATAAATGTTCCTAGTGTATCTCAACTACCTAAAGTTCTTGCGTATACCGTCAAAGGACATAGAGAAGCACATTGGTCACGCGCGCTCTAATCTAATCAAGCCACCAGGAAATTCGTTCCGACACCGCTCATACAAGGCTGCAGCAACATGTACATTAAAAACCCCACCATAACGTCTGGCCTATAGCAGCTTTTCTTGGAAAACCAACTTTTACTTAAACGATGCCCACAAACCAATGTTTGCCTTCTCACCTTCTTTCCTCAGAAACTCAAAAAGAAACACTAAGGTTCACGCACTACGATGACAGATACGTAAGGGGAATCGTGGTAGGTGAATGCGAATCATTCAACTGCCCAATGTTTTCAACCTGCTCCGATGTCGAAGCAAATCGTATTTTCAGGTTTTTTAACCCTATCAAAATGGCGTGGCTGCGCCTGGCAGTTCAACGCATCATTCAGAGCTTCCCGAAACCTCAACCTCTAAGCTAACGCGGCGCCTAGCACCCTTTGAACAATACTTCAACTGCGCTACACACTCGGCGACTTGAATAAAGATTGCCAAAAACAATGTGGTCACATTATGCCGGCTATCTTTGATGCACCTGTGAAGCATATTTAGCTCTATAATAGCCCCGATGAAGTTACGTATGGAGCGCCCAGCTAAAACAGCTAAAACTCGGTTTAATTAAATTGAGTGGGACCGGCGAGCTATCGAGTTAGAGAACGTCGTCAATTCAAACGAGGCTTTTCGCGATCTTTTTATTCGGCGCATTTAATTATACGGTGTAGCGGTACGCGGAGGCCTACCATGGTACCCTTTACTGCATTTGTTTCTTTATATGCGGAAACCTCCAGAAACTCCATTTATTCAAGTGCACATTGTGCACTCGAATAAATATTCGGAAAACAAGAGATAAGGCACGAAATAATATCTGCACAATCGTGGGCAACGGGAACAATAAGTGGTGGCGCGCGACATCTGAGTCAAAGCGATATGAAACATTTTTACTGCTTGCGCCATCATGGAAACGACACCCAAAATAATGTGCCGTGCAGCTTAAATTAAATGAAAGTGCTCTACAATGTTGCCGTTGGCTCACAATCAATAACTTTTAGTGCGTTCCCTACAAAACAGACCAGGCCTGATCAATTTTTCATACCATTGTTTCGAAAAAAAATGTTAGTGCAGATCACAACATTGTGTTACTTCGGTTTGTCAAAGCATTTGACCATATAGGCGTCTGAGGGGAAATCGAGGTATCTTCATTAAACAGTGACTTCCGTTAAATTGGGTTTTGTTAAATAGAGTTCTAACTATATATGTCCACTTTCCAAAGCATACTTCTTTCAACACCATTTTTTTCTGCTTTACCGGTAAACTTCACCGGTGCTCGTAACACGGCGCACTTCACTCGGGCGGCAATCGGTGGTGGCGGTGGCGTTACAGCCAATACCTGATCGCATCCTCTCCGTGTTAAAGGTTGGAACCATACTCTTTTAACTTATATGGTTGTTTTCTTCATGTTTCGCCACTGCCACCACTGTGACTACTGCTGTATCAGTGTATTGTGTTAGTGTACCGTGTACTATCGTACTGAATTAGCGCTACTGTATTGCCACTATGTCGAAAGAATATTTAGGACTTCTTCATGAGTTCAAGTATGAGCTCATAACAAAATATAGAACGTTTAAAAAACTATCGAATGAATTATGCGCACAGAGAAATATATAAAGATGCAAAGAAAGGCAGGGAGTTTAACCAGACGCACATCCAGTTTGCTACCCTGCACTGGGGAAAGGATGAAGGGGAGAAAGGGGTTTCAGAGAGATAAGAAAGGTGCACACAATCTCGAGCACACTCGAGGGAGCATACACAGTCTACAGGTGGTCACTCAGGTTTGTTGTCTTCAAGTAATGTAGGAGTGCTTTAGTCGCTTTCTGCGCAATTGAGGCAGACGCCCGAGGTCCCAGAATCTTCTGCACACAGAATGGTCTAGAGTCCAGTTGGTTCTAAACCATCCGGAGCTGGCATCACTGCGAGTCACAGCAAGCGAAGCTGCACAAGACGTGGCCGATGGTCTCTTCATTTCCGCAGGAGTCGCATGTAGAGATGGCTGCCATACCGATGCGAAAGAAGTACACCTTTGTGAACGCAACAACCAATCAACGGCGGCATAACAGTGTCACACCGGAGCGGGAAAGTTGTGATGGTAGCTGTATCTTAAGCAAAGGATCCGGTTCATATAAGTGACACCTTTGGAAGCTGGTAGACGACCAGAACGTGTGTGTAAGATCTCGAGCCAGCAAGTGAAGTTGTCTTGCTGTATCAGTCCTTGATAGAAGAATCGGGACTACACTTGTTCCTTCATGGACTGAGCGGACTGTATCCTCGGCTAATTGATTTCCAGTAATACTTATATGTCCAGGTAGCTATAGATATATAATATTGTTACGGAAAAGAAGAGACGCCGTATCGACGAGGCTGGGGATTAGATGTATTCAAAACCAATGGTAATGGCGTGACCGGTTCACCAGCGATCGAGCGGAGACCACTTTTCGTCTTGTTACGTTTGGCCCTGCAATTCGTCTGGGCAGACGCCATTGTGCGTAAGCCGGTCTACTGGGGAGGCTCTCAACCCCATCGACGTCCTTTCTGCAAGACGCTGTCCGGTAGACGTCCCGGAAAGCAGTCCTCGTCAGACACACACACGCGTCGCCCCTTATATCAATATACATGCATGTAGCATACCCCCGGTGGCACAAGCGCCGTCTCGGCGCATCTAAATGTCAACGTCACTAGGAGAGGGCTTCAAGCGCGCAACATGTACAATATTGGTAGCTTGTTGGGCACAAGAAGGCGACGAGGTGGCAGGGCCAATTTCATGTGTTACAGGAGTAACCACACGAAAGACTTGGTATGGACCTGTGTAGAGAGTAAGCAGTTTTTCTGACAAGCCAACTTGACGGGTCGGAGACCACAGCTGGACCAAAGAACCGGGCGGAAAGTGTGCGTTGCAGTGTCGTTGGTCATACAAACGCCCTTGCTTATCTTGAGAGGTCAGAAGGCGAGTACGGGTAATTTCGCGTGCGTGAGCGGCCCGAGTAATAGCGTTCATGGTATATTCACTGGTTGGTACTGCAGGGGGCGATATTACGGTGTCTTGAGGCAATGTTGGTTTTCGGCCACACAGCAGAAAAAAATTGTGAGTAACCGGCAGTGCCATGGCGCGAAGAATTGTAAGCAATTGTGACGTACGGCAACACGAGATCCCAGTCGGTGTGGTTGGTAGAAACATGCAGTATCGACGAGGCTGGGGATTAGATGTATTCAAAACAAGCGGTAATGGCGTGACCAGTTCACCAGCGATCGAGCGGAGACCACCCTTCGTCTTCCTCGTCAGGCACACACACGCGTCACCCCCTATATCAATATACATGCATGTAGCGATATCATGACCTCGTGCTAGAGAGCTTGATGGTGGCAATGTCTTATTTCATGTACCAATTGTTCATGATTCCTCTTACGCATGGCAAACTGCAAACTCTGAAGGGCTGCCTTCGAATCCCAGAATATGACCCATTTTCCTGGACACTCTTGAACGAGATATTGTAAAGCGGCTCTTATAGAAACCAGCTCTGATGCCGAAGACGCAGTCGTATGCGAAAACTTAAATTTGATTGTCACTGCTGCAGGCGGAATGACAGTGGTACTTGATCAGCTGCTGGACGAGACGAACCCATCAGTGTATATCTGCGTTCGGTCCAAGTTCAACTCATATAATAATAGCAGTGTTGCTTGCTTCAATGCTACTCTGGAGTGATTGCTTTTCTTTTTGATACCCGAAATTTCTAGACGTACCTGCGGCTGGTTGAGGCACTACAAGGGACATGCAATTCTCGTAGCTGGCGTATATCCTGATGGAATGCTGTTTATATGTTTCATTATGACGTCTGAAAACGTAGCACGTGGTCTTTCGGAGGGTAGAAGGGCCAAGTGGTTGTCGGGAACACGGCTAGCATGTCGAATGTGTGCTCTGAGGCAATCCACAACTGTATATGTTCTGACCGGATGGTCCTTGGCAAGCATGATTGTGGCGTAGGTAGAAGCGCATCGCGGCCATCCTAGGCAGATACACAGCACCTGATCCAGCAAACTGTCCTATGAATGAGTACTGGATTTGGAAGTGTTTGTGAGTACCTGGAAGCTGTAGTGAAAGAAGTCGGTCATTTCACGAGCAGTACAGGCAGCAACGAGGCTGAACGACAGCTAAAAGTTTACCTTGCTTTACGCAGAACGCTGGTGGTGGAAGCAGACAAGGTCTTCGGAAGCGATCAGCGCTACTAGAAATTAAGTGGGCGGAACCGGGAACAACGCCCCCTGAAATACCATGACGTCACAGCTCTGCTATAAAACCACCGCTCCAGCGAGGATCAGCCGTCATTTCACGAGCAGTCCAGGCAGCAACGAGGCTGAACGACAGCTAAAAGTTTACCTTGCTTTACGCAGAACGCTGGTGGTGGAAGCAGACAAGGTCTTCGGAAGCGATCAGCGCTACTAGGAATCAAGTGGACGGAACCGGGAACAACGCCCCCTGAAATACCGTGACGTCACAGCTCTGCTATAAAACCGCCGCTCCAGCGAGGATCAGCCGTCATTTCACGAGCAGTCCAGGCAGCAACGAGGCTGAACGACAGCTAAAAGTTTACCTTGCTTTACGCAGGTACGTGAACGACTTGTACTTTGGCTTCTTAGTTCCTAGACTGCTCAGTGAATGACGGGTGTTATGGGTGATAAGCCGCCCACTACTGTGAAAGAACTAGCTAAGGCCTTGTCAGATTTTTCTGCTAGAATTGATGCCAAACATGATGAGCTAAAGAAAGACATCACAAAGGTTATTGAAGGCGAACTACAAACTCTTAGACAGTCAATCAACTTCATGAATGAGCACTTTGAGCAATTCAGGGTGGAACTTGGCGAAACAAAGAAAGAGCTTGCTGCGGTGCGAGCAGAAAACCATGCGATTAAAAGCGAAAACAGTCGCCTCGCCAAGGATATTAAGGAAATAAAACAGGAACTCGCTGCTCAGCAACAATACAATAGACAGAATAGCCTAGAAATAAAGGGAGTTCCTGTGATGCAGGGAGAAAACTTGGTCTCCACAATGCAACAGCTTGCCAGCTACCTGAAAGTTGAAGTCAAAGAAACAGATATAGACGTCGTGCACCGAGTGCCATCAAGGAACGCGTCAACACCTAACATCATTGTTAGGTTTCTTTCGAGAGCTGTGAAAGATAATGTTCTGAGGAATGCTAAGAAGCAACGACTTAACACGACAGCTTTAGGTTTTCAGGGCATCGCATCTCCAGTATACATAAATGAGCACTTGTGTCCGGCAAACAAGGAATTGCTAACAGCCGCTCTAAAGACAAAGCGGGAAAAAAACTGGAAGTACACCTGGGTAACTGGTGGAAAGATTTTGATGCGGAAGGCGGATAATTCACGTGTGCTTCACGTCACATGTGCTGAGGATCTTTCCAAAGTTGTTTGAGGATTGCCTGCTTGTTTCTGTAAACCTGGAGTTTCCTATATTTTAAATGGCGTTTTCTTTTTCTGAGGTTGAAAACATATGGCTGCAGCAGGATCATTTCGCAGTCTTACATTGTAATATTCGCAGCATAAAGAAGGATTTCGATCATCTGCTTTCGTACTTATCACAGCACTCGTTTAAATATGATGTCATCGCTATAACTGAAACTTGGCTTCGAGAAAGCGAATCAGTTCATCTACCCGGCTACGTCATGCTTTCGCAACCTAGAAACAGTGCTACACGAGGAGGGGGCGTGGCGCTATTTATCAAAGACTGTTTTAGTTTCGTTCACCTTAGCAATAGCTCATGCTGTAGTTCATCGGCAGAGACTCTTTTTATTCATCTTCAAAATGGTGTTATCATCGGTGTAATATATCGTCCACCAAATTCCAGTGTGGCTGACTTCATTACTGTGATGGAAAGTACCATGATACCCATTGTGGCCTCTAAAGCACCTGTTATTGTCTGCGGTGATATTAACATAGACGTGTCTGGAGATACATGTGATGATTACGTGTTTTTGCTACAATCAGTTAATCTGAGAAATGTTATTTCATCACCCACTCGCATAACAGACCACTCGGAGTCAATTATTGATCACGTATTGTGTAACGCTGACCTGGATGTATCGGCAGGCGTATACGCTGTTGCTATTGCGGATCACAATCCCACCTTTCTATTTTTACCCCAGAAACACATTTGTGCTCCTGACGTACCTGCCATTAAGCGTACAACACGTGTCGACTATAATTCCGTGAAAAAACTACAAGGTACGAATTTTGATGTCCTCTATGATGAAGACGTGGACGTCGAATGTGATAACATTGTAAAATGCATTGTGGATGTCATTGAACGATCAACGCGTAGCTGTTTGCGCCGAAATTATGACCATGCCATATGTCCATGGATGAATAGAAATATACTTGAGGTTTTGAAGCTGAAAGATTTTTACTACGACAAATGGAAAAATAACAGGAGCAATGAATACTACCATCAAAATTTTAAGCTTTACAGAAATAAGTCAGTAGCAATGATAAGAAAATCCAAGAAGTGCTACTATACCAACCTAGTGAAAGAAAATGATCGTAACACGAAGAAGATATGGCAGATTGTTAAAGACGTCACTGGCATGGGTAGCAAAGAACGCATTATACCTGATAATCCAACTCGTGAAGTAGCTGACAACTTTAACGATTACTTTACTAATATTGGTCTCAGCCTTGCGAGGAATTTCCGTGCTCATATGCCGAATTTAAATGCACCCTGTACTGTTACCAATAATTTCGATCTATGTGATGTAACTGAGGATGACATCCGACAAGTAATTAATAAGTTACCAGGGAACAAGGCAGCTGGTCATGACGCCATATCATCAAAGATTTTAAAGGAGAATATTGATGTTTTGTGTGGTCCCTTATGCCATATATTTAATCATGCACTTTCCTCTAAAACATATCCTAGTATACTTAAGACCGCCAAAGTAATACCAGTGTACAAATCCGGTGATCGGAATCTTCCGAACAGCTACAGACCAATATCTGTCCTGAGTAGTATTAACACTACGTTTGAAAAACTAATTTCGTCGCAATTAAGGCGCTTCCTGGGTGAACAGAATGTACTTTGTCCCCAGCAACACGGCTTTGTTGCAAACAGGTCGACTTCAACTGCTGTTTCGATGTTTACGCAATATATTAATTCCGCGCTACATGAAAACAACATACCAATAGCAGTATTTTTAGACATACGAAAGGCATTTGATGCTATTAGTCATTCCATTTTACTGGAAAAAATGCATTCCTATGGGATAAAAGGTAACTCGCTTGATTTTTTTTCTAGTTATTTATCGGCACGCAAACAAAAGGTAGTCATTGGTGACATCAAGTCATCTTACGGTTATATTAAATGCGGGGTGCCACGGGCTTCAGTTTTGGGCCCTATATTGTCCTCTCTTTATATTAATGATGTCCCGCGATCCCTACAGAGGTCAAGGGCACTGATGTACGCAGACGACACTGTTTTAGTTTTCACAGGACACTCCTTAGCAGATTTACAAAATCACGCGATGATCGATTTATCGAACATTTCGGAATGGTTTGCCAGGAATCAGCTGGCTGTTAACTGTACTAAAACAAAGTACATGGTGTTTCACTCTCGTAGGAAACATATTGACACTGAATCTTTTAACCTAACAATAAACAACGCTCCTATTCAACAAGTTCCTTGTTTTAAATATTTAGGCGTCACTTTTGATGAACATTTACACTGGCATGAGCAAGTACAGAGTGTGTGCGCAAAAGTAGCCTATGGCTGCTATTCTCTAATAAAAGCTCGCCAATATTTTCCACAAGCTATACTTAGCGCACTCTACTATTCATTGTGTCATTGTCACATAGGTTACTGTCTGGAATCGTGGGGTGTGACGTACAACAGTTATCTAAAAACTCTTGAACGACTTCAAAAGCGTACACTGAAAATCATAAGCCAAGGTGAATCAGTAAGGAATATTTTCCAATCACAACGCATTCTCTCGGTTCCGATGTTGCGTGACTACAAAATTGCCGTTTTAGTAAATAACATAATTATTAGAAATTCACCTTTGCCTGCTGATCTTTTTTCAGTTCCTAAACGCAATACGCGACATGCTTCGAATGGTAATTTCAATCTGCCCAAATGTTTTAATGTTTACGGAGAAAGACTGATACAGTTTAATGGAACAAAAATATGGAACACGGTTCCCCTAGAGATTAAAATGGCACGTAATTTCAGCATGGCATGTAAATAATTTTTTCTGTGGAGTCAAGACATGTAAGCATGTGTGTGTTTGATTCAATTTTCATTGTATTTTTTTTCTGCAGTAAAAATGTATTACTGTGTTATCTGTAATATATGATTGTTTTTTTGTTTTTTTTATGTTGTTACCTCAGAGCTGACCTGTACACTTTTTTATGTTGCACATTGTATTGGACCGTCCACTAGCCACTTTAGGCTATCGGTCCAAATAATCCCTGTAATTACATACATCTATTCATGAAAATAAAGTTTGATTGATTGATTGATTGATTGATTGATTGATTGATTGATTGAAGCCAGAAATAGGGCCCTGTACAACTGTAGCATGGAGGCCACAGAAGTTCCCCATGTTTTTCCGCACATGAATATCATTATATGCACAATAGATAGCAGTCTCCTCTTCAGTACGCACAATGCGGGCTCTACGAAAGGCTTCTGCCGACAATTACGCCCAGGAAATGATGCGTCCGTACATATTTAACACTGTGCCCATTGATGTTATTAGGGTATGGCATCACTGGTTTGCGTGTAAACGTACGAACGCGCACTTCACAGTTCCTATAGTAAGGCCTTGTTTCTGAAAGTAGGCTGTTGTTAGGGTTGCTGCCTGCTGTATTCGTCTACACACCTGAGGGCGAGTAACTGCAGCACTCCAGAGGCAAATATCATCGGCGTGTATGGATCGGCACACCGATTTTGGCAGAACCTCCGCCAGACCAATGAAAGCAACATTGATCAAGGTGGGGCTTAAAACACTTCGCTGAGGTACTCTGCAGTAGATGTAATGTTCAGTAGTTTTACCCTCATCTGTTTGCACAAAAAAAACCCTGCCAGTTATATAGTCTTTTATCCATTGAAACATTTGTCCACCAATGCTCACTGCTACGAGAAAAGTGAGGATGGCATTGTGAGCTACATAATTATATGCACACTTCACGTCAAGAATGAGTGCCACTGATATACGCTTGCGACTTTTTTGTCGCTGAACGAATAAGTCAAGGACACAGTCGATAGAGCAGCGGCCCCAACGGAAGCCTGTCATGCAGGAAGGGTAGTTGGTGTATCGTTCCGAGTACCACTCGAGACGAAATAGAACCATTCTCTCATCACTTTTCCGAGGCAGCTTGTGAGGGCAATAGGGCGATACGCTGTCAAGTCCAATGGTGATTTTCCCGATTTCAAGAGTGGTAATATTTCACTTATTTTCCATTCTTGGGGAACACTGCCGCTGAGTCAGGAGTTATTGAAGCATGTTAAAAGTTCTCTTATGGCTTTTTGTCCAAGATGTCTCAACGCTCTATAAGTAATAATACCATCAGGACTTGGCGAAGACGTGCACTTAGAAGCGACTAACGCACCTTCCCGTTCTTCCGTGGGGAATGAAATTTCCATTTCTGGTAATCGAGTCTCCAGAGTGATCACGGCGTCGATTCTCTCGTTCATAATATTCCCGGAAACTCTCGTGCGAAATTCTTCAGCCACCTCAAGTTCTGTTTTTCCATGATGGAGTGCCAAAGCTTTAAAAAGGTATGATTGTTGCGGAGAGGAGCAAATACCACGAACTGTTCTCCAGATATATGACAGCGGTTTATGAGGGTCTAGAGATTCGCAGAATGCCTTCCAGCGTTCGCTCTACAGCTTGTAAAGGCATCGTTGAATCATTTTCTGGAGCTGTCTTTCTTCCCTAAGGTCGTAAATTGATTTTGTGCGTCTGTATCGTCGTTCAGCACGCCTTCGTATAGCTCGTAGTTTTTCCAGTTCGGTGACGAACTGTGTTATTTTAGACAAAAATGACAATTTACAGTTGGACGCTTGCATAGCTTCCGCGATGGTATTTTCCAGGCTGCAGGCAAAAGGCCTTGTTGGCAAGCGTCTTCAACACGCGATGTAAACATCGGCCAGTCAGTGCCAATTACAACACTGGAAGAACGATTTTTCTGATTCCATCGTTCTTCACGTAGGTGGGTATGTGATCACTTCCATGAGTCCCAATGTCGCAAAATCATTCAACTTTGTGAGAGAAGCACCGTGACACAAATTTCAGATCAAGGCAACTGTCATACGTGAGACCCCGCAAATATGTTTTGGTACCATCGTTCATGATGAAAAGGTCGTAGGCAGAAGCGAATGTAACAATATGCCTGCCCCTGGCATTCATTCTATTGCTTCCCCAAAGCATGTGATGGGCGTCGAAGTCACCGGTGATGATCCAAGGCCAATTGGTCCTTATTAGAATGTATTTTAATCTGTCGCAGTCAAATCGCGCTTACGGAGATATATATCCACAATAAGTGTGAACGAAACAGCATTCTTCTTTGCACGAAGACACGCGACTGATTGTCGTCATTTAGATTTATTGAGTGTGAAACAGAAGTTAAGTCCGTGCGGATGTAAACAATTACTTTGCTTCGTTCTTCGCAAGCGGCTGAACAGAAAGCTTCATAACCACGGACAATCTATAAGGCATTGATACGTTTCGTTCACATATGGCAAGCATAGGGAATTGATTGGCCCGAATTAATGTAAAAGCCCGAGACACGGGACTTCCTGCCTCTGGCATTCCATTAAAAAATCGACGCACTTTTAACTTCAGTGCGGAAGAAGATATTTTGTGGAGCCATTGCGCTTATACAATGTTAGCAAGCACTGGATTGAGTGCATCAATTACTTGAAGTCCACTCTTAGCAGACGGAGATTGTATGCTGCTCAGTAGCGTGCGAATCGTGGCAATTAATGATTGTACGATTGCAGTCACTTGCTTGTCTTGGTTGGCGAGATCTTGAACCGGGATCCCGGGCCTGCCGTCATGAAACTCCTTCGGTTTGCTTGATGCTGTTTCCCTTTGAAGTGCAGGCCACTCTGTCCCAGTTAGGGCATGCTCACTGGCCTTGTCCTTTCCAGTTGTAGCGCGTGACAGAAAACCATTGACCGATAAGCCGGTATAGCTATCCACCAGGCGAAAGCGGTTCATATCCATGAGCAGATGAAAATGCCTTAAGAAATCGGTGCCTAAGATTGCGTAGCGTACGTCTGCTATCCAAAATAACCACTGCAGTTTCCTCTCAAGACCGAGACTGCTGTCCGTAAGTTGCGATGACCGAAGAATTGATCACTTGTAAAGAAGTTGACTTCTCACGCAGACGCCGGTCAGTTTTGGACGCTGGAATTATGCTGACTTCTGCTCCAGTGTCCACCCAGTCTTTCCCACAGCCTGTGGTCTGGGAGGTAAAAGAGATAGTAATGAGGAGGGAGCTGGTAAACGCATCGAGGAGGTAGCGGGCGTCCTTGAAGACCGACGTTGACGTGATAGACGCCTTCTGACTTTAGCTGCGGCTTCTCGATGAGGTGAGTGATCGCGCACCATATCCTTAAGGATTGACATTTCCATCTGAATACGCGGGCAGTCCTTCGATGTGGCTTCATGGGATCCATTGCAATTCAAGCAGTTCTTGACAGTAGCGTGACGTACTTATCCGCAGCATGGGGCTCGGCACAGTGGTGGCAAATCGCCGAATTCTCACAGACGCTGCTGACATGTCCAAGTTTTATACATTTACGGCACTGGAGAGGCTTGGGAACGAAAGGCCGCACAGCATGTTTGAAGTATCCCACCTTAATATGAGAGGGGAAGGATGTGCTCCTAAACTCAATCTTCACACATCAAGACTTGCCCAGCCTAGTGACTCACAATGGGAGTATCAGTTGTTGACTTGACTAGAACATGTAAGTCGTTATTTGAAGAGACCACATCTATGTCGTAGACAACGCTGGTTACTACATCAGATCAAAAGGGGACATGAGAGCGCACCTGATTGCAGTCTAAGTCAGTTACACTGCGCAGAACTCCCAAAGTACTTGAGTGCAGGACGTCAACAGCCAGTATATTCTTTCTGGTGTTCACTCTTATATCCGTGACCTCATTTGGCACGAGCGCTTCCAGACACCTCGACACAGACTGTTTGGTGAGGCGTTTCATGCTGACGGTAGGAAGTGCAGGCAGAAACAGGATAGTATAAGTGTTCGACTTTGGCGTTTAGCTTACAGTTTGAATACTTGAGGATGAGGATGTGTTCATGTCCTCCTCTTCGCTTTGTGGCTTCGCACAGGTTGCAAACCGTCTTCTGAAAAGTCATCATTGCTGAAAACGTACGCATGAGTATCTTCACTGTCACTATCGCTCGCTTGTCCAATCCGATTCCTGGAGGCAGCCGCCACTGACGCCGCTGGTGCCGGCAGGCGCCCGGAAGTTGCGCTTAGTCAAAACACACTTCTTCGTCTTCCTCCTTTTTGCTTCGTCGTGTGGAAGTAAACAAAAAGAATAGAGAGGCAGCTGCAAAGTCTTGGGACCATCTCAATTCTTTGAGTAATAAGGCAAGCATGAAACCATGAAAGCATGAAACACCAGTTCTGGGGTCAGACTAGAAGAGGATGAGGCAATGGAATATATAAAAACAATGATGACAGAAAAATTTAAACACCAAGAAAACGCTACATACACCGTACCAGATGAAGATGGACCAATTAGCTCAGTGACTGCACTGGGACAACGAGAGTGGAAAAGGACAAAGAAAAGGGTTCCTAATAGCACATCAAGAGACCTGACAGCATCCCAAACATGCTAATAAGGAAACTAGGACCAAACTCTAATAAAACATTTAGAGAGGCAGCGAGCAAAGCAATAATAGATGGTGAAGCTCCTAATGGGTGGAAACTAAGCAGAATGAGCATGATCTATAATAGAAAGGGGGCAATGCCGATATAAAACAACTACCATCCTATAACAGTGACATCAGTAGTCTACAAGCTGGTGATGCAGATAGTAAAGGAAAGACTACAGACACGGGTGGAAAATGAGAGGTTGCTGGGAGAACTACAAAATGGGTTCTGTAAATGAAGTATCTTGGAGGACAATTCGTTTTCATTGGTGCGGTGTATCGAAATAGCGGGAAAAGAACACATGCCCCTATGACTGGCATTTTTAGATATCAAGGGAGCTTACGATAGTGTTATTCAAGAAGACTTGTGGGGAATACTGGACACACTAGATGTGGAAGATGGAATAACTAATCTTCTAAAGGATATCTATAAAAGTAACAAGGTAGTTATCAAATCGGGAGAACAGGTATCTGAACCTACAGAGATACAATGCGGACTTCGACAGGGATGTCCCTTGTCACCTTTGTTAGTTATGCTGTATCTCCAAGGACTAGAAGCCAGATTAAAGGGGAGTCGACTTGGCTGCAGCCTTTCTTTTACTAAGCAATGATAACACATTGACCAGTCTTTACCAGCATTGATGTATACAGATGATATAGTCTTAACAGCCGACAGCAAGGAAGATCTGCAGGGATTTATAGACATATGTGATAATGAGGGAGATATGTTAAATGTGAAGTTCAGCAGGGAAATATCGGTAATCGTGATTTTTAAAGATAACAAAGGCAGTGAGCATATGATACAGGAAGTCACGCTAGAAATAGCCGATAAATACAAATATTCGGGCATATGGGTAAATAATGGGGCTGAGTATCTAAGGGAGCAGGAAAGAAACGAGTGACTAAAAGCACCAGGAATGCAGCTGTAATAAAAAATAGGGCACTGTGTAACTACAAAGGATATGACGTTGTGAGAGGCATTCGGAAATATGTCGAAGTACCGGGTTTGACGTTCGGCAAAGCGGCCTTGTGCATGAAATCAGAAGTTCAAACAATATTGGAAATAAACAACGTGGCATAGATAGACTTGCTTTGGGAGCACATGGGAGTACCCCAAATTAGGGGGTACAGGGTGACATGGGATGGACATGGTTTGAGTGCAGAGAAGCTACCAACAAGATAGAATTTGAGGGGCGATTGAGAAAAATGGGAGAGGAGCGTCGGGCTAGGAATGTTTTCAGCTACTTGTACATGACGAACGGTGATACTGAATGGAGGAAGCGAACTCTAAAACTGTCAGGCAAGTATTTAGACAACAGCATAATACCAAGCCAAAAAGAAACATCGGTTAAGAAGAAGGTGAAGGAAACAGGGAGGGACATGTGGAAGACGGGAATGCTTGCGAAATCATTACTGGAAACCTACCAAACTTTTAAGCAGGAAATTGCAAGGGAAAAGATATACAATAATTCTCGGTGTAGTTTTCTGCTCTTCGAGGCTAGAACGGGAGTATTGTGGACCAAGATGTACCGAGCAAAATACGAAAGCACAGGCATGGTATGTAGTGCATGTGGAGAGAAGGAGGAAGCGGCTGAACACTTGATAATGTTCTGTAAAGGGCTCTGCCCTATAGTCGAAGATAATGGCGCAAAATATTTCAAAGCATCATGGCTTCGGGACAGTGAAGGCAAAATAGACTTTAAACGGGTAGAAATAACCAGGAGGAGACTTACTGATTGGTGGCTACAATCGAGGTGCGAGTGAAATCCAATCCTTAAACACACAGTGATAGTACTTAACTTTATTACTAGGTGGCGTGAGCCACCACCCGATCTATAGGGCACAGCCGGATACATCCTTTCATCCATCCAGCCGAAGTTGTGGCGGCGCGGTTGGTATGTGTGGTGTTCCGCAATGTGCCTTCTTACCGTATATCACCCAATAATGCGCTATGCGTGCGAGAGAACGTGCGATGAGGGTGTAGGGGATCATCGGGCAGACGTTTACGTGTGATGACAATTTTGCATCGTGAGAAACGAGCGTCCGTGAGGTTTAGGCCTACAAAGCCAGGCTGACCTTAGTGGACCGCGAGCATCAGCGTTTCCAACTGTTGAGGGGGGGGGGGGGGGGTAGCGCAAAGCTACTCGCTGGCCCCACTGTGATGGCAAAAGGGTGACAAGGTAGCGAAACAAACACCGAGGATGAAAATCTTTGTGTGAAGTGCGACAGCTGTGGCCGATAGGTATTTAGGGATGAAACACTTTTCCCGGATCTTGCTGCAGCCCAAAGAGGTGCATTTCAAGTATAGGTTATGCCAAATGATAAGGAACTTAGAGGAGCGGCTCACCTCCCGCCACAAGCACGCATGTGAAACACAACGGGCCAGAATAAAAACAATAAACAACACTGTCCTCGCTATGACCAAACAGTTAGAACACCTCCAACAACAGCTACCACCACTGCTCCACTACCCTTTAGATGTGGAAGGTTCCCATACACATCAGCTAGTACAGGCACCGGATGAGCTTGAAACGGAAACGGTGCCCGCCGAGGACCACCCTGACTCTGTTGCTACTGCACGCGAGGTCCGTACCATGGAAGCAAAAAATGAGTGCGGCCCCTAAAGTGTAGAGGACAAACGTGGAGAACAGGCAGACATAACTCCGCTGATCACAGAAGAGAAATCGGTGGCCCGACAATGGGAACACGAAGTGCAGCGTCCTCCTTCACTGTAACATGCTCCCCGGAACGAACAGACACCAATAGATAACGTTGGCGCGTCGCAGCAGCAAAATATGGGTCTTGGACTAGCCAGTTCCACGACACCGCGAGATATCAAGGAGAAAAAACGCCACCCACCCGACCAGCAACGCCCTACCAAGCCGGGATATAGACGGGTACTACCGCACTCCAGGAGAAGTGATCATTGCGGGGGATGGAAACGTGGAGCACTCATGCAATCCATTCAAGAGTCTCTTGACATTCCAAACGCCTTGGATTTGTTGTTTGGAAGAAGTCCACAACCGAAAAAGTGCTTCAATTATTAACGTCTATGGGCAAAAGGCCGTGACACCACGCCGCCACAAGTGCACACTGCATGTTGGACTAGTGGACATTTTGAAGAAAAACCCTGGACAAAATGTTCAAATACTCAACAGCAAATGGAAAGACAGTGCAGCCTGTCTGGCTGTATTCTCGATCCCAGAAGTTACCACAAGAGACGCGGAGGTTCTCGCCGCGATCCACCTAGTCAATATTCAGCTGCAGAAATGGTGCAAACGCTCTCCCCACAAGTTTCTCGACCTACGCAAAAGGTGGAGCGCTGAAATCATGAATAAAAATGAGACACTTTACAGCCCCGAAGGAGTGGAAATTGTGGCTGATAAGATCAGTGCCGAGGCCCGGTTTTTTTAGGCCATCGACCTCGTCGCACCCAACCACTCCCCAAGGTAATGAAGTCCCTGGAACGCAGACCCTAGCGGGCCTACCCAAAAAACACAAGTCGGACACACCAGCCGCCCAGTGACAAGCTCTACCACTACCGACCAAGGTCGAGACACCACCACTATCACCGCCACCACAAGCGATGACAACCCCGCCACTCTGTATACAGCCTCTAGTGGTACTTTCATGGGGCACCCAACCAGTCCCGCCCACCATGTACCACTCAGTCAGGGAGCTAGTCAAGCACCACTTGATGCTTTCCCAGCAGATCCCCCACTGAGGCGCAGACACCTCCCTCGCCGCCATCCCCGGATACCTGAAGCCACCGTGGTGTTCCTCAACCTCCGTGAGGCAAGGAAGACCCAAAAATGGGAATAGCTGTACCGGACTATAAGAGCCGAGGACATCAGCCTGTTTGCAGTTGCAGAAACCCGTCTCTGGGACTTGGAAGAGCCGCCTACAGACCTCGACTGGCAATGGGCTGGCAATAACCGATCGGTCGGAGATCGAAAAGGTGGAGGTGTGGGTGTGCTATGGCGAAGTGGTACGACATGGACACGGCTACCGGAGAACTGCCAAGAACACATGTGCATCGCCGGCGAAATTCTGAAAATCCCCGTTCTCTTCGGGGTTGTGTATTTAGTTGTGACTCGAGGACTAGATGACGCCAATTGCAGGCACCAGAGACAATGTGGCGCGCTGAGAAGTGGGGAGAGAGGTGCTCCTGATGGAGGACTTCAATGGTCACATACAGCCTTTCATTGGACACCAGGATGCAAACGGGTCTCTCATGCTACAATTGGCCGCATATTTATTCCTCGATGTGGCTAACTTGCGCAGTGACTGTGATGGTGTTTTACATGGTGCACGAGGAACAGCAATTATACCATCGACTACGTCCTGATGTCACGTAAACTACCCATGCATACATCTCAGGTACACGTTGACGAGGCTGGCGACCACAGTATGGGGAGCGACCATAATCGCCTAAAGATATCGTTCTCGACGTCCGCATTCCCACAACGTAGCCATACATCGCCAATCGAGAACATTCTAAAGTACTTACCAACGACTGCGTACGAGGCTATTCCGCAACAATTTGAAAAAAAGCACAGTCCATTCGCCTCCGGGCACGTATGACGACTATATCTCGAACCTCCATCGCGTCATGCAATGAAGTCTTCCCGAAGAGTGGGAAAGGGCAACGACACTGAACCTGATGGGACAATGAAGTGAAGGGGGCTCTGGAAGCAATACGAGCCGCAAACAGAGCTTACCAGCGAGCTGTCCAATTCCTCGGTCCCACAGTAACACAACAGAGCTGGGTCGATTACACCGACTGCAGCAGGGAGATACAACAGATTGTTCAGCGAAAAATCACGGCGAACAATCAACAAATTCTGCAGCATGGCCAGGAATCATAGAAATTCTGGCAGTTGAAGAAGTGTCCCCCCAGGTGTCACCACTGGGTCAAAAATTGTGCCCGTGCTGCGCTACTGAAGCAGTGGCGAGGGGATCTTTCGAGACGTTGTACTCTTCCTCGCTCTTGCCCTCTCACTCCCCCTTCTGAGCATTGTGCCTGTCTTCGCCCAACTGCGGCTGGGCTAGACTGCACCTGCGCGCAAGGAGTGGGTGCAGGTGGCCCGGCTCTGGCTCAAAACACGTTGCGGAAGGCACCGGCTTTCACCATCGCTAGTTTAGGGCAGGTAATTCAGGGGCATCTGTGAAACTTATCAGCCTATGAAATAAAATATTTTTTGTCGTGGTATGATGCGGGCCGTGTAAACAAAGGAAAAGCTTTCAGTTTTCATTCATTCGTCCAGGTGTACTATTGTTACTTATAAAATTTTAGGCCGGAATGCGAGGGCGAAAATGCTGAAAATGTATTTTACTTCTGCTGCACTAGGTGTCAAACTGCAAAAGTACGCGATTGAGACCTGTTCTTGTCAGACCATCCCTAGAAGTCTTGGCGCTTCAGAATCGGCTCACACTCGTAGCATCGATTGCATTTATTTTCAAGCGCTAGTTTGATCGTCCAATGTGTCCGAACTCACGTATGTACAAATATTCATTATTTCACTTTCTGTCTTCTAAGACAGGTTGCGAGGCACGTCAGTCACCCAGGGCTGTCGTTAATGTGGGTGAGCGGTGTGAATTTCTTTATCAAGTATGATGCGGTCTTCAGAACACACGGGAGCGCGAACAGCGGGATTCATACTTCATGAGCAAATTCAAATTATTCCCACACAAAATAATGAAAGTACTAGGCGACTGACGCGCCTTTTAGTCAGAAACAGAAAGTGAATTATTTAAATAATTTATTCATTTCAATTGTTCATATATACGTGAATTTGGACACACAGGACAACAAGTCTAGCGCTTGAAAATAAGCGCCATCGTGCTACGGGCGTGAGCTGGCACATGTTAGTATATTATATATATATATATATATATATATATATATATATATATATATATATATATATATTGATGAGCAACACAATCAGCGCTCACACTATTTGATCACACGCTGTGATTCCCAAGTCCTCGTGCACTACCGGTCACCCCTGGAGCTCCGATCAGGTCGACGGCTGTGCTTGCCAACAGTGATGGCGCAAAACGACCCACCCCCTACCGCCTTCTTCGCACCACCCGCTCAGCCTGCTGGGCCTCACCACACCGTGAGTACCTCGCAACGAGACCCTCCAGTGTTTTCTGGCCTTCGCGGTGAGGACGTAGAAGAATGGCTGGACAGTTACGACCGTACCAGTGCTTGCAATTACTGGGATGAGGCACATAAGCTGCGCTATGTACCCTTTTATCTGAAGGAGGTTGCTAAGACGTGGTATCATAACCACGAACGCGACTTTCCTGATTGGTCAGCATTCACGGTGCAGCTGCGTCAAATATTCGGCACTTCTACAGGACGCTCTGAGGTAGCTAAACAGAAGCTCGCTACCCGCATCCAGGGGCCTGACGAATCGTACACATCGTACATTGAAGACGTTCTGGCCCTCTGCCGCCGCGCCCAAAAGGACATGCCGGAGGCCGATCGTATTCGGCAAGTAATGAAAGGCATCAACTCCGTCGCCTTTAATGCTCTTGTCATGCAGAGCCCGACAACAGTTCAGGACATTATTACCACCTGCCAGCGCCTGGACGCACTTTACTCAATGCGCCTTCCACACGCCTCCTATGACACTCGTCTTACTGGCGAGCATGAGCTGCGAGCTCTAATTCGCACCATAGTGAGAGAGGAACTTCACAGCCTTGTTCCTGCCAGCGCACCGACTTCACCTGCCCGCTCACCCCCTCCTAACCTGCGGGAAATTATAAAGGACGAATTGGCGTCGATGACGAGCGTCGCACGTGCCCCGCCTCCTGTGCCCTTACATGTGCCTACGTATGCCGAAGTCGTGTCACGGCCTCCTCCACCTACTCCACCTGTAACTACGGACGTCGTATACGACCATTTGGCCGCGATGGCAGCCAAGGCACCACCACAACCACACTTCCCTGCCTGGCGCCCTACGCGCCCCGTCTGTTACTACTGTGGCATAAGAGGACATATCTCCCGCTTTTGCCGTCGGCGCCAGCAAGATGAACGACGAGGTTATTCTTCGTACGAGAGTGACCGGGCTGCGAGGTCTGACCCCTACGTTCCAGGAACCTACATTCCCTCGTCACGACGTTCGCCTTCGCCTCCTTTGTCCCACGGTGAACCTCGTTCTTCCCGCTCACCCCGCCGTCGTTCACCATCGCCCTTCCGCCGTACTACTTCGCCTTTACGTTCTGCCCTGATGCCCCTCGACAGCCACTCGGAAAACTAGCAGCTGCAGTTTTTGGAGGAGAAACTGCCTGTCGTCGAAGTGTCCCAATTCCTCCTGCGCGCCCTGCAAATTTACTAACTGTTTCTGTAGAAGGCATTTCGGTTGACGCACTCGTGGACACTGGAGCAGCCATTTCGGTCATTGATCGCGAACTATGTCATCGTCTACGAAAAGTGCAAACTCCATATGTTGGTCCGGTGTTATGTGGTGCTAATGAAAATAGAATTTACCCTATTGGACAATGCACTGTTCGTGTTCTGATCGACGGAATTCGTCACCATATACAATTGGCTGTGCTTTCTTCATGTGCTCATCCGATTATATTGGGCTGGGACTTCCTGTCAGCCGCTTCCGCTGTCATTTCGTGTGGTCCGCCCGTTATTCGCATTACGGACACTGAAAATTCTAGTGCTTACGATTTTTCGTCGCCTCACCTTGTTGCAGCTGCAGACTTTGTACTGCCCCCGGCCCAAGAACGTATCCTCACCATTAGATCCAGCGATACCATTGACGGTGACGCAGTGGTTGTCCCCGATCAGCGCTGCATTTTCCGAGGAATCGCCATCGCATGTTGTCTAGTGCGGTTTTCGCGTGGTCATGCCAGTCTCACCGCCTACAACACGACAACAGAGCCACAACTACTGCCAGAGGGGTCCACTGTTGCCAGCCTTATCGACATAGCACCGGTATGTGTCGTCACTGTATCGTCTCCGCCGTCAGTCGCTAAGTGTACGCCACCAGGAGGCTCATCTAATGCGCTTAAAGCCACTTTGAGTCCATATCTCACTCCAACGCAAACTAATGACTTAATGGCCCTTTTAACAAAACACAAGACTTGTTTTGACGTTTGTTCGGATGGCTTAGGTCAAACTACGGTGACCTCTCATCACATCGCCACAGACGGTTCTCGTATTATCCGCCGTCGCCCTTACCGCGTGTCGTCTTCAGAACGCAAGGTCATCGAGGAACAAGTCAATGACATGCTCGCACGCAACGTTATCAGACCTTCCACAAGCCCTTGGTCTTCTCCTGTTGTCCTAGTTAAGAAAAGGGACGGATCAGTGCGATTTTGCGTTGATTACAGGGCACTAAACAAAATTACGCGCAAGGATGTATATCCTATGCCTCGAATTGACGATGCACTTGACACCTTACAGGGTGCAGAATATTTCTCAAGTCTCGACCTACGATCTGGGTATTGGCAGATCCCGATGCATGAGTCTGATAAAGAGAAGACAGCGTTTGCTACTCCTGATGGTCTCTTCGAATTCAATGTGATGCCTTTTGGGCTCTGCAATGCCCCAGCCACATTTGAGCGGATGATCGATACGGTGCTGCGTGGCCTAAAATGGAAGACCTGTCTTTATTACCTGGATGACATCGTCATCTTTTCATCCAGCTTCTCGCAACACCTAGAACGTCTAGACGAGGTGCTCACATGTCTAGCCAAAGCCGGTCTCCAGCTAAATACCAAGAAGTGTCGGTTTGCGAGCCGCAGCATCAAAGTGTTAGGCCACGTTGTCAGCAAGCTTGGCATCGAACCTGATCCCGACAAAGTAGCCGCTGTGCTGCACTTTCCTAAGCCCACCACGCTCAAAGACCTTCGCAGCTTCCTCGGCTTAGCCTCTTACTTCCGCCGTTTTGTCCGTGATTTTGCCACTATCGCGGCTCCTCTTCACAAACTCCTGACCACAAGTGCATCATTTCTTTGGACAGATGACTGTGAAGCTGCTTTCCAGACCCTGAAGCGATGCCTCACGTCAGGGCCAGTTCTTCGCCATTTTGATCCCACAGCCCCTACTATATTACACACAGACGCAAGTGGGCACGGAATCGGCGCTGTTCTGCTGCAGCGTGACCAGGCTTCACAAGAGCAAGTCGTGGCTTACGCGAGCCGTACTCTCTCCCCAGCGGAACGCAATTACAGCATCACTGAACAGGAATGTCTCGCTATCGTATGGTCCGTGCAAAAATTTCGCCCCTATTTGTATGGCCGCCGCTTCACGATCGTCACGGATCATCATGCGCTCTGTTGGTTGTCATCATTAAAAAACTTGTCAGGACGCCTCGGTCGTTGGGTGCTCCGACTGCAGGAGTATGACTACAGTGTCACATACCGGTCGGGCCGCAAACACCAAGATGCCGACGCTTTGTCACGCTGTCCGCTGTTGCAAAATCATGACGCATCTACCTGCTGCGCAGCACCTCCCAGCCAAGAGACCACGCAGATGACCAGTCTTAGTCCCATCGAGCCCACTGCACCGGATGACTTCCTTCAATCCGCAGACCTCACCTCGCTCCAACGTGCAGACACATACTGCCGTACAATCATCGATCGGCTCACCGGCTCATCTCGTGCTCCCAACAGCCGCTTGCGACGACAACTCACGCGTTTCAAACTTCATGACGGAACGCTACTTCGACAAACTTACCATCCTCTCGGTAGCCGATGGGTCCCGGTCATACCTCGCTCACTTCGACTCCAAGTCTTAGAAGCCTTTCATGACGACCCGACGGCTGGCCACTTGGGTTTTCATAAAACCTACGATCGCATTAAGACTCGCTGCTTCTGGCCTGGCCTCTCCACTAGTGTTTCCAGGTACGTCACTTCCTGTTCATCATGTCAGCACCGAAAACGTTCGACATCTCTTCCCGCCGGCCCTCTACAGCCTCTCCCGTGCCCATCCGCTCCCTTCGAGTTCGTCGGCATAGACTTATACGGACCCCTTCCGCTTACCGCCGCCGGTCACCGCTGGATTGTTACTGCCGTAGACCATCTTACTCGCTACGCTGAGACGGCAGCTCTTCCTACTGGAGCTGCCAGCGAAGTAGCCGACTTTGTTCTGCGTGCCATTATCCTGCGCCACGGCGCCCCTCGTGTTCTCCTGAGTGACCGTGGCAAGACATTTCTTTCTCGTGTGCTCGCTGAAGTTTTACAGGCCTCTGACACAATCCATAAGACCACCTCGGCATATCATCCGCAAACCAATGGTCTTACTGAGCGTTTTCATAGAACTTTGTCAGACATGATCTCTATGTATGTCCAACCCGATCACAAGAACTGGGACACAATACTACCTTTCGTCACGTTTGCCTATAACACTGCCATACAACGCACTACAAGTTACAGCCCGTTTTTTCTTGTGTATGGCCGTGCACCATCTTTTGTTCTAGACACCAGCTTTTTGTCCACGCCTTCTGTCCCATCTGCGTCCCTTCCGGAAGAATTCGCTGCCCGTGTCAACCACTGCCGCACAATCGCCCGCGCCAACACCTCTACCATTCAGGCCCAGCGAAAAGTTCGTTGTGATGCGACACGTCGAGTTGTGTCATTCTACCCAGGCGACGAAGTGCTCCTCTGGACACCTGTTCGCACACCCGGCCTCTGTGAAAAATTCATTCACAGATACCTGGGTCCTTACACCGTGCTTGAACGAACATCGGCCGTAAATTATCGCGTCGCGCCGGTTACTTCGGCTTCTGATCGCCGTCGTCGCGGGACCGAGATCGTCCATGTGTCTCGCCTGAAACCTTATATCCAGCGCTCATACACTTACTAAATGAACGTCTTGCAGACCGCTTTCGTGTAGGGGGGAAATAGTGTGAGCGCTGATTGTGTTGCTCATCATTTTCACTTTCACCTGCGCATACAAAGCACCGTGATCATCATCATCGTAGCGGCTCGCTGCTTGTTCGGTTGCTGGCTCGCGCGTCTGGGCTGACAATAAAACGGTCGCTCCTTCGTACCTGACGTCGTCTCACAAGATATAAATATATATATATATATATATATATATATATATATATATATATATATATATATATATATATATATATATATATATATACTTCGAGAATAGTGCAGTATAGGAAACAAAACAATAAAATATTTATTTTTTCCTAACAGTTTTGGCTGGTGGACCAGCCTTCTTCGGAGGATGTAAGTGAAATGGTACAAGTTCCCGTAGCAGAGGGTCACCCTCACAGTTTGAAGACCCTCAAAAAAAAACGAGACAAACGGGTGAACGAGGTAGCAACAGACAACAAGAAGCAGAAGAAGGAGAGGAACTAGAAAGGAGCGACGGAGAGCCGCCGGGAACGAGCGGGTAATTCTGGCATTGTTACTGGGTATAGGTAACAATGCCACTGTAACTGGGTATAGTAACTGGGTATAGGTAACAATGTATAGGTAACAAGGCCGCCAGCGGAGGCGACCAAGAAAAACAGAAAAATGTGGAACATGTTTTACTCGCATCCCACACATGGATCGAGTTTAAGTTCACGTGGTTCGGCGGCTGGCCCGCGGCATCGGGCCACACACACACACACAAACAAGAAGCATACGACCCGCTCCAGCTTTCGGGAAATAAAGGCCACGTTGGAAAGCTAATGTGCCCTCTCCCCCTCCCTCCACCTGCCCACTCTTGCAGAAAACTGTACAACCAGTCATATTGAAAACAAAGGAATGGGTATTCTTGTAAAGGATGAACAAACAAAAACGTAAACAAAAATATAAAAATTAAATAATACTAAAAAGTACTCAGAAATGAAAATAAAGTCTAAGAATACTAACACATGCCGTTTGGATCACGTACCATCGAATTCTTTTAGTTTCACGCGCTATATTGACCAACTTACGTGTGCGACTTCACGTATGTATAATAAATTAATTGAGTAATTCAATTTCTGTGTTTCACGAAACGTCGCGGAGGCGTGTCAGTCGCCCAGGGCTCTCGTTGATTCCGTGGGTAAGTGATCTGAATTTCTTTATGAAGTATGACTCCCGCTGTTCGCGCTCCCGTGTGTTCTGGAAGCCGGATTGTAGGAGTATGACACTTACGTGTGCGAAAGAGTGACCAGGAAGATTGATATGTTTGGAGAACGGCAAATTGGGGAGGCCCTTTACGTGTGCCCTGTGGTTGTTGAAACGCAAACGGAACGCGGTTTCCGTGTGTCCAATACATTCCTGTTTGCACACCTCACAGCGAATTTTGTATACCACATTGGCTGAGGCACAGTTAAGGTCGTCTTTAATTTTCTACACATAGTCTGAACAGGAGGCTTCGGCCGTATCTGTGGTCACCATGTGTGTGCACACCCTGCAGCGAGGTTTCCCGCACTGTCTACAGCCCTGATGGTGGTCGGATTTGTGTGTTTTCGCCCTGACCAGTAAGTCTATCATGTTTTTATTTCTTTGGTAAACCACCTTGGGCGGAGTCTGAAAAACGGCAGAGAGGCGACTACTCAGTTTAAGTATGTTGAAGTGGTGGTTTAGTATAGAATTCACCCGAGGGGCGGCGGCGCAGTATGTGATGATTAAATTTGCCCCTGAAGTTCTATCATCTTTATTCCCACCTTTTCCTCCCATTGTTGATTCTCGGTCCAAAGAGCGAGCGCGCTCAATCGCATTGTCAATTATTTTTTCGGGGTACTTTTGACGCAAGAAGGCTGCTCTCAATTCCTGTGCGTGGGTGTCAAATTGCGTGATTTCAGAGCAAATTCTTCTGTATCTGTGGGCTTGAGAGTAAGGAACACCTGTTTTGCAGTGATGGGGGTGACTGCTATGGAAATGCAGATACTGTTGGCAGTCAGTTGGTTTTTTATACAGGGAAGTAGATATGGTGGTGCCACTGAGTGATACAGTGACATTCTCTTTGGACCGAGAATCAACAACGGGAGAAAAAGGCTGGAATAAAGATGATATAACTTCAGGGGTAATTTAATCCTCACATACTGCGCCGCCGCCCCTCGGGTGAATTCTATACTAAACCACCACTTTAACATACTTAAACAGAGTAGTCGCCTCTCTGCCGTTTTTCAGACTCCGCCCAAGGTGGTTTACCAAAGAAATAAAAACCTGATAGACTTACTGGTCAGGGCGAAAACACACAAATCCGACCACCATCAGGGCTGTAAGCCGTGCGGGAAACCTCGCTGCAGGGTGTGCACGCACATGGTGACCACAGATACGGCCGAAGCCTCGTGTTCAGACTATGTGTACAAAATTAAAGACGACCTTAACTGTGACTCAGCCAATGTGGTATACAAAATTCGCTGTGAGGTGTGCAAACAGGAATATATTGGACACATGGAAACCGCGTTCCGTTTGCGTTTCAACAACCACAGGGCACACGTTAAGGGCCTCCCCAATTTGCCGTTATCTAAACATATCAATCTTCCTGGTCACTCTTTCGCACGCGTAAGTGTCATAGTCCTACAATCCGGCTTCCAGAACACACGGGAGCGCGAACAGCGGGAGTCATACTTCATAAAGAAATTCAGATCACTTACCCACGCAATCAACGAGAGCCCTGGGTGACTGACGTGCCTCCGCGACGTTTCGTGAAACACAGAAATTGAATTACTCAATTAATTTATTATACATACGTGAAGTCGCACACGTAAGTTGGTCAGTATAGTGCGTGAAACTAAATGAATTCGATGCTACGTGATCCAAACGGCATGTGTTAGTATTCTTAGACTTTATTTTCATTTCTGAGTACTTTTTAGTATTATTTAATTTTTATATTTTTTGTTTACGTTTTTGTTTGTTCATCCTTTAAAGAATACCCATTCAGTTATTTTCAGTATGACTGGTTGTACAGTTTTCTGCAAGAGAGGGCAGGTGGAGGGAGGGGGAGAGGGCACATTAGCTTTCCAACGTGGCCATTATTTTCCGAAAGCTGGAGCGGGTCGTATGCTTCTTGTGGTGTGTGTGGTGTGTGGTGTGTGTGTGTGTGTGTGTGTGTGTGTGGTGTGTGTGTGGTGGTGTGTGTGTGGTGTGGTGTGTGTGGTGTGTGTGTGTGTGTGTGTGTGTGTGTGTGTGTGTGTGTGTGTGTGTGTGTGTGTGGTGTGTGTGTGTGTGTGTGTGTGTGTGTGTGTGTGTGTGTGTGTGTGTGTGTGTGTGTGTGTGTGTGTGTGTGTGTGGTGTGTGTGTGTGTGTGTGTGTGTGTGTGTGTGTGTGTGTGTGTGTGGTGTGTGTGTGTGTGTGTGTGTGTGTGTGTGTGTGTGTGTGTGTGCGTGCGTGCGTGCGTGCGTGCGTGCGTGTGTGTGTGTGTGTGTGTGTGTGTGTGTGTGTGTGTGTGTGTGTGTGTGTGTGTGTGTGTGTGTGTGTGTGTGTGTGTGTGTGTGTGTGTGTGTGTGTGTGTATGGTGTGTGTGTGTGTGTGTGTGAGTGAGTGAGTGAGTGAGTGAGTGAGCCGCCGAACCACGTGAACTTAAACTCGATCCATGTGTGGGATGCAAGTAAGCGGCAACATGTTCCACATTTTTCCGTTTTTCTTGGTCGCCTCCGCTGGCGGCGCCTCTTACCTATACCCAGTAACAATGCCAGAATTACCCGCTCGTTCCCGGTGGCTCTCCGTCGCTCCTTTCTAGTTCCTCTCCTTCTTCTGCTTCTTGTTGTCTGTTGCTACCTCGTTCGCCCGTTTGTATCGTTTTTTTTTTTTGAGTGTCTTCAAACTGTGAGGGTGACCCTCTGCTACGGGAACTTGTACCATTTCACTTACATCCTCCGAAGAAGGCTGGTCCACCAGCCGAAACTGTTAGGAATAAATAAATATTTTATTGTTTTGTTTCCTATACTGCACTAATCTCGAAGTTTATAACTTTTATTACGGTAGCCGGAAGAAAGTCTGATCCTCTCTTCATCTATATATATATATATATATATATATATATATATATATCTATATATATATATATATATATATATATATATATATATATATATATATATATATATATATATATATATATATATATATATATCTTTTTATAGCTGTTTTATGCTCTTGTGCTTATCTCTTAAAGATTCTCTATTTACTTATTTTGAGTTTCACTGTGGAAAATGCTTTTTTAAAGCTCAAGCAGGTCGTATGTATGTATCAACTTTGGTGTGTACGGCTCGGTGCCGCGGGTGAACCACCGAGTGACCGAACCACCTGAGCTTGAACTCAGACCATGTGTTATATGCGAAGAAGTGGAAATTATTTACTTTTCCCCTTTTCTTTGGTCGTTTCTTCAGGGAGCCATTTCCTCTCCTCCTCAGGACAACGCACGGACAACCCACCCGCTTTCAACGAAACTCTGTCCACCGTTTTTTTTTTTTTTTTCACTGACGAACATTTCAGCATAGTTATAGTCACTGCCGCTTCTCTCGCAGGTTTGTTCTCTGAGAGTTCTTCCTTTCTTTTTTTTGGCCCTCTAACTGGTTGGGCTGCTCTCTGTTGTGGGACGTGCCATTTTGCTTACGTCCTCCGAAGAACGCTGGACGACCAGCCAAAACTGTTAGGAGAAAAATAATTGTTTGGTTCATTACGTCGCACTACTCTCCAAGTTCATTATATATATATATATATATATATATATATATATATATATATATATATATATATATATATATATATATATATATATAAACTCTTTTTGTAAGACACGAAGGACAGCGCTTGCCTATGTCAGGTCTTTTTTCGTGCATTCACGTTTATTTCATTGCTGCCAAAGTTTTCTTGTTATTGACAGACAGAGGCCAACAAAATTCTCGCTGCGTCATTATCATATTGACGCAGGTTGAACGCGCTGTGATTATGCTACTTTTACGTCAAAGGCGCCATGTTGGTGAACGAGTATGTTAGGAAGCAATGACTATGACGTCGCGTGCATGCAATCTATATTGCATTTCATAGAAACATGTTTTAAAATTTGAAACGCCAATAATGTACTGGTTGCCTATAGGGAAGCTGTGAAATAATTTTCACGTTACTCTTGGCTTAATAAAACTTTTTGTTTGGCTAGTTGATGCATGGTTACTGTAATGCAAATAAAAAAGATGTGTATCATAAAGGAAAAACAAATAAGGACAGAACAACGATGGCGTAACTCACAACAACATTAATTCTCAGAACATCAGGGGCACATATAACCATAGCAACAATGTCTGCGCTCATCACATCACATGCTCCTCAAGAAACGTGATCAGATTTACAAAAAAAAACAAATAATGAAAAAGCCGCTAAACGAAAAAATCCTAAAAAATGAATTCCCCACGTTGCAGAGCACCAGATATCACCAACACGCATATCTTTCTTCTTTTTAATAAAGTGTGCTTTCGTGATTTGACCCACCAAGGCATCATTACTCTTTCCAAGAACGGGTGACTGGAAAACCCTCGCTCACACTTGAAAGAACCACAGTGCGCATGCAAATGTGCCGAAAAAGTAATATTCAACAGAATGTTCATGCTCCCTAATTCGGTTGTTTATGCACTGGCCTCTTTGGCCAACAAAAACTGTACCGCAACTAAGCGAAATTATGTACACCAAGCCAACCATGCAGGTGGCATACCGCCTCGCGTACATCTTCCGAAACAAAGGGGTGGGGGGGGGGCTATAGTAAAACATTGGTTCTTGCTCTGTGAGTGGTGTTTATTGTCTCTAATCACTTCCTTGACGTTGTATTTGAGCCCAGCTTGTTCACTCCTCAAGGAGATGGTGAGCCAGAAAAGCATGAATCACATTATTGGAGATAATGGCATTACCTTTTACAGGAAGGTCAGTAACCACTTTGGGGCTGCCTTTTACTCACGTCTCACACCTCCAATAGCATTCAGAATCTACTTATAATAATAATAATAATAATAATAATAATAATAATAATAATAATAATAATAATAATAATAATAATAATAATAATAATAATAATAATAATAATAATAATAATAATAATAATCCTGGGGTTCCTTGACGTGAACCTAAATTGAACTAGACGAACCTCCAGTACAGTCGCCTCCATCAAAAATACAGCCGCAATAGCAAGGGTAGGGTCTCGCAACTTTCAGGTTAGCAATTCAGCGCCATAATTTTTAGACCACCACGGCACGGCGTGGCAGAACCTACTTTCTTGTCAAACATATAAGCATAACAACCCCTGCAAATAAGTTTAGCTTTTCCCTTCTAGAAGCACACTACACTGTGTCTTCGTCCATTTTTCTCCGAATCGATCGAATTTCACGTGGTTCCCAACATGGTCCAAGCATAGTTCCCGTTGTTTTATCTTCTGGGTACAATTATCTTCCGACATTTAAATTTTTCTGCGTTTGGATGTTAACGCTTTTGCGTAATTTGGCTTCCTAATTTTCTGCCTTAAATACATGCATATAAACATTACAGAAAAATTTTATGCCTGCCTGTCGGGCAGCGTCATGTCTCACTGAATCTAGCAGCTTTCTGGGCAGTAGGGTTGAGAGCTGGGCTAGTTGGTGAGACATCATTTAACCATATGGTGTAGTAGCGCAATTTTCACGGGGACCAAGAGAACAAGAACACACGACACTCTCTACACTCGCAACTAATTTTATTTCAGAAGCAGCGCATCATATATAAGCACATCATATATAGAAGCAGCACATCATATATTAGTCAGTCATCGGTTTCGTTAAGTGACCGAGAAGCCAGCTACCTCGAAGGACTTAATTGAGATCAGTGTTTGCATGTGTCATACTCTCCTTTTTGTCGTTTCAAAATGTTGTTTCAAACACGTGTGAATTCCCGCAAAATCTTTTTTTGTTTTTTTATTTGATGTTACCCAGGGCTGTTTTTAGTTATGTCATCTTAAAGTGTAAGCGTAACTGCCGTGTACTATCGCTTGAGTCTGCGCAAAAGCTTCTGTTGGCAATGATTCAATGTTTGTAGTTCTTTTCTGTGTCGCTAGGGTTATGGGTTATATATAATGTGCTGCTTCTGAAATAAAATTAGTTGCGAGTGTAGCGAGTGTCGTGTGTTCTTGTTCTCTTTGTCCCCGTGAAAATTGCGCTACTACACCATAAGCTTTCTGGGCGTAAATTGTTTGGTCTTCTGGTCACGCGTGGGCAGGTGTAAAATCTTTATAATTTTTTTTTAGAGAAGACGTTAGATCTTAGGTGGCCAACAACCGTTGGCTAATTTTTGCTAACAAAATGCAAGATTAGAGGTGCCGACACACCACAAGCTATTTTTATTACACATTTTCCGTTCGAGCAACAAAGACTCGCATTCAAAGCAAGTGCTTCGACGCTCCGCATATACACCGGGCGCGCCTTGCGAGTACATAAGCTGCACGTGACGTCACTGACAGGTTCGCTGTGCTAGGTATCTGAGAATGGCGGCCACCATGACCGTTTATCGCACTTGAGAGTGCCAGTGCAAGGGACTAAAGCCCCTCCAGTGCGTCTACAGCTGCTTTTTTAGGTAGCGTGAACCATTGTTTCACCACCATCGCCTTGTTCCGGAGCCTCCGAAAGGAAGTTATTAAGCCACTTTTTTTTCTTTCTTTTCCTTCCCCTTTGTTTCTAAACAGAGGAGAAAGTAAATATTATTTTCTTTGTTCCACAAGTGTTGCCTGGAAGTGTGACAGCTTGGGCTAGTTGGTATGACATGATGATAGCTATAGCGCGAGAACAGAACGACGACACAGAGATAGAGTTCTGCGAACTCTATTTTCTTGACTCCTTGTAGTCAATTAGAAATACTTACGTACCTGAAGTCTTTAAATAAAAATACTGCCGCTGGTTACGATGACATTAAGGTAGAACCAATTAAACATGTCGCCGAATTACTGTGTGGCCCACTGCAGCATATCTGCAATCAAGCTTTTGCCACTGGTATTTTTCCTGATGTCATGAAGATAGCTAAGGTGGTAGTCATCCGAAAGGTGGCTCTCACGACGACTTGAATAACTACTGGCCTATTTCCGTGCTACCTTTATTTTCCAAAGTTTTAGAATATACATTAAAATCACGACTAATGAAGTTTCTTGGTGACCATCAAATGCTTGCAAGGCAACAGTTCGGGTTCCATGAAAAGAAATCAACTGAAATGGTACTCTTGGATATTAAAGAAAAATTACTTATTAACATGGATCATAAGCAATATACTCTTGCAATATTTTTAGACTTCAAAAAGGCGTTTGATTCCATAAAGCATTTCATTTTGTTTCACAAACTCCCTTACTACGGTATTAGAGGTATCATATTAAATTTGATCCGCATTTACTTATCCGACAGGGTACAATTCACTAGTCTAAATGGCTACTCTTCTCAATCTCAGCCAATAAAGTATGGCGTTCCGCAAGGTTCTATTCTGGGACCTTTATTCTTTCTCCTTTACATAAATGATATTGTGAACATACCGCGAACTCCTGACATAATTCTCTATGCAGACGACACGAGTACTTTTTTTTCAGGTAAACATCTAATTGAACTTCAAAATGTAGCTAATAGATGGCTAACTGAACTTTCACACTGGTTGCATCTAAACCAACTTCAACTTAATGTAAAAAAAACTAAATGTATTATTTTCAAGAGCCGTAATAAACCTGACGATCATAATGCCTGTATAATATTTCAAAACTGCGCTATCGAACAGATTTCTAGTTATAAATCTCTAGGTGTTGTTTTTGAAGAGAATATGAGCTGGACACCTCACGTAAACAAGATTCATGCAAATATGTGCAGGTCAATTTCAATACTGTATAAAGTTAGCTCCTTGGTGCCTAAATGGTTGAAACTGCAGTTATATTATGCCCTCGTTCACTCTCATTTGCAATACTGTCTCCTAATCTGGGGTACCACTACTCAAACAAATTTTGATAGATTATTAGTTTTACAAAAAAGAGCTGTCCGTTGCATTGAAAATCTTAAGCGAAATGACCACACAGCGCCATCCTTTTCAAAGCGTAATATACTCAGAATAGATCAGCTATTCCAAATAAGACTTGCTATGCATACACATAGGCAAATTTAGCATGACCCCCAAATCCTGCCCTCCTCATCGTTATCTGTACATTCACAATATCACCTAAGGCAAAATAGACTCAGAACACCTATGTTCCGCACTAAATATGGTACTCAGACACTAGCCTATTTAATGCCACATTTTCTGAATAATCATCGAGAAATCGCTAATATGATCCAGGACAACTGTTCGACATACAGCCTACGGAAAAAAAAGTTAAAGATTACCTCTTGTTTAGCTCCTAATCTTCTCTTTATATTGTGCATTTGCTGTTTTTTTTATTTTTTTCCTATTTTGTTCTATACTGTTTTGTAACATTGATCATCATCAGGGGTTGTATAAACATTTTCATGTCACGCATCATTAGTGTGTACCGAAGGTAACTATTCTACCTATTGTGTTTTGATCGCCTCTGTGTCTGTTATTTTTTGTTTTGTTTTGTTTTTTTCCTTTTCTTGTTACCTGTATTTGCGCGTGTACCGTGGCTTTCCACCCCTGAGCAATGTATGGGTAGGGGGGCCTTTGTCAGGCAGTTGCATCTGCCTTTAGCCCCTTCATCCCAGACCATGACAGTCTGAATAAACTTCTGAATATAATATAAGAAGAACACGAAGCACACAAGTGTGATGGCTTGGGCTAGTTGGTATGACTTGACGATAGTTATAGCGAGAGAACAGGACCTTCGTGTCCTTCTTGTCTCTGTGTCATCGTTCTGTTCTCGCGCTATAACTATCGTCATGTTGTCTGGAATTTCCTCCTAAGCTCGCAAGGAATGCCACCTCGAGGTGGCGCACGAGGCTGCATGACGGGGTCAACGGCCGAGCGGTGGGAAAGCATGAATGAGGTGGAGTGGGCGCGTGAAGGGGTGTGAGCTCTCCAGAGGGCTAGCCGAGAGGTGGGCCATGAATCGGGAAAACAGCAGAAACATCATGGCGGCACCTCCACTTCCGCTGGTAGGAGGACAGGTGTAAAGGAAGTGGGGAAGAACGAGTTGGAGCCAGCAGAAAACGCATGGAGGGGCTGTCAGTGAGACAAGGGACGACAGTGAATTGCTCACGAAGTAGTCTCTGAAGGAAAAGAAGAAGAGAAAATCATGTCATCGTTACTGTCTCTCTCTGAAGGAGGTCATCTTAAGAATGACGAGCAAGGGATTGGTAGTGGAGAGAGAAGGAGCAGGAATGTGGGAAGAAGGGAAGGAGAAAGCAGTACCAGAGAAGGGTCAATGCTATCTGCTCTGGATGCGCACGCACCACGCGCCATCCCCGAGCCGGGACATCTCGCATTCTTTTGTGCTTTCTCCACTTCCTCGAGCGCCAGCTGCACCAAAAGGGAACACAAAGAACTGGTGGGGATGGTGGTAGTAGTGATGAAAAGAAAGCGCCTAATTTTTGCAGCCTGAGGAAGCCGTCGAAAGCGTGAGGCTGGGCGCCAGGGAAGAAATTAGGCTGAACTGGTGTATACTTTTTTAGAGTTTGCTAGCTACGCCGACGCTCGCAAACACAGCTGCACTGCTGCAATACAAAAAAATGGCTGCCTACCCAGAGTTTATAGCGTCCCCACCGTTGCAGCATTGCCAAATCTGCATATACGCTTCACCACGGCAATAACTCGTATTATCTGATAACTGATACGTGTTAATGGAAACGGCGGAGATTTTCATTTTTTATCTACTTTGTACCTTTACTGTTCGATTCTTATGAAGTGACAATGCGCATTGAAAGTTTGTGTATCAACCCTAAAGGAGCAATATTGGTACGAAAACACGTTATTGGTATTTTTTTCATTCATCTTCGATCAGACTTTTGCGCAATGATTAAAAATCTTATCCATGACGTCGCACACGGCAGCTCAAAACATGCTGCCGCCAATGCTGTACCTTTTTCAAAACTGTATTGCACATGCCACGATGAAAATTGAATAAGTTTACATCCATGCCCCGCAAATATTTCTCAAAGTGCCAGACACCGTATACATTCAAAATGTTCGCTTTCGAAAAAAATCAAACTTTCTTAAGTCTGCCATCTACGTGGGTGAAGCCCACTGCGTGCTAGTCGCATCTCTCAGTACTCCAAATAAAGTTTCTCCATTCATCCATATACGACGAGCAAATTTCCACACTATGAGCAGTGACTCTTCTGTGACCGCCTTCTTTCAAAAGCTGTGACTTTAGAACATAGCAATGTAGAAATTTCTGTCGAAGGAATGCAGACACGCAGCTGCCTATGCAGAAAAATGCCGCCGGCGGAACTTTCTTGCCAACCAGCACCTGCTCCGATAGAGGGTATGGTGGGCGGGGTGCCCGCAGTGACGTCACACTGTTTAAACACAGGGAGAGCTCTATACGCGTCTGAGCGAGTTGCTCCAAAACTACCAGTGAAATGCGGATTTGTCACTACAGAGCAAAAGAATAAACCTGCTCCTGATCTACCTGTGAAAAACACCACGAATGAGTAGTCGTGGCCTAGTGGACAGGACTTCGGCTACCGGAAGCGAGACGGTTCGAACCCCACCGTCGGCGCCCAACGGTTCTCAAAGAAAATCGAGAAGCATGGCTACGGGCATCCCCCTTATCCGATGCCCGGTTGTCACAGTGGTTGTTGTGCCTGGGAGCGTTGCGTGAATGCACCTATTACGGCATTGTGTCGAGAGACATGAATGTGGCAACGACCGTGAAGTTGTACATATAGCGCACGAAAAATCTCGGTGTACAGTTGTCTGCTATCATGGAAGATGCTTCGAAGATAAGGGGAAGGGGGTTCGACGTTTATTCACCTTGAAACCCTATTGAGGACTGCGCTGTGGGCGCGGTTCAATCGAAATAGTAAATGCGCAGGCGTGCGTAAAACAATTTTACGCAAACAAAAAAAAACTGTAAAAAAGAAGAGAAATGAAACACGTGTGTTCGCTGCGGAGTTAGAAGAAGGCAGCCCGGTAGGGAGCACGGTGCAGTGCTTTACTTTTATTTTTTCGAAGGAACACCGCGTGCAGGGAGCAAGTGCACGAGCGGAGAGAGCGCAGTCGGAAAATTCCAGCGGGTGAGAAGGGAACCAGCGACCGGTTCTTGCATGACAACGGCACCGGTTCTTGCAGAGCTACCAAAGGGGAAAATACGCGCGCCGCCTGGCCCAGCTTGGGAGGCCGTGCAAAACGCACAGGCATCAGAGGAAGCCAGTCGGCAGCGCACGTCTCTCTACAGAGAAGCGGTCCAACGTTCCCGCCGCGTCCCATTCTCCCTTCGCGGCATTCGCTTTCTGGGCGCGTTTCGAAGCAGAAGCAGAACTTCGGAAGCCGTCATGTCTGCCTGAACACCCGGATTACTTGGATTTATTGGATTACCAGCAGCGACTGTTGGTGAGACTGTCGACCACTCTCTTACCTCTTTTGCTGGGCCCCCCGGGTTGTTAGGCTAGTGCAGCGCTGGTAGCATAGCCTAGTCCTAAAAGGGCTGCCACGTGGACGGCCACGATGGTAGCCCCTTCGCGGGTTCGCCCGATGACTTTCGCTGGTCGTGTACCGAAAGGCACGACCAACCTTGAACTCGCTAAGGCGTTCCTCGAACGCTTTAGGGAGAATGATCTGAAATCCGTTCAGGATTTCGGAGGTAGTAACTTTGAGGTTACTTTCAGGAACAAGGCAGCGGTCGATCGCTTTTTAGCCGATTCCGCGACCATTAAGGTCAAGAACGCCGATATTCGTTTTGAATATCGTGGGCTGCGGACAGTTACTGTCCACGTACTCGAGTACCCCGCCGACGCCAGCGACAGAGTGCTCAGCCGAGCACTTGAGGTCTACGGCAAGGTGCTGGGTATCTCGGACGATAACCTGACCGGTCTCCGGATTGAATCCGGAAACCGACGTGCTCGCATGGAGCTTCGTTCTCCCGTGCCTAACATCACCGATGTAGACGGGCACGTCGTTCGGTGCGAGTACGACGGCTGCGTGCGCTTGTGTCGCAAGTGCAGGCTGCCGGGTCATGAGAGGAAAACGTGCTCCACGCCGTGGTGCGCACGGTGCCAGCAGTGGGGGCATCCCACCTGCGACGCGCCTTGCAAGCGCTGCGGCGAGGATCACCCTCCACACCTCTGCAAGCAGAGGC
Organism: Rhipicephalus microplus; assembly: GCF_013339725.1. Classification (NCBI taxonomy): domain Eukaryota; kingdom Metazoa; phylum Arthropoda; class Arachnida; order Ixodida; family Ixodidae; genus Rhipicephalus; species Rhipicephalus microplus. Next base: position 55,088,880 of record NC_051173.1, read on the forward strand.
TGTATTCGGAGGCAACCACGCGGACCAGTGTGCCGCAGGTCGCGCCTCCGACCGCGGTTAGTGCGCAGGGCCCGGGCGCGCCAGCGCCTGTAACTACGGACAAAGGGGAGCAGGGCAAAGCCATCATGGCCGCACCAGGAGAAGTCGAGGTGGTGGAAAAAAGCGAGAAGAAGGCGCCAGAATCTGTTGAGGCCCTTCCGACGGCTTCGGAGCAGCCGGCGCAACCCGCCACACACATGGCAACACAGAAGGAGGCCACACCTGTCAAGGCCCCTATAAGGCTTTTAACTTGCCCTCGCGGCGGCGGCCGCGAGGGCAAGGTCAACGTCCTCGTCCGGTTCCAGCTGTTCGGAGAGCGCCTCGCCCGAGCACAAACGCCTAGCAGCAACCGCACTGGTGGACGACGATTCGTCGACGTCGACCACTGTGGAAGACTCAGAAATGAGTGCAGGAAGCCCGACTCCGTGCACCTTCTGCAAGTCGGTCGCGTGCGACTGCTCCGAGCTTTCGGACGCATCGTACGCGTCTACACCGGTCTCTCCCGTCGCGGGAGAGAGCGTAGCTTAGCTCGCGATACCGCCGTTTCCTTCCCCTCGCCCTTCCGCTCGCCTCTTTCGCGCAACTCGCGCACTCTTTCTAAACTCTCACCATGGCTTTTCTTTCTCTCACTATCGCTTCTTTCAACTGTCGCGGCCTCTCTCGCGCCGCAAAACAAAACGCAGTTATCGAGCTAGCTCGTGCTAGAAAGGTAGACATCCTCGTCCTACAGGAGACTTACGTCCATCGACTCGGTCAGATCAGGTCCTTCGACGCGACATTTGGCACCAGGTCCTACTGGGGTTATGGCGCGAGCGGTTCGCGGGGCGTGGCCATCGTTTTGATGCCGCGCTTCACGGGTTCCGTGCTGCGCTACTTCAGGGACACTGATGGCCGTTGTTGGGACTCCGGGTCCTGCCGGTCTCGTTTTCGGTAGCTGGCCCCGTCGCAGGATCCATCGTCCAACAATTCAGTGAGAAGAAGCGCCCGAACGAACAACAGAGATTTATTTACATGTGGAGAAGTGGTCAACTGACCCAAAGAGAGAAGAGTGCGTGTGATACAAAACGTCTTCGGCCTTTTATAGCGCCGCGCCGTTGATACTGGGCGCCCCGCATCGTCAGCCAATACGGTGTCTCCGGCCCCTCGGCCACGAGAGAGGGGGAAACACACCTCACAACACATGGAGTGGCACATCCCAACACGAGGTCCATATATGGTCACGGCGCCCTAAAATGTTACCAAACATGGTCACGAACGCACAGCAGACCCCGGAGCTCTCCCGGCGAGGAGGAACCCGAATGGGGAGGTGGGGGTGGACGACACCGTCAGGTCAAGAACCGGTTCTCCCCCAACCTCTTCCTGCTTGGCTCCCCAGGGCCGGTCGTAACAGTCTCTCGCGCGGGGGGGTGAAGATCTCGATGGGCTGAGGTTTGCAGCCACTGTCCGGAGAGATCATCGCCGGCAGTCGGTTTGGTGACGACCGTCTTTGATGAAGTAGAGGGCAACACCTGCTTCATTGAGGGCTCAACAGACATCACATACGCACATGAAAACACAACTACTCAGCCGGTGAGCGCCGGACAATTCCGCCAAACTCCACCAGGCAATTTTCCCCTTTAACTGATATTAAAGGAAATACACAATTTAGTCAAAATGTTACTCACACTTTAAGGTGACACAAAACAACAACACTGGAAGCACACCGAACCCGAAACCCTGGATAGCCATGTCTTCAACGTTTTCAAACAAGTACACCTAAAAGAGTAAAAAAAACAATCACTAGCTCTTGTCTAGGTCAGGAAAAAAAATGCCAAAGTTCTCGAGACATCCTCTCGCGTCAGGGGCATCGACTTAAGCCATCAGCGTTGCCATGGAGTACACCCTTTTTGTAGCGTATTTCAAACGTATATTGTTGCAAAACGAGGCTCCAACGCAGCAGGCGGCCGTTCTTAGAGGACATGGTCTGTAGCCAGGTGAGAGGACAGTGGTCAACTTCCACAATGAACTTGCTTCCGGCAATATAACAAGCCAGTTTCTGGACTGCCCAAACCAAGCACGCACATTCCTTTTCGCTAGCGCTGTAAACCTGCTCGCGAAGGGTGAGTTTCCGGCTAACATATAGGACGGGATGCTCTTGATCCCCCTCATCCCTTTGACTAAGAACTGCCCCCATGCCTCTATCCCTAGCGTCGCATTGGACTATGAAAGGCCTCGAGTAGTCCGGTGAACTAAGCAAAGGTTGGCTCGACAAGGCCGCTTTCAAAACGCGGAAAGCCTTTTCTTTCTCCTCATCCCAGTCGACCATTTGGGGCTCGGTCTTGCGCAACGCGTCAGTAAGAGTGCTGGCAATGTCGGAATATCTAGGGATGTACTTACGATAGTAACCAGCTATTCCAAGAAAAGCCCAAATATCGGTTTTCGTTCGGGGCTGGGGAAAGTCTCGGATAGCTGCCACTTTCATTTCAGAGAGACGGCGATGCCCTCGACCGATAACATGCCCGAGATAGAGTACCTCTGTTTGTGCTAGCTGACACTTGGGCGCCTTTACCGTTAAACCTGCTTCGCGTAGGCGTGTCAGTACTGCTCTCAAATGCGTCAAGTGTTCTGGCCAGGACGAGAAAAACACGGCGACGTCGTCCAAGTAAGGCAATGCGAAGTCCTCTTGACCACGCAAAACCTTATCCATTAAGTTGGAAAAACAGTAAGGCGCGTTCTTTAGGCCGAAACTCAACACTTTAGGGCGGAATGTCCCCAATGGTGAAATAAATGCAGCATACCGGCTCGCCCTCTCGGTAAGCGGCACCTGCCAGTAACCTCCCACTAGGTCTAGCGTTGAGATAAATTGCGCGCTGCTTACCCTCTCGACGCGTTCCTCAATGTGGGGAATTGGGTATGTCTGATCCTTGGTGATGAGGTTTAACTTACGATAGTCTACGCAAGGACGCGGAGCTTTGCCGGGTACCTCCACGAGAATTAACGGGGAAGTGTAATCACTTTCACACGGCTCAATCACACCCAATTCCAGCATCCTGTTAACCTCTGCTTTTATTAGCTCAAGCCGGCGAGGTGACACCCGATACGTCTTAGATCTTACCGGTTCCGACGAGGTAAGCTCTATGTCATGAGTGAGGACGGATGTCCGGCCTGGCTCGCTTACAAATCTGTCCTGAAACTCGGTCAAAAGACCACGCAATTCCTGCTTCTGCTTCGTTGTTAGTTGTGACTTTGATACTAAATCCTCAACTCTTTTCTCGATCGGGACTTCGCCCGATTCGGGAGCAAATTCAGGGATTTCTGCCGGAACCTCTTCCGGAACATTTAAAGTCATGTTCACGATGGCTTCCCTCTCTTTGTAGGGTTTGAGTAAGTTGCTATGATACACCTGGTGTGCCTTACGACTTCCTGGTAATTTTACCACATAGTTGGTGTCAGACAATTTTCGAGTAATTTCGGCCGGGCCGACCCATTGCACTTCAAGCTTATTCTTTTGGGAGGGCCTCAACAACATGACCCTGTCTCCTACAGCAAAGTGTCGCGCTTTAGCGGTCCGATTGTAGTAAAGCTTAGCCTTCTGCTGTGCTTTGGTCATCGCACTCTCGGTCAGTTCTTGGGCTGTTGTTAGACGATCCAATAAGGTGAGGACATATTCCACTACTACAGGATCATCACCCTGACCTTCCCACGACTCTCTCAGCATACGAAGAGGAGACCGCAGTCTGCGGCCGTAAACAAGTTCCGCTGGCGTAAACCCTGTTGTCTCATGTGGTGCAGTTCTTAGTGCAAACATCGTTGCAGGTAAGCACATTTCCCAGTCAGTTTTCCGTTCAAAACATAAGGCTCTTAACACTCGCTTCATCACGGAGTGAAGCTTTTCTATCGAGTTCGACTGCGGATGGTAGACTGAACTATGCAATAATTTCACGCCACACCGCTCTAGAAAGGTTGTCGTTAAGGCACTCGTGAAAATGGTGCCCTGGTCTGATTGTATCTCGGCAGGAAAGCCTACCCGGGCAAACACGGACAGAAGTGCGTTCACTACTTCGACGGAACTTAGCTCTTTTAGCGGGACCGCCTCTGGAAATTTAGTAGCTGGGCAGATTAAGGTCAGGATGTGACGGTAGCCTGAAGTTGTCTTGGGCAAAGGACCTACTGTGTCAATTACCAACCGACGAAAGGGTTCCGTGATTACGGGTACCAGCTTCATTGGAAATTTCGCCTTATCTCCCGGCTTACCCACTCGCTGACACACATCGCAAGATTTTACAAACCTCTCTACATCTTTAAAGCATCCAGGCCAGTAGTATTCTGTAAGAGACGATTTTTCGTCTTCTTTACGCCTAAGTGGCCTGACCATGATTCTCCATGCACCAAACTAAGCAAATCCTGACGATACGCCTGAGGTACGACTACCTGGTCAAATTCTACTCCTCGCCTATCTAGATATTTTCGATAGAGTATGCCGCTCCTCTCTTGGAATCTCACATTTCGTTTGGCGATTCCCTCTTTCGAACTGTCCTGGAATTGCTTAAGCGTTGGGTCACCCTTTTGTTCGGTTATTAATGAAGCGGGGCTCACCTGCAGCAGCCGACTGAAATTATCCGAAGTTGGCATGACACACATCTCTTTTGTAGTTCCTAGTACCTGGAATGTGTCACCCTCTGTGCTATCCTCTGTACTACCAGGAATCGGCTTGAGAGCAATGGCATTCTCTATTTGCTCGGTCAACGAGGCGTAATTGACCCCTTCCAATTCGGGAGGAGGTTCAACGTCGCCTTTAGGAATGGTTGCCTCCGCGACTACGGCTTCTGCAGCCTGTTCTCGCACAAGTCGATTAGTTACCGTGGTGTCCAACTCGCAACCAGGCCCGTTGTCGATTTGAGGCTTGTTTGCCTCAGTGAATGTTGCTCTCGCAGCCAGCGCACGTGCCTTTGATCTAGTCAGTGCCTGCACTATGCCTTCTCCCAACGTTAGACCTTTCTCCTTCAGCATTTGATCTGACTTATTTGAAAATAAGTAAGGATACTGAGGGGGTAGATATGGCGATACCGCGGCTTCTGTTTCCAATGTTCCAAATGCGCCTTTAAGGACAACTTTAGCTACGGGAAGGCACTGACTGTTTGCTTCTACGGCTTGTCTAATCCAGGCACAGTCTCCTGAATACTGTCCGGACTGAACAAAAGACGGATGAACTACGTCCATAGTGGCTGCGGAGTCTCTAAGAACCCGACACTGCTTGCCGTTCACGGTAAGGTCGTACATATAGGGCTCTAACAACTTCATGTTCTCGTCGGCTTCATTTATAGATAAAAAGGCCACCTTTTCTTTCGGGCAGTCTTTCGCGAAGTGCCCTGTTTCGTGGCAATTGAAACAAGCAGCCGGTTTTCTCGCCTCAAATTTCCTTTTGCTTGCCTCTGCCGACACCCCATGGTTAGATGAATTGTTTTCCTCACCCTTTTGTGCGAGACTTGTCGGTTGTTTTCTAAACGGCGCCTTATTCGGCCGTAGGAATTTTTCCCTTTTAGGCTCGCTGTTTGCCCCGAGGGCGCGGCGCGTAACGAATTCTTCAGCGAGCTCTGCGGCTTTTGTTACGGTGTTCACGTCTGGTCTATCCTGAACCCAGAACCTCACCTTTTCTGGTAACCTTTGATAGAATTGTTCCAGACCGATACACTCGAGCACCTTGTCATGATTCCCATACGCCTTTGCCTCTTTCAGCCACTCCCCCATGTTGGCCATTAACTTGTAAGCAAACTCCGGGTATGAATCATTGCTCTCTTTTACGGCGTTGCGAAATTTTTGTCTGAAACCTTCCGCTGACAACCTGTATTCTTGAGAAGGCTCGACTTTACCTCACTGTACTCGTCAGCCTCCTCTTTCGTGAGGCGCGCGATTACTTCTGAGGCCTCCCCCGGAAGTAGGGACAACAAGCGTTGAGACCATGTATCCTGGCTGAAACCTTGCCTTTCACAAGTTCTCTCAAAGTTGACGAGGAACAGCCCAATGTCCTCCCCTAGCTTGTACGATCTCATTAGGTCCGTCATTTTGAACCTGACCCGCTCTGCTGTACCGGATGCCTCGCTGCCTCCTGCTCTACTATTATGGCTAATCTGTAAATCGAGGCGCTTCATTTCAAGCTCGTGCTTTCGCATCTTATCTGCTTCGGCTTCTGCCGCTTTCCTTTCGGCCTCCGCCGCCTTTTCTTCGGCCTCGGCCGCCTTTCTTTCGACCTCTGCCGCTTGCCTCTCCTGAATCTCCTCGACACATTCTGACAGCTCGTCATCCTCCGCCCCCAATGCGAGAATCGCCTCTATCAGCTCTGGCTTTCTTTGAGAGTTCGACACCTCCAGATTCAACTCCCTTGCAAGTAGCAACAACATGGACTTTCGCAGGGATTTCAGATTCATGGCTGCTTCCAGTACCGCTGTCTCTGTTCCACAAAGATTCCTGTTCTGCAACTAATTAACCTTGACGGCAACGACTGCTCTAGATACCTGCCTTGCCTCAAGTTTTCCGTTAACTTAGTCTACAAATAAAGCTTCAAAAGCTCTTACACGGAATCCTGCCCTGTCACTGTTAACCTTGACGCCACTGACAGAAAGAGCTTAACCAAGCTATCACACAATTTCTGCCTGACGCAAGTTACCTGTTAACCCAATGACCAAGACAGCCCCTCTCTACCAGCTTTTACTTAACACATAGAGTAAATGCCTGGTAAAATTTAACAGAGAAAGCCGGCACTCACCCAGTTCGCAGTCATGTCTCCGGCGTCGTGCTTCTCTCATAAGTGCCGTTCGATTCCCTCTGGAAGTCGATGAGCTCTTGTAATCCTTCTCCTGTCGTCCCGTTGTTGAACTTCGGGCTCACTCCGTCCAGTGGTCGCTTTCGGGGTTATAAGCATCCCGTCGCTGCCATCCAGTTGTTGGGACTCCGGGTCCTGCCGGTCTCGTTTTCAGTAGCTGGCCCCGTCGCAGGATCCATCGTCCAACAATTCAGTGAGAAGAAGCGCCCGAACGAACAACAGAGATTTATTTACATGTGGAGAAGTGGTCAACTGACCCAAAGAGAGAAGAGTGCGTGTGATACAAAACGTCTTCGGCATTTTATAGCGCCGCGCCGTTGACACTGGGCGCCCCGTCCGCATCGTCAGCCAATACGGTGTCTCCGGCCCCTCGGCCACGAGAGAGGGGGAAACACACCTCACAACACATGGAGTGGCACATCCCAACACGAGGTCCATATATGGTCACGGCGCCCTAAAATGTTACCAAACTTGGTCACGAACGCACAGCAGACCCAGGAGCTCTCCCGGCGAGGAGGAACCCGAATGGGGAGGTGGGGGTGGACGACACCATCAGGTCAAGAACCGGTTCTCCCCCAACCTCTTCCTGCTTGGCTCCCCAGGGCCGGTCGTAACACCGTCTAATGTGGATGGACCTCGATTCTGGCATTCGCATCGTCAACGTGTATGCTCCAAACGACCTCCGCTCGCAGAAAGAATTCTTTGCCGCATTGGATAACCACCTAGTCGGCCCCTCTCGAGTCGTACTGGTGGGGGATTTCAATTGCGTGCTAGATCCCATTGACCGTCGAACTTTCAGAGGCACTCCTCCGAAATGGTCAGATAGGCGTGGCGAAGGCGTACTGCGCGAGCTAGTCGACGAGCTGGGGCTGATCGATGCTTGGCGCGCTCTTCGGCCGGCCCAGTCAGGAATGACTTGGACTGGCAGGAATGCGCGAAGCAGGATCGACCGCTTTTACGTCTCGCCGTCACTGGCTCCCAGTATGCCTTCCGCGTGGTTAGTTTCCTCGGCTTTAAGCGACCACAGCCTCCTTATCTTAAGACTCGCCGGCACAGACATCGCAGCTCAGGGTAAGCGGCCGTGGCGCCTAAACGCCCGGCTCTTAAACGACAGAGAAATACTCGTCGACGTGGCGCGTTTAATACAACGCAAGGTACACGCAACACCAGAGCTAGACGGCGACAGGTGGGACGAAGTGAAGGCCGACGTCGCGGAATGCTTTCGGTCGTGGGGCAAGCGCCGAGCGCGGGAGGATCGCGAGGAGATAAGAATTATCTCCGGTGTGATCCTCCTGCTGTCTCGGCCGGAGTCCACCGGCCCTGGCATTGCGTCTGCGCTGGCTACGCTTCGTAAAGAGCTAAGAGTAGCGCTCCAGCGACGATGGGACGGCCTCAAGGCCGTCGCTCGCGCTGTGAGATGGGAAATGGAAGCTTGGTGTAGTCGAACCATTTTGCGGCGACATCTAGCTAGGAAACACACGCCTCTGATGTCCCTCATCGATCCAGAGACAGGTAGCTCAGTGGAAACGCCGGACGGGGTGCTTGAGGTGGCAAAGCGGTTCTATGAGAACCTTTACGCTGAGTCAACTCCGCCCTCGGCCGCCTTTCCGTTCGTAAAAAACGATCAGGTATTCGAGCTCTGCGACTCTCCCTTCGTGGAGGAGGAGCTCCACGCGGCCTTGGTGACTATGAAGCGTAATCGTAGCCCGGGCACCGACGGTTTGACGGTGGAATTTTACGTCAAACTGTGGGAAGTGCTCGGGAAGCCTTTCACCGCTCTGGTGAATAGGCTGCTGCGTGAAGGGACACTGTCAACGACTCAGAGGAAGGGGCTGATCACTCTCCTTTGCAAGGACGAGTCGAGACGCACCGACCTCAGGGCGTGGCGCCCCATCACACTACTCAACTGCGACTACAAGCTCATAGCCAAATGCCTGTCTGTTAGGCTCACTCCAGTACTCAGTACTGTTTTGGGACCATACCAGGCATGCTGCGTTAAAGGACGATCCTGCCAATTACATGGCTTCGCGATTAGAGACTTGATTGAATGGGCGAATGCACGGGACCTCCCGGGCATTGTATGCTCATTCGATCAAGAAAAGGCGTTCGACAGAATAAGCCATCACTTCATCTTCCATGTTTTAAACGAGGCAGGATTTAGTGACAGGTTCGTTAGCATGATTAGAGCTCTGTATTCTCGGCCAACGTCTGCTGTCATCATACAGGATCGCGTCTCGGAGTCGTTTGACGTGTGCAGGGGGGTCAGGCAGGGCGACCCGCTCTCGCCTGCCCTGTACGTGCTCGCGTTCGAACCGCTTCTGCAGCGACTGTCTGGCGACAGCCGACTTTCTCAGTTTCCCCTTCCACCGGGCGCCCCTCCCGTCGCGCTGTTTGCCTACGCAGACGACTTGTCTATCGTAGTCCAAAACGAGGCAACCGTTTGCACCGTCTTGGAAGTTTTGGAAGGCCGTCTTGGAAGTTTTGCACCGTCTTGGAAGGCCGTACGCGTGCCAACTGTGTCCTGCTACTTTCAAATCCTTGGATAGGTTATAAGAGCACACGATCACCTACACTGGCGAACGGCCGCACAAATGCGACTTATGCGGGAAGAGTTTGACCTCAAGAGGGGCCATTGCTCAGCACAAGCGCATTCATGCGGGTATAAAGAAGTTCGCTTGTAACCTCTGCAGCTTCAAGTTTGTTACTAGCGTAGAACTAACTCGGCACACCCGCACACATACAGGCGAGAAGCCGTACGTGTGCCGCATATGTCCTGCAGCATTCGCCCTCTATGGAACGCTGAAAACGCACACTTTAACCCACACTGGTGAGCGGCCGTTCAAGTGTGACGTATGCGAGGAGGCCTTCACCTGAAAATCCAACCTCGTGTACCATAAGCTTATTTGTAACTAGAAAAGTATTTAAGCTTCAAGGTCGATTCTGTACCAGCACATATTGTTTCTAGAAGCTGTCACCCGCACGCCCGTGCACGTGCACACTGTTGAGTAGCCGCACACCATTTCTGATGTCCGCTTGCATTCGCCTACAAATGCGATCAACACTCATGTACAAACGTCAATAAACTTCATCGTTATCATTGAATCTGTTTTCAATAGTGAAGTGTGGCTGTGTTAGACGTTCCCATTTCCGGTGGCAGCCTGGACTGTACTTTTGACGACACCATGTTCAGTACAATTACACGGGCTAAGATTTGACCTCCCAACTATGATGGTGATGCGCTGTGTTTAATGACATAAGAGCCAGCAGGGTCATGGAATGCCATGAGAGGTAAAGAAATTCCTATGTGTTGAGCATGAAATTATACAGAGTTGCAATGGCGGATGTAGCGTGGCTTTATAGGGGCCCTAACCCCCGAATGCAGAGATGTTACTTGGCTCGCGACTTCAACTTAACTTGAGCAAGTCGGCGCGAAGCAAGCAGCGGACTTCAAAACGCCCAAGTCAGCCTTCGCGTTTCATAGATGCTCAGGCTATCTTGCTTGGTCAAGTCAAGAACGAGCTTCAAAGCAGAAACACGCTGCTCGCCTGCTAACGAGGGTAATCATGAAGTTGTTCGCGTAAGGCATGCATTACACCAAAAAAATACCCTACGTTTTAAAATAACTATAAAAACGAAGGGCCACAAGCATATTCTTGACATTTTACGGCTAACGAGCGGCACGTGGTGCCTGCCGTCACAGCGATGCGCAGTGTTGCTTCTGTAAAGCGTTCGTTGCCCGCTGGTTTTAGTGGCCACCCAAATGCGGTGCGTTTCTCCACGGTTGCTTGTTTGGAGGAGAAACAAGCATCGCGTTGGGTTCTTTCGTCGTTTTTTTTTTCTCAATCGAACGCCATGGCATGTATTTGTGCTGACCTGGCTCACGAGGTGACGCGATTTTCACGGTATTTGCCTCTGTTCGCCTGTGTGCATGCCTGTAATGGGCTAGGTCGCAGTTATTATGAAAAAAAAACAAGTTCTGGGAACAAATGTGATTCGTATCCTTTTGTTGAGCTTGGTAAACAAGAGAAAAAGCGGGGGTCAGGACATTGCCCTCAGCAGAATTCTGTCTCGCGGGGTGCAGCAATGCATCGCTGCATGGTGGTGACGCGGATGAAAAAACCCGTGATAGCGGCACCTCTTTTTTGTGTGTGTGTAATTTTACGTAGCGTTGTGCTACAAGCGATGCCTTTCTGAGCGAGAAACAGCGCCCTAGATGGAACGAAAGGATAGACGAGGCACACGGACACAGCACCGAGTCAATTTTTTTTTTTTACCGAAAGAGACGGAAAGTGTCGTCGTGTTATAGAAAAACAGAAATAGCCTTTGCGGTTACGGAACACTTCGGCGTTGTCGACACCGGGGCTATTAATACGCACGTGTGTGTAGTCGACACAACCTGTAACGCAAGGGAACTCAGCCACTTCATAACAGTCCGCCGGTTGCGGAAAGCGCACCAGCATCGCGTACAGGTGCTTTGCGATGAGTAACGTAGCTTTTCCGACTGCACGGCACACTGTCGACTACGGAATGCGAACGAAATTTCCGGTGACTGGTTGGAATGTGCCAGCGCTGTAAAACCTGAGAGCCATCAGTAGCTGTAACACTGGATGCACGGGCTGTCTTCGGTTGTCCCCACTTTCACGGAGCGGCAACATAACGAGCAGCTGCCCCACGGCGTTCTTCATGAATCTGTACCTAGCGTAGAATTGTTGCTCATCGTACAACTCCATCGGATTTCCTTGGTCACGTAAAGTGGTTCCAAGAATCTTCGGCAGGCAGTGCGCCTCAAAAAATGCTACGCTTATGGCGAGGCAAGCAAAGTCGAAAGCGGCCACCTTTCACGCGACGTCCATTCGAGAGGCGGCCATGTTGGAATAACGCGTGAAGTCGCTTTCAAGCTAGCCCCGCAGCTGACTTGAAACTTGCCCTGACTTCGACCGAGCCAAGTCGCCTTCAAGTCATCCGCAAGTTCGAGAACGATTTATGGCGACCGGCAAGACTGTCTTGAGTCAAGAACGAGTAAAGTACGAGTCAAGTAACATCTCTGCATTCGGGGGTAAGACAGCGGGCGTTCAGATACCCACGGTACCGCACGTAAATGTGAGAATCTGGCTTAAGTCCAACTCTTTGACAGATAAGGTTACCTCGTAAAATCGGGCATAAACTCTGTCTACAACGTGTGCAGTTTGCACGAAAAGAAATTTTCGCAGCGTTGTTCAAGCTGAATACTAATATCACTCACCGCAAGATCCGCGCAGAGAAGTAGCAGATTACTGGATAAACTTTTGCGCGATCTAACTGCTTTTTGGTTCGGGATAGACTGCACAGATATAAGCCAGGACATCTTTCTTCGCTATAGCCTCTCAGGCCCGCTCGATTGTGCATTTCTGTTATTCAACCTCCGAGCTGAGAAGCGCTATCCGCCACCTTTCCAGGACAAACAGGTTTTAAAAACTTGCTGGAGTGGGAGTTCCTGCAATGCTTTGCCAGCAGTAGTCAAGCCATCTTCCACCCTCCAGAGATCTAAAAAAAAATGCTATTTTCTGGTGGTGCCCTCTTAACATCAAGTGGCTTTGATTTGTTAGTCTCAAGGCTATGTCAGATATAAACTCAAAGATAGTTGTTTCTAGTGAAATAATCCGCAGAGACGAGTATTGGTGACATATTCTCCAATAAAATATGCCTTGAATTTGAGGCTTACAATAAAAAATTGGCAACACAAGGACGCACGAGGAGCACTGTTTGACCCGAAAAGGTTGCCGCGTTAAACTCGTTCGGCATTGAATAGGTCTATAGACCCATTCCTGTTTGTAAACACGGTAGGCACCGAGTGACGTCACGGCACGTTGGCTCCACCCAGTCAACCCAGCTAAAAGCGTGCCACCAGCCATTATGAACACGTGACAACGTGTGGAGCAGGTGCGCAAGCTGCCTTTGAGAACAGCGCGTCGCGACGCTTCTCGCATGTTTACAAGCTGCGGCTGCAGCAGAGGAAGTTGCAGTCGCTGTAGAGGGGTTCTGAAAGGAACATATTAACTATGTTGGCATGTAGCTCTAGCTTTGAAAACCTCATCAAACATATGGGGTGCCTTAACTGCGGAAATGTACCTCAATTGCGAAATATCGTCGTTGCTGCAGCCTACGTCACACGTACACACTTTAGTTTGTACTAATGCAAGGACAGACCCAGTTCTGCAAGAGGCCCTGGAGTACAATTTGGAAATGCGTGGTGTAAAAATACGCGGCCATGAATTGTTGCACAGTAAATCCTCACATATGATAAATGTGCCGGAGAAGTTATTCATGCAAATGGCCTGAACAACCTCGGTGACATTTTCATCCCCAACACGCTTGCGATAATGTGTTTTTAAGGTCCACGGATCAATTCCGTACGCTGAAGCCGACGCCACGAAATGCGTACGACTGCGCAAGTTTCTTGCGTGATGTTTTTTTTTTGTGAATTCACACAGAATTTAAAATCTAGTGAAGTGCACCAGAGCCAGAACAGGGCACCGGTGTCAGGTGTGTCATCACAGCCGTATGAAATTATAAAAAAAAACAGTAATTTATCCTTTCCTTCGCTGCTACTTAACCGTACTCACGCAGAAATAAACACATGCTCGATCGTTGGCTCGATGACTCGTGACACCTTTATTTCACGTCAGTATGGTGATATCATTTCGACGTGTCGAAGACTTTTGCAGTTATATCAACAATGGCAACCATGAAAAATGCTTCGCATATGACAATGCTATCCAGAAAGTTTACGTGCTTTGAAGTAAACGTGCTCGATAAGCCTCCACGGCTTATTAAAAAAACGTAATTCTATAGCTTATTCCAACGCTCGAGAGAGCTAATAGCGCTTCAGGGGCGAAGCTCCTTAAAGCGGCACCCATTCGACCCTCGTCGTAGTACGTAACATGTCTTACGCTTTGACCTGCAAGGTGGTGCCGGTGACAGATTTCTCCGGTGCATTGTTGAACAATAAAAAATTCGCAGCGTGCGCGTTAACTAAAAGCCGAATTGCCCTGTCTCTCATTCCCCATTAGCAGCCATTGGCATGTACAATGAGCACTGTCTGACAAGAATAGGTTGCTACGCTATGCTCGCTGGGCGTAACCTCCTTGGTTTTAGAAAGGTTTGACGAGTGTTGGGCCGTAGTGCCAACAATACAGTGAACTAGTATATACCATGAACTCGAGGTGGTTAAAGGGCCACTCACCAGGTTTGAGAATTTTGAGCTGACAAGCGCAATCCGCAGACGAGGCGTTCATGATCACGTCTGCCGAAATTCGCAACAATACGCGCTGCGGAAATGGGTCAGATTTCAAGATTAAGAGCCCTTACACGCGTTAGCTGCACACCCGGGACCCCTGCCGCCCGCCAACGGATAGCAAAATGGCGGCTCGGCGCCAAAATGCGACACAAGCGCTATCCGCATGAGCGGCTGTGATGCGCATTCTGGTTCGACGATGCGACGCTGGTGACGCTGGTAACCATTTGGCGGAGGTTCAGTTATCGAGGTCGGCCACCATCACCAACAGCATACGACGCTCAGAAGTTCTTGAATGCGTTGGTTCAAGCCTCCGCGTTTATCATGAAATCGAGGCTGTTGTATTTTCACAACGCGTTTTTCGGCCGCAAGTGTTGCGCCGCCGCAGTCATCCATCTGTATTCGAGGCTAATTACGCGCTCCCTTTTTGTTGTTGTCGTCGTCGTTACCGCTTACGGGTCGTATCGTTCGAGTTGCATTTGGCGCGATGGCGATCTTTTACAGTTAGCAAGAATGCGGGAGCGAACACGCACAAACACTTTGTATTACAATGAAGAAAAGGCCTACAGTGACAGTGGCATTGCAGGCTGTGATACCGTGATGCTATCTACAAATAGCTGAAGGAATTGACTGGTCAGTAATGTTTATGATTGGGCACTGGTGTATATCGCTGTGCGCGGCTTGCTGACGCGCTCTTTACTTCTCTCTATACAAGTTCTCGTTTGCTCTATAACATGTCACAATGAGCTCGACAAGTATTGAAGTAATTGAAGTTTCAGCCTAGAAGAAAATGTTTAGCATGGGTGATATATTCATTAAAGCGGGAATTAAATGTATGTGCATATCAAGTTGTCATGCTTCATATTAGAGGCGCTATAGCTTGTTTTTAAAGAATCAAAATATGAAGCATAATGTGTGTTTACATTTTATTCAAGACACCTTGTTGCTGTCGAAAACACATGTCTGCATTTTTTTGTTGGTGTACGTAAAAAATGACACCACAAACATCGGTGTTTATTTTAACTCATCTGAAGGTTTCACAATTTATTTGCTACAACCCATTCACTTCTACACTCCTGTTGCTCACCTCATCTTTTCCCATTGGCAATATGGTTCATTACATACCCCGACACAGCCTCAATGTTACATGGACTAACATGATGTCATAAGCAAGTTTTCATTTCAGAATATTAGGTTTCTCCACCCTCTTGAATGTTCTGTGGATGATATTTTTGGTGCTTCAGCTTCCTTTTCTTCCGTTTGAGTAATTGTTAGCAGGAAATCTTCTGTTTAGCTATGTTCACTGTAGTCCAGTGAAAGGCATGTTTCAAATGAAATGCATTTTTCTTTTCGGACGCCAATGAAACCATGAATCTCGTTCAATGACGCATATTTGTGCTCACTCTAGGTAAACCTTATTTCTCATCACTCAATATCTGTCTCTTCTGGGGAGCCTGAAGTCCTCCATTTCATATTCTGCTAGCTGGCGCAGAGTGCCAAATGGAGTAAATCATGGGCAGCATCTAAGGCATTCCCTCTTTGATCAGTTGAGGTGTGCACAACGTCTCCTTCTGAGACACATTTGTAGCTATCGGTCATTTTGGGGCATAATTGTATCAGTAAATTCAAATTATTTGTCACCTCTGCATTTCATGAATTTTAAGATTCTTGCAAAGAAACCTTGCTGAAAATGTAAATGTGTTGAAATGTGTAAGGCTTCAGAAGAGACAAGATCACTTCTTTTCGCTTCAACTCTGGCTACGTAAACAAGAACAGCCACAACGTAGTGTAATACGCTGTGCAAGACCATTCTATTGGCACAAGGCATGGCCTTGGCTTTAACTAGCTGTCCTCGGGACAACTTGTCATGCAATTTGTGATGTCTTCCTTTTTGGCTGCCAAGTTAACCAGTATAGATTATTTTGCAAAATATGCCACATTTTCCTGAATTCTGACTGGTGTGAAAGTGCTTGAGCTTCAGCACTTTATTCATTTGTACGCATGTCCTTCTATTCTAAATGTGCATGTAATGTGTGCCTTCACATTATGCGTACACATGGTCATGGTAACAATCGACAATACTGAAGTGAGCACCAGAATGTGTGTGGACTGCCACAGGGGTGTAGGCAAATTTTTTTTGTGTGTGTATGGCCATGGAATTGGAGGAGGGGCACCACTATGATATTAAGTGGGGCCCGGTTCATGGATGTGATCGAGCATCATCTTGCACTCTGTATACTACGGGGGGGGGGGGGGGGAATATTCGAAAAACAGAAAAATGTATGAGCCCGGTGTGCCAACCCTTGGCTTTACCACTGGGCTGCATCAACGTTGTATGCCTTGCCCTACTAAGCATAAGATGTGTATGCACAGCCTCTTTCCACTGACTACAGGGTGAACATGATGTGACGTGTGTAGTTTAGATGGGGCAGTGGCATGCTAATGTTTTTGTTGTATCATCCTAAAATTAAATATCAGTCATGTTGTACCAGGCCATCGAGCCGTTTCGTTCTGTTACCTGTGGTATTAATGTAAATGTAGTGGGTAGATCACTAATTGTTTTCTCCTGCTAAGATGAAGTGTTCTCTGCTGATAACATGAGTCTCTTTCATATTGCTCTTGTAATACTGAAGCATCATCAGCAAATTGCAAGCCATTCTTGAGTCAGTCTGATGAGACATTTTGTCTGCCTGTGACAGTCTGTTGCCATAGAGCAGAATAGGATTGGCTCAACATACTCATGAACACCCCAAGAAGATGATTACTTGCAGTGTTATTACTTTTGTAATATGTGAAATACTCTATCTGTAGCTGTTGTTTCACTAGAAAATTTTGCTTCAGAAAAACCACGTTACTGAAAAAAAAAAGTGTGTTTTGATTTGCAGTAAATATACATCTTGCTCTCTTCCCTTGTCTTGAACCAGACTATCACAGGATCCTTATACAAATTGAATATTGATTTTAATTATTGCTTTTTAATGTCACCACTGTGAGAACAAATAGCAGTAGATAAAAATCCACCTGTGGTATTTCTTCTTCTCACAGTGGTGATACATAGTGCCAAATATCATTCATGCATTTATTGAGTATAATGCATTACAAGTGCAGAGGGGGCACCAAACCCTACAAAACAAGGTCCTGGTGGCTGACCATCTGCCACTACATTTTATTTTAAAAATGTATAGCAGAGTGATAGTGTCAAAAGGTCAGCACTTGCTAAAAAATATAAAATGAAATGACATGCACAGCTTCCCAGTATCTGTCTTTTATTCTAAACTAAACCAAGATAACACACTGATTAAAACTTAAAATGGGTTCAGTGGTGTCATAGAAAAAAAGGTTTACCTTCTAGCACACGTGTATTACTTCTAGCAAGCTGCTTAAATGGACAATGAGATGAAAGCTTGCAACAAATGACATGGGATAGAACATTGAGCCACATGTGCTATCGTACTAATTGTAAACTTCTGCAACATGTGAGCAATCAATCTATAATTTTGTCAGAATAACTTTTGCATCCTCTAATGAAAGACAATAATGGTTTCAATACACAAGGTAGTTTATTAGTAGCTTGCATAGGATATAGCATAGGGTACACAGGAAAACATGTCACGTTGTTCTTGGGTTGTAGTACAGAGACAGTGGGATTGGGCGTGTTGGTATAACATCATCAAGGGTGCTTACCAGCGCAAACGACAGGGCAGGAGGGGACAGGAGAAGAGACGAGACAGAGCGCTGAACTGCCAACAATTTATTTATTGTTAAGGTATTCGCTTTTATACAGTTACCAGTCGCACTAGTCATGCGCGAAACACAATGACAATGCATAAGTACATCACATTGACAAGCAAAGGAACAACTTTTCCTTATGGGTGAGCGCGACGGAAGGTGTGCTAACACAAGCATCTTTCAATGAGCAAATCTTTTCTGCCTCTATGATCTCGCGTGTGGTACAATCCCTGCATCTAGGAACAATAGAACACTCTGAAAATATTGGCCGGCAGCCACACGTGCTGTAGTGAACGGACAGCCATCCATGTTTATAGTGATCCACATTGTACATATGTTCCCTCAGCCTCTCATTTACACAACGACCTGTTTGACCGACGTAATACCTTCCACACGATAACAGCAGCTGATACACCACATTACAGATGCAATCTATGAATTTATTTGCATGCTTTGTAGAGCAACCGAGGGTAGGTCTGGATGGAGGAACGGACAGCTTGCACAGGCGACTCAATTTTTGAGGGGCCGTAAAGACCACCTTCACATTAACCCGCTGTGCCACTTTCTTAAGATTGTGCGCTATCTTGCGCATATATGGAACCACGGCGAAAGCCTGTCTAGCTGTGACAGGTGGGACTGCATTATCTGTCCCTTTGGCCTTAAGTTCACGCAGATGGCCTTCGGCAACGGAAACTTGCACGTGGTCGAATTAACCAGCCAACGTCAGCCTTGAAGATTACTC
The DNA here is from genome assembly GCF_013339725.1 of Rhipicephalus microplus. NCBI lineage: Eukaryota > Metazoa > Arthropoda > Arachnida > Ixodida > Ixodidae > Rhipicephalus > Rhipicephalus microplus. The sequence goes on from NC_051173.1 coordinate 55,107,462, forward strand.
AACAAAGCTTTCTGTAATCTTGTGCACACATGATTTTCGCAAGGCATTCATGAGGCAAGATTTTGCAATACCTCGCTTAACTAACTTAGAATGCGCGGAATGAAATGGCAAAACAGGCTTATTTCCACGCGGTTGATACATCCAGCAAGTGCGTCCATCATTCAGGAAAAGCTTAAAGTCAAGGAACCTGATTTCACAATTCTCAGATAGTTCATGAGTAAGCTCAAAATGTTTAAAACCATTTCGCATCAGGTCTGAAACTGTAAGAGCGTCATTCTTATACGTTGCAGCGTCAGTGTCCATAAAAACTAAAAAATCATCTACGTATCTGAAAACGTGCGTCACATTAGTGTTAGTGAAAACTTCCGAAATGGATCTGTCTAATTTGCCTAAAAACAGGTCACTGACGATGGGAGCGATGCAAGAACCAATACAGATACCGGATTTGCGAAGGTGAGGCTTTCCATCCCATAGGATGTACGTCGACTGAAGGTAAAACCTTAAAAGCTCTAAAAACCCACTGACACTGACGCCAGACTCGGTCTGGAATTTCGAGGCGCCATACTCATCTATATAATCTCCAATGCATTGTAACTGAGTCATGCGGAATGGAATAGTACGGGTCCTTGACGTCTACAGAGAAGGCGAAAAGAGTCTTATTGCAACGCGATGAAACAAACTCCTGGACTTCACATGAACTTTTTACCAGAAATGGATCGTTCACTTTTAGGTACTTCAAGGTTTTCTGAAGGTAGAGTGCAATGCATTTTTGCCAGGTATTATTTTCAGATACAATAAGCCTAAAAGGCATGTCGACCTTATGCGTTTTCGCGCTGAAGAAAGCTTCAAGGAAATCTTCCTTGGCATCTGACATATTCTTAAGGACACTTACAAGGTTTAACTTGCGAAGCAGGCTCTTAGCTTTACTTTTGAGCTTTTTCGTCGACACTTCAGCATGACAGTTAAAAGGGGTCGAAACCGTGCGACAAGTTATTTCCCGGTACTTTTTAAGGGACATTACGGCAAAGCCGCCCTCCTTGTCAGCAGGTAACACACATAAGGAATGCTCCTTCATAAAATCTACAACTCGTTTTACCGGAAGAGTCGAAAGGCTCGCCTTGCACGGACTTAGGACATCTACGCCGTCCGCTATGCAGCGGTCTTGCTCTTCTGGTGGAGCACGCCGAGAGACTTGTCGTACGGTATAGCCAAAAGGTCGTGCGGGAAACGCTTAGGCTCAACCGCAAACTTCGGTCCCAACGAAAGCACTTTAGAGACATGCTGGGGCAAGTCCAAGTCTTCCTGATTGTAAATCGGCCATTTCGGCGGTTGATGTCATGTGGGCGCTAGGCTGCGGAGCCGAAGAAGCTCAGTCTTCCAGAGGAACTCGGTTGAGATATAAATATGCCACCGAAGTTCTCGCAGATTCTTCGCAGCGTTAAGAGGTGTGCTGGAGATATACGTGAGCACAGAAGTGCTCATTGTAGAGCCGTACTTGTCTTTACAACTCTGCCCTCAAGGTCTTGCAGATTCTTGACCCGTGTCCTTGTGACGGCGTAAACCCACCAAACAGGCGACAAACTTCTTCCGGAAGCACTTTTTTCTTGATACATAATGAAATAGCGTGCACTCGGCAAGTGGTAACTGTGATCATGTTGACGACAACATGAGGCTGGAGCGAAGAAGTCAGGAAAGGGCCCGTTGTATTAGAAATGAAACTAAAGAGACTAGTGGGATTGGGCGTGTTGGTATAACATCATAAAGGATGCTTACCAGCGCAAACGACAGGGCAGGAGGGGACAGGAGAAGAGACGAGACAGAGCAGCTGAACTGCCAACAATTTATTTCTTGTGAAGGTATTCGCTTTTATACAGTTACCAGTCGCACTATTCATGCCCGAAACACAATGACAATGCATAAGTACATCACATTGACAAGCAAAGGAACAACTTTTCCTTGTCGATGAGCGCGACAGAAGGTGTGCTAACACAAGCATCTTTATATGAGCAAATCTTTTCTGCCTCTATGATCTCGCGTGTGGTACGATCCCTGCATCTAGCAACAATAGAACACTCTAAAAATATTGGCCGGCAGCCACACGTGCTGCAGTGAACGGACAGCCATCCATGGTTATAGTGATCCACATTGTACATATGTTCCCTCAGCCTCTCATTTACACAACGACCTGTTTGACCGACGTAATACCTTCCACACGATAACAGCAGCTGATACACCACATTACAGATGCAATCTCTGAATTTATTTGCATGCTTTGTAGAGCAACCGAGGGTAGGTCTGGATGGAGGAACGGACAGCTTGCACAGGCGACTCAATTTTTGAGGGGCCGTAAAGACCACCTTCACATTAACCTGCTGTGCCACTTTCTTAAGATTGTGCGCTATCTTGTGCATATATGGAACCACGGTGAAAGCCTGTCTAGCTGTGACAGGTGGGACTGCATTATCTGTCCCTTTGGCCTTAAGTTCACGCAGCAGGCCTTCGGCAACGGAAACTTGCACGTGGTCGTGGTAACCAGCCAACGTCAGCCTTGAAGATTGCTCAACAAAGCTTTCTGTAATCTTGTGCACACATGAGCTTACGGAGCATTTTGAGCTTACTCGTGAACTATCTGAGAATTGTGAAATCAGGTTCCTTGACTTTAAGCTTTTCATGAATAATGGACGCACTTGCTAGATGTATCAACCGCGTGGAAACAAGCCTGTTTTGCCATTTCATTCTGCGCATTCTAAGTTAGTTAAGTGAGGTATTGCAAAATCTTGCTTCATGAATGCCTTGCGAAAATCATGTGTGAACAAGATTACAGAAAACTGCCAATTAGTAATAAGTTCACGTGCTACGTGACGCCAAACAGGCTCATAAAGAGTGTACCACACTCGCCGCCATGGCTACTAGTGGCGCTGACTGACACTCCCACGTTTAAATTGGCATAGATACCCAATAACGTGGCTGGGGGGATGGCTGTCGTGGTAGCTCAGTGGTAGAGCATCGAACGCGTTATTCGAAGGTCACAGGTTCGGATCCTGTCCACGTCAAGTTATATTTTCACCCACTTTTCTTTCTTCTCATTTACATTACAATTGGCCTAATTCCTCTATACCTTCCTTGGCATTATTGTCTGTTAGATCTCAATAATATTGTGAAAAACACGAAAAACTAGCCCTTAAGTATACACTCGTTTCCCTTATATCTATATATATATATATATATATGATTCAAAAAAGAAATTCTGTGGGTCCGGTGTAAATATAGTTAAGAATAAAGGAGCACACTTACGAAAATTTGATAATTGTTTACTCTACGTTTCGGCCGTGGCCGTAGAGTAAACAATTATCAAATTTTCGTAAGTGTGCTCCTTTATTCTTAACTATATATATATATATATATATATATATATATATATATATATATATATATATGTGTGTGTGTGTGTGTGTGTGTGTGTGTGTGTGTGTGTGTGTGTGTGTGTGTGTGTGTGTGGAAAAATAAGTGTACGCCTCTAAAAAACTGTTTATTGGTGACATTTCGATTGGAGACCAATCTTCATCAGACAAAATTCAATAGGCTCTGACGCGCTTTTATGCCATCGTCCAGCCTAGAGAGAGAGAGAGAAAGAAAAATATACATATACCAGTGGCCCAACTACCCATCGTGCACTGATAAGCAGCCACACGGCCACGTGTGCGTACTACGCATAGCACGTGCATTTAACGAAAAACGCACCTGGGCCAGTGGCAATACCACCCATTATACACTGATAAGTAGTCAAACGACCACGTGTGCGTACTACCAATGGCAGGTGCATTTTGTCAAAAAAAAAAAACGAGTGGTCAAACAATATACAATCACAGCAAGTTTTTTGGTCTAGGTGGCTAAATTAAGCAAACTCCAGTGATAAAAAGTTTGACTTCTCAGATTCACTTCTCATCAGCTTTCCCCGTTGCTTGTAAAGAATACCAAAGCACATTCTTTGCGATCATTGTCGCTGTCGCGTTCCACCTGTTCTCCCCCTCTATAGTTGCTCTTGAAACCTGGTGAGGAGGGCTACGTCAGAACGATGTGATAAATTAAAAACAGAGAAAAAGGGAGAAGAACAACAAACAAGGGCTACGCGTGTCAAAGCTCCGCACGTGCAGGACAGGCACATGCCAGGCAGCTACGATCTCCTGTCTGTGGCTCAAGCATAATAAATATATACTGGAGGTTGTTTTTCACATTGTTACCTCGGGTAGGGTGGCTAGAATTCTAGCTACCATACCTCGGGGGTTGAAATGTGTCATTTTACTTGGTTGTCTGGTGAGTGATATCTTTGAGGGGGGGGGGTGTTAGGGATTCTTCGAATGTGGTGCACTTTTCTCGCAATGCGCGTGCCCATGCCGCACGCCTGAACAGGTGCTCGGGCGAAATCAGAAGAAAACCAAATGATAATTAAGGAAACCAAAAAAGAGAGAAAAAGAAAAAAAGAAAAAGAAGTAGAAAAAGAAAACCAAAATTTATTCTTTGGTTAGGATAAATATTATCCCGAATCTTCCAGAGCGCGAATTGAAGAAAGTATGCCTGGAGTGTTATTTAGACCAGCTTTTAATGTATTAAATTTATAAATCATGTATGATTTGCGCTGTTCACGTTCCCTTGTGCTAGAGAAACTGCTTTGTAAGAGTGTGACCTTTATGAAATCAAATGGGTGGTTTCCGCAGTTAATATGCCGAGACAGAGGCAGATCCGGAAGTGAATGAATATGTGCACGGTGGTTATTGAAGCGGATGCAAAAGGCTGTGTCAGTCTGTCCTATGTATTGAATACCGCATCTTCCGCACTCGAGAAGGTATATTACGTTGGAGCTGTCACAGTTAAGGTTTGAAATAATGAAACACTTGAAATCGGATTGTGTGCTTTCAGCAACGTTGGTTACCTGCATGTGTTTGCACACCTTGCAGTGGGCTTTGCCACATGGCTGACATCCAGTTATAGACGTTTTATTGTTCTTGACCGCACAAGATAATCTTTAATGTTTTTGGGGCATCTCTATACCACTCGTGGAGGGGAAGGGAAAACTTTTGATAGCCGTTCACTCTGTTGTAAGACGTTAAAGTGTTTCTTTAGAATTTTCTTTACGTTATGGGGATTGCTACCGAATGTTAAAACCAAGTTTTTCCGTCCCTCTTGTTTCAATTCTTTGTGCTGGTCAAGTAGCTGCTGGCAATCTAGGTTTGCCGCTTTGTGTATGGCGTCGTTGACTATGGAAGGAGGATAATATTGTTTTGAAAGTATCTTGCGCAAGTTCTCTGCGTTGGCCTCAAAGTCTTCTAAACGGGAGCAAATTCTTTTGAATCGGTGAGCCTGGGAGTACGGGATGGATGTCTTGCAGTGACGAGGGTGACAGCTATCGAAATGAAGGTAGTGCTGCCTGTCCGTAGGCTTTTTGTAAACTTTAGTAGCTAATGACCCGTCTTTTAGTGTTACGTGGACGTGTAGAAAAATTATTTCAGTTATATATATATATATATATATATATATATATATATATATATATATATATATATATATATATATATATATATATTTGTGTGTGTGTGTGTAGATTAAATCATCATTGGGAAAACCTTTCTATAGCTAAGTGTACTACAATTACGGGTATATTTCGCTCGGAGACATAAAGAGCGCATTTGCGGCCATACACTGACGTCACGAATGCCATTTTTTCTTGGAAAGCAGGAGGGCTAAAAAGTGTTGCAGTGCAATTACTGAAAAAAAAAGAAAAGCATTCTTGCATTGTGAGCAATAACTGTACCTTACCTGCAGTTTCTCGCAACTGTTTCAGTATCATTACAACTACAACAGTATTCATTTCTGCAAGGTAAATCTGAAATATATCGGTAAACGTGAGTACTTTTTTTTTGTGGAAGCACGCTAGAGCTTTGGTTCTGGCTTCCTCAATGAAGGCGAAATAAACTTTATTTGGTCCTAGAGAACTCCTTCATACACCCACCAAAGGGGGATCTGCCGCAGTTGCTGGCCGGGCTCACGGCGGTACTGGAAGACCATGGCCCTAAGACTGTTGGTGGGTCTCCTGAAGTTTCGAGAGCGTGACTGAGAAACCGAAGCTTTTGAAGGAAAATACCGGCGTTTTTTTTCCATATTCACCGATTTTAGTAAAACTTTGAACATGTGCTCTTGTTGGTACCGTGGTGATAAGGACCAAGTTATACAACCGTCGGTCAATTATTCTTTAGCAAACAAATTTTAAAAATTTGTAGCCAATTCTATAATCCCATTTGTAAACACGGGCCATCCCGCGTGTGTTATGTGCGGGCCTTTGCTTCTTCAAAAACCCCGCTTTTCCCAGCAGACGGATGCAGCGCGCGCTTTCTTCTACGAGGCGACGGCAACGCGAGCACAGTTTAGTTTCGTCAGCTGCATACAGCGCGTTAAACGTCGTTGACGTCGGGTCTTACAATACTGAGCAACGAGGAAATCGGTTTGGGGCATGTTAGGTGCACCCCGCACTGCTATGAATGTATCGCGTCGTCGTTTTATCCAGCCTAACATGACTACTAATTACGGTCAACCTGCACAAAGCTTTCAAGGTACATATCTTCCAAATAACCTTGACTGCAACCTAACCAGTACAACACAGTTGAATACATTGCTAAGAAAGTTACAGCACTCCCTTATTGACAAAGTATAGCACACCTGCCTTCATTTGTCTCTTTCATTAAATGAGAAGCATTTCTTAGCGAACATCGGCGACTTTGAGCGTATCTATCTATCTATCTATCTATCTATCTATCTATCTATCTATCTATCTATCTATCTATCTATCTATCTATCTATCTATCTATCTATCTATCTATCTATCTATCTATCTATGTATCCGCCTGTGACACTTAGCTCTCCTGACCGTTTCGATAATGGCATCAATACCAAACTTGGTACGGCATAACACGACTGTATGAAGAACATATTTTACTAGTGGTAGCATGAAAATGATGAAATGTATGTCATGGTTTACATTATACGATTCTGCAGCTCTTGCGGTGGTTCCGTTCACATAGCATGTTGCAAAGCTGGTACGGTATGGCATGATTGCATGGCGAACACAAGCGACACACCCTAACAAGAAAATCATGACATGCGTGTCATGTAACAACATGACTACATGCCGCACTCATGATGCCCTCACGGCCGTTTCGCTAGCTTCACACATGCCAAATTTGGTATTACGTAACGTCAATGGATGCCGAAGGTATGTGATCGGCGCAAACATGATAATCATTAGATGCTTGTTATGTGAGAACATGATTACATGCCACAGTCAAGGCGCCAATACATTTCGACGTGACGTAGGGCGCGTGCTCGCCGGCGTTCATTTCGACGCGCCACGACAGCTTTGCGACGCCATGGCGCGGGTCCTGCCATAAACTTGCAGGCGCGCGCCGCACTGCGTCGCTTTGACGCATGCGCACTTCAGCGCGTGCGGCGTCCTTCCGTCACGAAAAGAGGGAGACGCAGTCTTGTGTGGGTAACGCATCGGCGCGAAATGCAGCATTTTGCATTTCGTAACGGTTGCCGTCGGGCCGTGCCGACGGATGCTGGTCGTGCCTGGCGTCAGACTTGAGTGCTCGCTTTTTGCTAACGTTGCGTTGCTGTGCCCAGCGTCTGCACGCGTCAACGCTACATTGGAGTATATTGGGTCCTTCATGGTGCGCTCGCGGCCATTTCGCTAGCTGCACATATATCAAGTTTGGTGTTAAGTGATGGCGTTTGATGACGAAGTATATGACTGGCGCAAACATGATAATTCTGACACACGTGTCATGTAAGAGCATGACAACATACCAAGCTCATTGCGTGCTCGCGGCCGTTTCGCTAGCTCCACATACACTAAATTTAGTATCACGTGATGTGAATAGATGTAGAAGGCAAACGACACGTCCAAACATGATAATCATGACACGGAAGTTATGTACGCCACCATTTACGGCCACTTCGTGACGTTGTGCTGATTTTAAATTGACATACAACATTTCTCATTCATGATTCGCATATCATCGATTCCCACTGTATGTGTGATCTGTCATTTTTTTTTTCTTTTCGGGAAGAAGCAGATGATGCAGACAGTACAGCCGACGTTTATCGATATCTGGCACAGATGTGATGCCCACTCGAAAGCAGGTCACGGATACGCAGTTCCACATCCTCTTCGACAGTTTAGTTGAATGCTTCAATTCACCAAAACCATGGTTGGTAGGCGCACAATGGTTCAAAATTGCTGTACACGCTGTTTTCTCAGTACAAGTACTTTCCCCACATCGGCGAGCTTTCTTCAGCTCGTCTGTTGTGTCGGTCTTCATGTTATTCATTTTCATCCGTCCACATGGCTCTGACTGCTCAACCTATGGTAAAGGATCTTGGTTTCAAATTTATATTACACTCAGCTAAAGATCAAAAGGACATATCACGAGAACTCATGAATGTGGTCGCACCTTAATAAGTTGAAACATTCTTACGCTTTTGGGATACAGTTCAAGCCCCTTCAAGCTCGTTACGGCTCAGCATCCCTTCTTTTTGTTTACCTGCAGATGCAACCTTTTTTTTTTTTCTGATGGTTTGGCAATCCGCCGTTCTGGCGTCCTGTAGGAGGCGAATAAAAATATTATTGTAGCTCAGCATCATTTCTTTTTGTTTACCTGCAGATGCAACCTCTTCTTTCTAATGGTTTGGCAATCCACCGTTCTGGCGTCCCGTAGGAGGCGAATCAAAATATTATTGTAGCTCAGCCTCCTTTCTTTTTGTTTACCTGCAGATGCAACCTCTTCTTTCTGATGGTTTGGCAATCCGCCGTTTTGGCGTCCCGTAGGAGGCGAATAAAAAAAAATATTGTACTGGGGGTTCGAAGGCCTCTGGCTACAGTATATTCATTGCTACCCTGAAAATCCCACCGATCGATAGAAACTAGTTCAAATGAAACAGCTGATTTCACATCAAGAAGAAAGTGAATAGAAACAAAAGGTAAATGACCATGCGCGCAGCTGCGCTCAGCCAGAGTTCCCTAGGGTAACAGCGGCAGGAAACACCATCACGAGTCAGTTGACTCGGCTGCCACTTTGCATGACGAACGAACAGCAAATTTGAGCTTGTCAGCAGCCAGCGATCGTTCCAGCGGTCTCAGCTTTTCTTGCAGTATACATGCCAAGTGGCAACTTCATGCTGCCAAGCCCAGCACGTGCCTTCTGAGAATAGGCTCCTGAACATCAACAGTATTGCTCATTAGGTCCGTTCGATTCACCTGCACCACGTGAACCAGTTCACAGGGTGCTGCACTTTGCCATTCGTTTCAGCGGTGCAGCATTGAAGACCTTTTAACTCTGTCATTTGTTTCAAAAGGTGCAGAAGAGGGGCAGCACTGGTTCAAGATTTTCCTGCACCACCTACGCTGACGGTGCTGGCTTGGTGCAGCCGCATGTGTAGCTGAGCAGACGACGCAGCACGCGTAGGTGGCTTAGGCTTCATAGCCGCCTCTACAAACGCGGTGTGTTTCGCCAATATGTTTGCGCCTCATAAACTGTCCACATGTGTGGTTCGCCATCGTTCAGTGTTAGCTGTACGGCGTAAATGAGGCGAAGAGAAATAAGGCCTGCACACTGTTGGCTCATCGTCATTCGTTTCGGGGGTCGCGCTGTGCCTGCGCCGCTGAACTCACGCTGCACAATTTCTGAACTTCGCGTGCACAGTCGTGAACTGGTTCCAATTGGTGTAGGTGAATCGAACAGACCTATTGTCGACGCGTAGGTGTCAAAGCGAACACGGCCGACGCAGAACAAACCGGAATAGATGTTGCAGAGTCACTCGCGCCAAACTAGTCAAACTTGGTTGAACTGTGGAAGCCGGCGGCAAGCGTCCCTGTCCGCTCACCAAAAAGAACAAAAAAAAAGCAACTTCATCGCACGTGACACATGACGTCGCGGAGCATACGCCCCGCCCTAGACGAGACAGTTGGGAAAAGAACGTGTCCCCCGCACGTGCACTACTACGCTTGCACCCACTTTCCCGGAAAGGGATTGACGCTTTTCTTTTTTTATTCTTACAACTCGCGAGCACAGCATGCAAACAGCGTGAGCAGAGGTCGCTGTCAGGCACTGCGCCGTGTCGCCTGTAGGCAGACAGAATCTAGGTGCCTTCTTCCTTTTCCACATGAACCACTACCACCAGAGGTCGCTGTCAAGCGAGCGAGCGGCGAGTCCTGGGACCGGTTTTTGCCACAGAGATGGCCAGACCACGTGCCGCCTAGCGCAGCGAGGGAGGCCGTCAGCTCCGCACAACAGTCAGTCAGCTGCGTCTCACCAGGAAGGCAGCACCTTGCTATCGCTGATTTTCACTCCAATCTCCCCTTGTGTCGTGTCAACTTGCGGAAGCCTTCTTGCACAGCCGGTATGATCATATCTTTATTTTGTGGTGCCCGATATTGCGGTTTGGTAAATAACTATTTAAACATTTCATTCTGTGAAAGTGGGTGACCAGCAAAGTTGTGCAGCACAGGAAACTGAGGCGGCCATTAGTTTTAATTCAAGGCAAAGAAAAGTACAGAGTCCATTCTTGAGTTTGCGTGTGGTCCTTTGGGGTGTGGCAAATCTGGCTAGTTGGTATGGCATGACGATAGTTATAGCGCGAAAACAAAACGAAGACACGGAGACAAGAAGAACACGAAAGACACGTGTCTTTCGTGTCCTTCTTGTCTCTGTGTCGTCGTGTTGTTTTCGCGCTCGAACTATCGTCGGTCCTTTGGGGTTGTGCTTGAGCAGCGTGCGTCTGTTCCGCGCGACGTACATCGTCCTGCCTGGCTTGCAAAGCGGGCTCGGCGTTTTATCTTGGGCCATTTGGGCAGCATGCGTGCTTTGTGTTTCTATATTGCAGTGTCTGCGGTCCCTGCGTACGCTTTTTGCACGGCCGATGTCGTTACTAGTGCAACAGTAACGGGTTTCAACAACTTCTGTGGGATTACTTGCGTTGTGGGTTTGCGAAGAGTGTTTCGTCTTGGCATAGATATCTGCGCTGTAATAAACACGCCGAGGGATGGGCCATCACAGTCATCCTTTTGCTGCCATATGTCTATCAATATTCATGTATTGAAGGGGAACTCCGGCGGTTTTTTTTTTTTTTAGATATTCACCGATTTCGAAAAAATTGGCAGATCCCACGGACAGAGGGAATCGATAATATGTGAAGCAAAAGTGAGAAATGTTGATATGTCACGAAGAAAGCGCTAAACAGCGCAAACGACAGGAGGGGATAGAAAAGGCGAGAACAGAGCACTGATCTCGTCTCTTCTATCCCCTCCTGTTGTTTGCCCTTTTTAGCATTTTCTTCTTCTACCATGCAGCACCAACCAGCCCAATCAAGCGTATTGTTAAAGTTGATATGTCACTTTAAAATCAGCACAACATTACAAGGTGGAAGTAAATGATGCCGTACACGACTTCCGTGTCATGATTATCATGTTTGGTTGTGTCGTTTACCTTCGTCATCTATTCACGTCACGTGATATCAAATTTGGTATAAGTGAAGCTAGCGAAACGGCCGCCAGCGCATCATGAGCATGGCATGTAGTCATGTTGTTACATGACACGCATCTCATGATTATCAAGTTGGGGTGTGTCGCTTGTGTTCGCCATGCAATCATGTCATGCCATACCAGTTTTACACAATGCCATGGAACGAAACCACCGCAAGAGCTGCAGGACGATGAAATGTAAATCATGACATACACGCCATGATTTTCATGTTATGACTAGCCAAATATGTTATACGGTCATGTCTTGCCATACCAAGTTTGGCATCGATACCATTATCGAAACGTCCAGGAGAGCTAAAAGTCGTAGGCGGATAGATAGATACGCTCAAATTCGCCGAAGTTCGCTAAGAAATGCTTCGCATTAAAAAAAAACGTTGAGGATCAGTTTTTGTCGGTATCGTGATGGTATGTGCCAAATTACACAATTGTAAGTCATTTAGTTTTAAGAAAACGAATTTTAAAATCAGTAGCCGATTCTGGGATCACACTTGTAAACGCGGGTCACCCTGTGTGTGTGAGTAAGGGTCTACTCTTTTTCGAAAATTCCGCCTTTCTGAGCACACGAATGCAGCGCGCGCTTTCTTCTACGAGGCGACGACAACGCAAGCACATTTCAGTTTTGTCAGCTGCATACAGCGTGTCAGTCTTCGTTGCCGTCGGGTCTTACAATATTGAGCAACGAGGAAATCCATTCAGGGCATGTCAGATCGCGCGCCAGCGGGTTGAAATCACAAGACGATTCTTCTGCGCTCACTTAGTAGCTGCAATCGTCGCTGAACGAGCTGGCACAGCTTGATTCCGCGTCAGATGACATCCCCAACTTGCTTTTCGCGCGTCGAAAAAGGCACGTGAGCTATGTTTACGACCTGGCCAGGCGTGGCGAGCTGTGCCAGTTCGGTGGGGTGTAGCGGATCTCGTGACGTCACCATTAACCACCATGTCTGACGGAGCAGCTTCTTGTTTCGGTTTTTACTTCTAGTTTATTGCTTAACTAAAATTATTGAGGAGTGTCTAGGCAAAATCAACCACCCTAGCTAAAGCAGGACTGTGAATACTATGTAAAACAGCATTATCTCAGCATGGTCGAAAATGCACAGGAGTTTTAAAGTGATCGACGCAGTGTTGCGTACTCCCAATTTGTACGGGAGACTACCGATTTCAGAGGTTCTTCCTTAATTTATAGTAGCAACCCGAAGCCTCCCTCTAAACAGCCCGCTGGAAATGAACAAAAGAAGTGACAATTGTTGGAAAGGATTTCCTTGGCGTTCTGGAAAACGAGCAATCTACCGTAATGACTTCATGGAAAGTTCCTGCCAACCACAGCCGCTATGTTAGAGGGCGCAGTACGCACAGTCCGCGCAGGTCCGATTGTGTTTTCGTAGACGTATACGCAAGGCGTATCGACGTGAGGCGTGTATTGGCTGATAATCGCAATGCCACAACTCACAGACACCAACTCTGAATGCTGAAGGAAAAAAACGTATGCCTTAAACTTCGTCCCTTGTTTATTTTTCAAGCTGACGGCTTTTCCAGCATGTGCTCCGGCTACTGCTCCCAAAACGCATGTTTGCATCTCCCTTCTGACCAAATAAGACGTGTATCAGTATCGGCATTTGTAATTGCATGACTACATGCCACACTCATTCAAGGCGCCAATACACTTTGACGTGATCCAGCGCGCCGGCGTTCGTTTCGTCGTGTCACGCCGGCTATGCCACGCCAGGCGCCAATCTGCCTGCCATGTACTTGCAGGCGCGCACCGCCCTCCGTTGCTTTGTCGCATGCGCGTTTGAGCGCGCCCGGTGTCCCTCCATGACGACCAGAGGCTGACGCAGTGCTGTCTGGGTAGAGCTGGGTAACGCCATCGGCGCAAAATGCAGCATGTTGCATTTCGCGCCGGTTGCAGCCAGGCCGCGCCGACGGAGGCTGGACGCGCCTCGCGTCAGGCTGTAGAGTGCTCGCGTTTTGCTAGCGTAGCGTCGCTACGGGTAGCGTGCGCGTGCGTTCACGTTGTGTCGGAGACTAATGGGCGTCAGAGTCTATCGGGTGAAACGGCCGTAGACTCCGTTACGTCGGAGTTTCGCTACGGCCGTTTCGCTAGCTCCACAAAAACTAAATTTGGTGTTACGTGGCGAAAAGAGGGGATGAAGATATATGACTGGTTCAAGCATGATAACTGTGAGGGCTGGGCGGGCTAGGCATGAAGGCTGAGAGGCGTTGTGAACGAGAAGAATGCGCTTTATTCGAACATGAAAACGTGCCGACCGCGCCGGAGGCGGGAGCGAGATTGATAAAACGTGTCCCCGGCCCTCGCTTGGGCTGGGAGTTTATCTGAGTAAAGGCGCCGCAGGTGGCGCTGCCGATTAGATAGGCCGCTACGCTATAGTGCGCATGCGGGCGCTCACATCCGGCCCCTCCTTGTCTGACCAAGTCCCATTGGTCTAGGAAAGGAGCACTACTTGGTGGCTTCACTGCGAGAGAGAATAGTCCTTCAAGCGCTCGGGTGGGCGCTTTTGGCGGTGAGGTCGCGAGGAGGGTACCGCTGGAGGCAAAACTGCAGGGCCAAGGGAAACTGGTGGTTGAGATAACTCATTGCCAACACTGGGAGAGCCAGATAAGTCACACAAAGGCCACTCTTGGGTTTTCACAATGTAAGGCTCGACATAAGGTGGCACGTAGTGCTTGAGTTGAGAGGCGTGCACTATCCTGTCTTGGAGTCGATCACGAGGACCTTGACCAGTTACGCGGCTAACGACAAACGTAACGGGTGTTTTCTGGTTGGTGATTTGGTATATTCCCTTGAATTTGGGTGCCAACTTTCCAGTTCCATCTGCTACAGGCTCTTGGCGGCGCACCCAGACGAACTGGCCGACTTGGAAGGAGTGGTCTCGATGGGACTGATCATATGCTGTCTTCCGTTTCCCTTGTGCTTCCTTACGAACGCGAACTTGCCAGTAAGCAAACTTTAGGTCAAGGCAGGCGAAGTACTGTGACCCAGCAATGTCATCCATGATGTCATCCGCATGTGGAAGTGGTTGCACGACGTTCACAGTCATCTTGTTTAGGGGCACATAGTTAACACAAAGGCGCTTCTTGCTACCTCGGCTGACAACCACTGCGGGGAATGCCCAAGGTCCTAAGGCTGGTAGAATGATGCCTTGCCGAAGGAGTGTGCTTATTTGAGCCTCAAGAAAACGACGGTCTGCAGCCGAGTAACGGTAAGGGGATCGACTGTATGGCACAGCATCGGGAAGAAGGTCGATTGAGTGTTCAACACCCTCGTACAGACCTAAGTCATCCTCTTCACGAGCGAATACTTCAGCGTGCTTCGAAAGAATGCTCGTGATTTCCCGTTGTTGGTGTGCTGGCAAATGGCTACCAACCTGAGCGGCAGGCAAGGATGGGTCAATGCAAACCTCTATTGTTGAAGAAGCACCTCGCCTGCATTCAGAAGACGGGCCGTTGGTGTTTGAAACCTCATATTGACAAGATAGTGCTAACCACGGGGGTTCATCTGGGCCTGGGAGTGGCATTCGCTGGAGGCCTGCTGAGCTGTGGTGTCCAGATACATGGTAATTGAAAGATGACCCCTGGATCATAACAGCGTTCGACATCCTGGGCAACAGTCGCTCATAGCACCGCACACTTGTTCCTGTGGTGGGATGACGAATTTCAGTTGGCATGGGTGGCTGGAACACCAACTGTGCGTGACTGGCAGCAAACCAGTCTTCCCCCAATATAAGTGGCATGGCATTGTTATCGAGGACGGCGGCTTCCACCAAACCGGTGATGGGTCCCACAGAGATCTTCAAGCAGATAGCACCAGCAGGAGCCACTGTCGTTCCTCCAACGACAACTAGAGGGGGTCTGGTCCAGGGCAGGAGGGGCAAAGATCTGACAAGGTGACGAGAAACAAGTGTCACCTTGGAACCACTGTCTGGAAATGCGTCCACTTGGCCGCTTCCAGCAATTGTGGCGTTTACAAGGCGCATTGGACCAGCGATCCATCAAGGGTCTCGGAAAGTGTGCTGTGAAGAGCTGGCGAAGGATGCGTTGTAGACTGTGTGACAGTAGCTCTGGATGGGCACTTTGAAGCTAGATGTCCTTTTTGGCGGCATTGAAAACACACGGCTTCGGCCAAGTTCTGGCCAGAACGGTAGGCAGGAGCGCCGTGCCTCGTAGAGATGGTCAGGTACCGAGCCTCTTGTTGGTCTGGTGGTAGGGCTGCGATTCGCTGCGGCTGTCTTGTTTTGTCTGGTACCGCCTGAACATTCGTGCGCTCTTCACTGTGGTGGGGCACCTGTGGGCTTGGCATTACTAGTTTGGTGCTTGAATACCCTGGGCGTGGGAGTCGACGAGACAAGTGGCTCAATGTTTGGTCAAGCTGCGTTACGATGTCCATATAGGCGGCGACGGTTTCTGGCCGTTGTGCTGCTATAGTAGTGGCCAGGTTCTCGTCGGAAATGCCCTGAAGGGCGTACTCTATGCGCTGAGTGTCGGTAAGAGTGACTGGGCATCCCGAAATGAGCTTCAACTTCGCCAAAGAATAGTGGACCAGGTTCTCTCCGTGCGCTTGCACGCGACAAGTAACAGCTTGTTGCCACTGTAGTAAGGTTTGCTTGGCGCTGAATTGATCCAAGAAAGCTTGCCTGAAGGCGTCCCAGGTGGGACACTGACGGCCAATGACTGCTTTCCAATCCGCGGCTGCTCCACGGAGCTTTCCCAGAGCGACGGCGAGTACGGTTGAAGGCTCCCACGAAGCTAGGTTTCGAGTTCGTTCCAACTCTTCAATCCAGTGGGACGCTGAAATGCTGCCGTCTCCATTAAATGTAGGAAGCGATGCGGACAGGTCTGGAAGGGTCGTGACCTGAACTGGCGCTGCAGCGCGTTGTGACACTTGAAGGAGCTGTTGAAGTAAACCCGTCAGCAACTCGGTACTTTGGGCTGCATCGAAGCTCGAAGGAAGCGGCGTAGTGTTCGGGCGCTGGCTGGACGCTGAGGAGTCTGGGGAAGGCGACAAAGGCGTCATTGAGCGGTTTTGGGCTATATCGGCGAGGAGACGATTGATCACTTCTTCCTTCGGCCCCGTAGCGTCCAGGTTTCGGCGAACCAACTCTTCACGGAGGAAGTCTGCTGTAAAGCCGGCGAGGTCCTCAGGCGTAGCCTCGTTCCAGTTCACAAGCGGCATGGCGTTCGCAAGAAATTAGCAGAAGGAGCACAAGACTCACGAGAGACGAAAAAGGCGGGCAGGTCAAGTTGGTTCGGCTCTGCAGGCGAGCTACTTCATCGGGCGGGTGGGCGTCAGCACGACGGTCGGCGAAACAAAAGGCAAAGGCACGAAATGACTCGGACGAAGCGGCCGAAAGGCGTATCGGGCGGCGGACGGTAAACACAGGACGGAGCGCCGCGCGGCTAGTCCGGCGGATCACTTCACGAGGCGGGCAAAAGGCGACGTTCCAGGCATGGTTCGGAGTCGACTGCGCCAGTTGTGAGGGCTGGGCGGGCTAGGCATGAAGGCTGAGAGGCGTTGTGAACGAGAAGAATGCGCTTTATTCGAACATGAAAACGTGCCGACCGCGCCGGAGGCGGGAGCGAGATTGATAAAACGTGTCCCCGGCCCTCGCTTGGGCTGGGAGTTTATCTGAGTAAAGGCGCCGCAGGTGGCGCTGCCGATTAGATAGGCCGCTACGCTATAGTGCGCATGCGGGCGCTCACATAACCATGACATGCGTGCGATGCAACATGGTAACATGCCACGCTCATGATGCGCTCGCCGCCATTTCGCTAGCTCCACATATACCAAATTTGGTATCACGTGAGTGGAGTAGACGATGAAGGTAAATGACACGTCCAAACATGATAATCATGATATCTGTGCGTGTCATGCCAAGCATGAGTATACATGCTATGCTCATAGCGTGCTCGCGGCCGTTTCACCAGTTCCTCATATACCAAATTTGTTATTACGTGACGTGAATGGAGGGCGAATTTAAATGACAGGTCCAAACTTGATAATCATGACATACATGTCATGTAAAACATGACTACATGCTACGCTCATAGCACGCTTGCGACCGTTTCACTAGCTACACATATGTTAAATTTGGTATCAGGTTACGTGAATAGATGACGAAGGTAAATAAAACGTCCAAAATTGATAATCATGACACATTTATTTATTTACTTACCCTCAGGGTCAACAGACATTACAGAGGGGAGTGATAAAAACAACAAAGCAAATTTGTAAGTACAAGAGGCAATGCAATATTTTTGGTTATACAACAGCAGATTAAAACAAAACAATATAAAGAAAGAAATGAGAAATATCAAAATGGCATATAAGAAATTAGAAAGATACATTCCTATAAAAAGATAAAAATAACGTTTCTAAATATACAATGAGCATTGTTACCCTTCAGTGCAACTGGTACAACAAACACAACAGGTAACAGTGAAATCTTATTTATAGAAATGTATAAGGTGAAATACTACGGCCAGGTATTCAAAGAATTGGTTAATACAGTCACAAATGCGTCACGATTTGAAATTGTTACAAACGATTCGAGAAGGCAATTCCAATCGCGTGAAGTGCGTGGTACGTATGATTATCGAAATGACTGTTTGAGACGATAGGATGCCAACTTTATGAGCGTGATCTAAACGACGAAAAACGTAATGCGGCGGAAGGATTAGTAAATCACAGAAGTATGAGTGGTGATATATTTTATAGAAAAGGTTTAAGCGGATCGTAGTACGACGAGAAGCAAGTGAAGGTAATTTAAGGGTACAATTCATTAGTGTGATGCTCGTGTTTCGAACATAATTAGCTGTTATGAAGCGAACAGAGTTATTTTGTACCATTTGTAATGAATGCACCAAATTATGGTGGTATGGATCCCAAACAGATGCGGCATATTCAAGTTTAGTGCGGACTAGTGTTTTATACAACATCATCTTGACAGAAGAAGGTGATTTGATGACGTTACGACGAAGATATCCGAGCATGCGATTAGCGTTACAAACAACATAGTTATTATGAATATTCCATGTTAGCTTGTTACTGATATGAACTCCGAGGTACTTGTATGAGGTGACACTGTTTAATTGTGTGTTATGTAACTTATAAGCAGGTAAACTGGTGATCTTTCTTGACACAAGCATGAATTCACATTTTTTACTGTTTAATTCCATGAGCCATGTGTTACACCCGTTAAGGACAGCAGTGAGGTCAGATTGAAGAAGGGCGACGTCGTTAGGTCCAGTTATTTCACGAAAAATTACGCAATCATCGGCAAAAAGATGAACAGATGAGGTGACGCAAGATGGCAGATCGTTAATATAGATTAGAAAAGGAAGCGGACCAAGAATGGAGCCCTGTGGTACACCAGAATGTACCACACATTCCGCGGAATTAATTCCATTAGCCGAAACGAATTGTGAGCGGTTAGTAAGAAAACTTTCAATCCAAGATACAAGGCAGGGGTCAAGGTTAAGTAGTTGTAATTTAAAAATGAGCAGTTCGTGGCACATCTTCTCATAAGCTTTGGAAAAATCTAGGAAAATACAGTCGGCGAGCAAGCTGTTGTCAAGAATGGTGTTTAGTTTATGCACGAAAAGTGTTGAGTTTCGCAAGAGTATGATTGGCGAAATCCATATTGCGATTGAGTGAAAAATGAGTGTGACTGTAAAAAATTTGCTAGGTGAGAAGCCAAAATGTGTTCTAATATTTTGCATGGTATACTACTGAGGGAAATGGCTCTGTAGTTTAAGGGAGAATGCTTGTTACCTGATTTGTGGATTGGAACTACGTTCCCGACTTTCCACTCAGATGGGAGAACACCGTCGTTGAGGGACTGTTGAAAAATTTTGGTTAGTGTTATGGATGAATAACACAGTATTTTGGAGAAATTTGACGTTTATTTGATCGCTATTTGGTGCCGAGGATGGTTTCAGTGACTTAATAATGCTTGCAACACCATCGTAGCTGAAAATTACAGGAAACATATGATCGTGGTGATATGATTGCACATGGGGAGCATTGGTGGTGGTGGGTAGAGAAAAACATTTTGAAAAAACATCATTAAGCATGTTCGAGCATTGGTCGGTCGATATAGCGTTACCGCTAAGATCATTAAGTACTGTAAGATCACTTTCTTGAGGATCGATCACTCGCTAAAATTTTTTAGGGTTAGTCTTCAACATCGTAGGTAAGGTGTTGCTTAAAAAACGATCTTTGGCAACTTTTAAGGCCTGCGCGTATTCATCAGCGCACTTCTTGTAATCTGACCAACGAGCCTTACAATTGAAAACTTTAGCCGATTTGGGGTTTAAGCTGGTGATTATACCATGGTTTTTTTTTTCAGTTTGGAGGAGATAGCGTAAGCAGGGATGTACTTATCTGTTAGTTCCACAACCTTAGCAAGAAAGATACTCCAGTTTGACGGAACGTCGCGATAGTCGAAATCATTCAAGAAATCACCAAGAAATACAGCAAGTTCATTATTGATGGTAAGAAAGTTGGCCTTGTTGTAATCTCGTAGTGTCTTATTCGTTTTAACGGCTTTAGGTTGCGCAAGGCAAACGGTAAACGAGAGAAGGCTATGGTCACTTATTCCAGGCAGGTAAGTTACATCAGAAACAAGATCGGGTTGCATGTTCAATACAAGATCGAGTGTATTTGAAACGAATTGTGTTATCCTTCTTAGTTCTTTAATGAACTGTGCTAGAGAAAATGTACTGCACAGCTCTAAGAAGTCTTGCGCCATAGATGAGTTTGGGTACACTGCGGCAGGTTCATTTTTCCATAATATATTAGGCATATTGAAATCACCGAGTAGGAAAATTGGCCGTGTGGTGTAGTAAGAAAAAACACCATTATTTGGATCATGTAAATCACACACAGATGTTGTAGTGAAACTTGGGGGGCGATAAGAAACACCCAAAATTGTTTTTTGGTGGGTTAGTGTTAAGACTGCCCATACAATCTCCAAATTTGATGCAGTTTGAATGCAGTCTGAAGGCAACCTTTTATTTATCGCCAAAAGCACGCCACCATCAGAATGATTGTTGCGGTCACAGCGGTAAATAGAGAAATTACGTGAGTTGGCAAATAATTCATGGTCCCCGATTGCTGGTTGAAGCCACGTTTATGTCAATGCGATTATATCCGGTTCGCATGTATTAGTGGTTGAATCCAATAAAGGGCTTTGTTGATGCTTCTGATGTTAGTAAAAAGAAAAGATGTATAGAGCGGTTCACGGTTGTTGACCCTGTCGCGTTCCTATTTCGCAGAGCGATTGCACTGCCGGGTACCAGATGTGGACGGCGAAACGTGTTATGTTGCCAGCCGTAGCTATGGTTGCTCGTAATGCCTCGACTTCTTTTACACATTGGCTTATCGAGTCGTAGATGTGCTGCTTCTTATTCATGATTAACTTTTTGTAACGCACTTGATATGTGTTTACGCTTGGTTGATTTCTAGCAAACTCGAATAGTTTTCGTCTCACATCACGAGTGGCTGCACAGAAATCTTCTGTCACACTTATACCTTGCTCTTTAAGTGCTACTCGCGCAGAAAGCACTTTTTCTCTAATTTGAAGTCCGAAAATTTAACAATTATTGGCCGACATTTGGTTGGTGCGTACGAACCCAATCGATGAGCTCATAGTCACATAGAAGTCATGTATGGCATAATTTACCTCTGCCTCATAACTTTCTGCTGATTTTAAAGTGACATATCAACATTCCTCCTTCTTGCTTTGCATATCATTGATTCCCACTGTACATGGGATCTGCCAATTTTTTGCGAGTGTTTTCTCGGCGCTCCAAGCACGTGCGTCGCTCGGCGTTGAGGCTACCGGCCACGGTGGCCAAAACATCCACTTCCAGACCATCCAGATATCTGTCGCGTCGGCGTCTGTGCCGGAAGCGAGTTTGGATGGAAAACCAATCAGCGCATTCAGGGCCAGGAACCTGGCGCCAGGATAAAAAAAAAAAAAAACGCGTCTGTTCTTGTGTTTTCTTTTTCTTTTGTCCTGCATTTGTTGTGTTAATATTTTATGTGGGACAGGTTATGGGAACCAGGAACGTACAAGTTGTTTTTTAAACAAAGAGCATTGCTATGCGCTAGATTAGGACTAGGCATAAGCAATATTGAATTTCTTGTACAGGGCTGGTGAAACCACCGAAGAGCTCCTACGTTGAAACCAGAAGGTGAAAGCTCCTGGTCCTATCATGGGTGACCCGGACAGGTAGGACTTGCTTCATGTAGTCTTCGCTTTGATCATACTTGAGAACGTATTGTTAGCAATGCCAGAGCTCAGTGACCATCACTTCCAGATTAAATGTTCTATTGTATATAACCGAGTTTACATGATTTCCATAAACGATTCACGTCTTGCCCATTATATCATACCTTGTATTGCACTGGTAACCTATATGAACGTATTCATTCGTAGGTAAAATCAGGTGTCTAGAACGGGTCACAGTGATGCCACAATGATGAAGTAATCAATGCGATAGCAGCAAATCAATGCGATAGCAGCAAGCTCAATAGATGCATGAAAGAAAGCACAGGAAGAGCGCGAACTAAGAACGTTCTTAGGTCGACGCTTAAAGCACGCTGCTCAAACACAAAGAACGACGCACAAAGCGGACGCAATGTAGGTATACGCAGGACAACCGCTAACGGTCGCTAGTATTATTGTTTCTGCAGTGTGCTCCTTTCGCGGCCGATGCAGCGAGACTGTTACTACGTGCTCCTGGTAACTTCCATCTAAACTTTCCGATGAACGTGAAAGGCATACTAAGCGTCTTCACGAGAAAATGACCCCCCGCACACTAGTGACCACGCCTTGCAGGGCTAAGTGGGGATGGAAGAAGAGCGCACACATCGCCAGGAGTGGGACCACGTGCTCTAGAGCGAGCCCTCCACGCTATATTGCTGACAATGCAGTAAACACTCCAAAGGCCTGGCCTCGTATACGCGCTGCAGTTGGCGCGTTGCTTTTTGACACAGTGCTACCCCCCCCCCCTTATGGAGAAAGAGCGCACGCAAACTTGCGTACCACGCGCCCTCTCTCTTCAAAAAGAGAAAGTGCTGGGCCGCATTAGAGAGCAACGCGCTGGGACAGGTACATGTGGTCAAGCCATACCGTGCTCCCGAGCTGCGGTAAATGGTGCATATAAAGAGCTCGCCGCTAGTAAGGCCCGAGCCATTCAACGCCGCAAGTTGCAGAGCGAGGGGTTGCAGGTTCTTATTCCCGCTTGGAAAAATATTTTACGAGGTATTGTTTTTGACTGTTACGCATACACCTGTAGATATGCGGCACATGGCGATAATGCCGACAGAAAGAAACACCCCAAAAGTGCCCATATAATTGCTATCGCAATAGCCACCCAAAGGATTATTGTATGGCAGGGGGACAGGTATTGAATTTCTGTCATGCTACCTTAGGCATGCTATATATATGTAAATATATATATATATATATATTGTCGCGGTCCAACGTAAGCAGTGCACCGAGACGTTGAGTCCGAGAACCGACGGCGTGTGTTTTTATGCAGGAGCCAAGAGCAGGCGAGCCAAAACAAAAGCCCGTCGTCTTCTTCAGTCCCCCTTTTCATGAGGCTGTTGGCGCGCACATCGTCTTCGTTCTTTGTTTCGGGCGCGGCATTTGCCTCCCCTTAAAAGAGCATCGCCCCGATGCTATAGCTGAGACAGTAATTTGCGCAAGAAGTCACTTTGTAGAAGCGACGGTGCTTCGCAGAGTCACTCGCTGACGTATGGCTTAATGCGCACTACGTGCACAAGCTCAGGTCGGTGCTGGCGACGCCTTGAACAGTTTGGGCTATCCGGGACGACTTCATAGGTAACGTCACTTAGTCGTCGCAGCACTCGATAAGGTCCGAAGTACCTTCTGAGCAATTTTTCGGATAGTCCCCGTCTTCGTACAGGCGTCCACACCCATACCCTGTCCCCGGTTTCGTATGTTACAGGTTTATGACGTTGGTTATAGCGGCCTGCGTCGTACTCTTGCTGTTGGTATATTCGCAGACGTGCGAGCTGCCTGGCTTCCTCTGCGCGTTGAGTAAACGCGTCAGCACTCATTTCGTTGTCATCGCATTCGTGTGGCAGCATCGCGTCTAACATCGTTCTTACTTCTCGTCCGTGAACAAGGCTGAATGGGGTCATTCGTGTGGTTTCTTGTTTCGCAGTATTTATGCGGACGTTATGTAAGGGAGGTAGCCCAGTTCTTCATAGAGAACATTGTGCTGAGACACGGTGCGCCATCGATCGTTATAACAGATCGCGGAACCGCATTCACGGCCGCGCTTTTAGATGATGTGTTGGTGCTCAGCGGTACTATTCGCGTGTAGCCTGAATGTCCAGATGTTACCTCGTTGTGGCACGCTTGCAACACCTCAGAACGAAGAGTGGTAGGGACGACAAGCAGGTAGGTGTACCCGTCTGACGAGAAGTTCATTTTGTAAAAGACATTGTTTCGCAGACAGAACGACGATAGTCCTCTTGTAAAGGCTTTGGGTACATTCTGGCTTCGTCCTTCTAAATAATTAATCAAGCCAAGTAGCTCAGGATCGTCATGCTGGTAATCTGCGATGGTTTACGTGTCGAGGATTCCGAGGAACGCTGTCTTTTCATCAAAAGCAGCAGCCGACTCTATTGGTGATCGAGATAGGCAGTCGGCGAACGTTATGTAAGGGAGAATCTTGTCCCAGTTTTTGTGTTCGAAGTCCACATACATTGAAAGCTTGTCTTCCAGAGTTTTGTCAAGTCGCTCGGTCAACCCGTTGGTTTGTGGATGGTAAGCTGTCGACTTGCGATGAATAGTACCGCTGAGCACCAACACATCATCTAAAAGCGCGGCCGTGAATGCGGTTCCGCGATCTGTTATAACGATCGATGGCGCACCGTGTCTCAGCACAATGTTCTCTATGAAGAACCGGGCTACCTCCTCTGCTGTGCCTCTCTGGATGGCTTTTGTCTCGGCGTAGCGAGTAAGGTAGTCGGTCGCCACTATAACCCAGCGATTACCAACACTAGAGGTGGGAAATGGGCCCAAAAGGTCCATTCCGATCTGGTCAAATGGCGTTGTCGGGATCTGGACAGGATGTAGCAAACCGGCTCGTTTCGTTGGAGGTCACTTGCGCCGCTGGCAATTGCGGCAGGTCCGAACATGATGCTTCACGGTAGCGGTGAGTCTAGGCCAGTAATACCTCCCTCGATCTCTGCTCAGTGTGCGCGTGTAGCCTGAATGTCCAGATGTTACCTCGTTGTGGCACGCTTGCAACACCTCGGAACCGAGTGGTTCTGAGTGGTAGGTTCTGGAGAGTGGTAGGGACGACAAGCAGGTAGGTGGACCCGTCTGACGAGAAGTTCATTTTGTAAAGGACATTGTTTCGCAGACAGAACGACGATAGTCCTCTTGTAAAGGCTTTGGGTACATTCTGGCTTCGTCCTTCTAAATAATTAATCAAGCCAAGTAGCTCAGGATCGTCAGGCTGGTAATCTGCGATGGTTGACGTGTCGAGGATTCCGAGGAACGCTGTCTCTTCATCAAAAGCAGCAGCCGACTCTATTGGTGATCGAGATAGGCAGTCGGCGTCCGTGTGTCATTTTCCCGACTTATACACCATCGTTATATCAAACTCCTGTAGTCTAAAGCTCCAGCGGGCCAATCGCCCGGAAGGATCTTTCAGACTTGTTAACCAACACAACGAATGGTGGTCACTGATAACCTTGAATGGGCGGCCGTACAGGTATGGGCGAAATTTCATAACTGCCCACACCACGGCGAGGCATTCCTTTTCAGTGGTCGAGTAATTTGCTTCTGTGCGTGACAGAGTTCTGCTTGCGTAAGCGATCACTCTTTCCTCGTCATCCTGGCGCTGTACAAGCACAGCTCCGAGGCCAACATTGCTGGCGTCAGTATGGAGCACTGTAGGGGCTGTGTCATCAAAATGGGCAAGCACGGGGGTCGTCTGTAGACGTTGCCGCAAGTCATTGAAAGCATCTTCCTGTTCGTCGCCCCAAACAAATGCAACGTCATCCCTCGTGAGACGAGTTAAAGGTGACGCAATGCGCGCAAAATCTGGAATAAATCGTCGATAATATGCACAGAGACCCAGAAAATGCCTCACTGCCTTTTTATCTGATGGTGTTGGAAACTGTGCGACGGCGGCAAATTTTTCGGGGTCTGGACGAACTCCTGCGTAACTGACGACATGGCCAAGAAACTGCAGTTCCTCGAAGCAGAAGTGACATTTCTCCGGCTTGAGCGTCAGGCCTGCGGCCCCTATGGCCTGCAAGACCATTTGCAATCGTTCAAGGTGTTTGTCAAACGTTGTAGAAAACACAATGACATCGTCAGGGTATACTAGGCAGGTTCTCCATTTAAGGCCAGAGAGAACGGTATCCATGAGACGCTGGAAAGTAGCAGGAGCGGAGCCAAGCCAAATGGTAAAACCTTAAATTCGTACAGTCCGTCTGGCGTCACGAAAGCGGTTTTTTCACGATCCCTGGGGTCTACTTCAATTTGCCAATATCCGCTCTTTAAGTCCATGGAAGAGAAGTAACGTGCGTTTCGAAGCCTGTCAATCGAATCATCTATGCGGGGAAGCGGGTACACGTCCTTTTTTGTAACCTGATTTAGCTTTCGATAGTCCACACAGAAACGCAGGCTGCCGTCCTTCTTTTTCACTAGAACAACAGGGGGTGCCCAGGGGCTTTTCGACGGTTGAATGACGTAGTCTTCAAGCATTTTTGTTACCTGCTGTTCTATCGCTTCTCGCTCTTTTGAAGCTACACGGTACGGATTTTGATGAATTGGTCTAGCCGTGTCTTCTGTGATGATTCGGTGCTTGGTCAAGGACGTCCGGCCAACTTTCGAGGTCGACGCAAAACAGTCGTGGAACTCGTCTAGCAGCACAAGCAGGCGTTCCCGCTGTTGCTGAATTAAAGTAGGGCTGACGTCAAGGTTAGGTACTAGGTGACGTGGGTCTTGTGCAGGTGTTGCTTCGAGTGCTGAAAAGCAGTCATAAACATCTGCGATCTCGTGGAAATGTGCCAACGTTGTGCCTTTTGGAAGGTGCCGTCGCTCGGAGGTGAAATTGGTCAACAGCAAGTTCGTTCGGCCGTTGGTGACATTGACTATTCCTCGTGCTGCGGAAATCCCGTGAGTGAAAAGCAGCGAGGTTAGTTGGTCGGCGACTCCTTCACCGTCGAACGGTACGTCACATGCTACTGAGACGAGGATACATGATCGAGGCGGCACGACTATATTGTGGTCTTTGAGACGAAAGGATTTGTGCTCTGGTGATGCAGGATCAGTCAGACGAGCACTCTCGTAAAATGAAACCACGCGGTCCGGGATGTTGATTATTGCGCCATGCTCCCTGAGAAAGTCCATTCCTATAATTAAATCTTTGCAGCACTCTGGGAGAACAATGAAAGTCCCGACGAAAGAAGAATCTCCTATGCTGATTCTTGCTGTGCATCTTTCAGTAGGGAGCAGCAATTGACCACCCGCTGTTCTTATATGTGTCCTGTCCATGGCGTTCTTACTTTTCAAAGATGATCGGCCAACTTGCGACTTATTAAGGAAAAATCAGCCCCGTATCGACTAAGGCCGTCACTTGCTCTCCGTCAATAATTACATTGAGGTCGGCGCTCACCATTTCGTCGTTGTTAATATTCGTCATCGTCAAGTCGTTCTGTCGCGGCAGTACTGGGGACTTTTTATCGTCTTGTGGTCGGGCTGCGACCTTACCCCGAGAGGTCGCCGCCTTTAGTTTCCCCGGTAAGGGCTGGGCGACCTTGTTCCCCGAAGGTCAGCAAAAGTACGTCGATTCGGTGATGATGTCTGAGCAGGGGATGGAGAGCGTGACCTGTGGGCGGAATTGGGCTGGCGATGAGGAGGCGACTCGTGATAGGGAGACCACGTTGTTGAAGGTCCTCGAAAACCAGGGTCGTCATGGCGAACAATGTAGTCGTCATTGGCACGGCGACCGTCGTACCCTGGCCGAGACGGGCGAAGCGATGTGTCGCGGTACCAACAATAGCGAGCTATATGGCCGGCACCACCACAGTTGAAGCAGAGAGGGCGCCGATCGACGGTGCGCCAAGCGTCCGTTCTGCGAAATTGTGGGCGTCTTATGTCCTCTCGTGGTGGTGAGTAAGGCGCGGCAAGTGGTGGCTGGTGGCATGGAGACATCGGAGACATGGGCTGACGTCTGAAAGCCTCCTGCAACGGTTGCGACGAAGGTGCGGCTGTAGGTGGCTGGTAGTATGATGTAATAGGTGGGACGGGTGGTGGTCGGCGGACAGCGTCGGCGTAACTCAGTTGTCGCTGATCGAGATCAGGTGCTGAAAAAGCGTGCCTAAGTTCGTCACGAATGACTGCGGCAATGGCGCTCACTGGTGTATCCACTGGAGGAGTCCAAAGCCTCTGAAGTTCTTCGCAGACAATATCTCTGATAAGGTCACGTAGGGAGCCCTGATTGTCCAGAGTCACTGAAGCGGCGTTGATTGGGGGGGTAGTGGATGAGCGATCATATTGCCTTGATCTTTGGTGCAGAGCACGCTCAATGGCAGTGGCTTCTCTTATAAAATCGGCCACGGTAGTTGGGGCATTGCGCACAAGTCCAGCGAACAGTTGTTCTTTCACGCCGCGCATAAGGTAGCGCAACTTCTTCTCCTCGGACATGTTGGGATCAGCCCGACGACAGAGGCGCTTCACGTCTTCAGCAAACATTGCCACAGTTTCGTTAGGTTTTTGAAGCCTTAACTCGAGCAACTGCTGAGCCCGCTCTCGACGGTCGACGCTAGCAAAGGTGTCAATCAGCTGCTGACGAAAGTCATCCCATGTGGATATACGGCCTTCTCGATTCTCAAGCCACGTGTGAGCGCCGTCATCGAGAGTGAAATACGTGCGGGCGAGCTTCTGTTGAGCATTCCACTGGTTGATGTCGGCAACGCGTTCGTAACGCTCAAGCCAATCTTCAACATCTTCGTGTGGGGCACCACTGAAGCGATCAGGCACAAGTGGCTGAAGAAGTGTTACCTGGGCTGGATTGGAAACGGGGCTGCCTTGTATCCCTTGGACCAACTGTGGCTGGCTAGCGGAGGCCATTGGTAGAGGTACGTAATGCCTGGTAGAATGTTTGTCGAAGGAGGTCAGCTCAGGAGATAGGCCTAGCAACCGCCGACTGAAGCGGTGCACTGGTGTCGTAACAGGTGGCTGCGTCTCGGGACTTGATGAACGGCTCCCAGATGGGGTGTTGAGCATCGGCAGGCTTGCAACCCAGCACCTC
Source organism: Rhipicephalus microplus (assembly GCF_013339725.1). NCBI lineage: Eukaryota > Metazoa > Arthropoda > Arachnida > Ixodida > Ixodidae > Rhipicephalus > Rhipicephalus microplus. The sequence goes on from NC_051173.1 coordinate 55,136,383, forward strand.
CACCAGTGTCGCGGTTCAACGTAAGCAGTGCACCGAGACGTTGAGTCCGAGAACCGACGGCGTGTGTTTTTATGCAGGAGCCAAGAGCAGGCGAGCCAAAACAAAAGCCCGTCGTCTTCTTCAGTCCCCCTTTTCACGAGGCTGTTGGCGCGCACATCGTCTTCGTTCTTTGTTCCGGGCGCGGCAATATATATATATATATATATATATATATTGTTACAAAAGACGGCAACGCCAACACGGTCCCGAAGGCGCCACTGCTTCAAACTCCACCAGAAAGGTCACCAGCCGTTTGGTAGCGTAGGTTTCTCAGCTCGCGACTGCTTCTGCGCAGAGCTGATAGACAAGGGGACGAGACGACGGTGAGTTAAACAAGGTTTATGTACTGCGTATATACACAGGCGTTACAAATTTGACACTGGGGCCAACAGTTTAGCGACTCTAAGAGCCGAGCTCTCTTCTCTGACACATAGGTCTACTGCTCGCGACGTGCCGCAGGGCTTTTTTTTATATGCACCGGGAGGATTCTTTGAGTAACCAAATGTCCAACCAGAAGCGCCGCCGGCCGTGAGGTCAGAATCCTCCAATGGGGTCGTTGCTGGGCCGCGTCATTCTCATCGAATCCGGAGCCGCTGTGCTGCACGTGGCTGCACCCAAGGACGAGTGACATCGCCACGCATTGCGTCAGACTCGCCGGAGAGGAAGGCGCTGATTGCTTCGACAGGCTCGCTGTGCGTGCGCGACAGAAAGGCACCGCCGCATGATGACGCCGTTGAGCTGTTCGCGTCAGGCGGGCTCGCGTGCTGGCCTTGACACAGATTGCCTTTTTCAGAGGCATGGACGGTGTGGACTCACAGACATAACAGTATATATATATGCACAGTGAATGGAATGCGGCTTATTAGTTTGTCCACGAACCCTGATATTAGTTCAGTTATTGTACCGATGCTTGATATGATTGGTCGACCTGGGTTACCGGGTGTATGAATTTTCGGGAGGATGTGTATGTATGTTTATGAATTTTTAGGTGGATGTGTATGTATGTATGTATGTATATATATATATATATATATATATATATATATATATATATATATATATATATATATACACACACACATACATACACATCTTCCCAAAAATTCATAAACCCGATAACCCAGGTCGACCAATCATATCAGGCATCGGTACAATAACTGAACCAATGTCAGGGTTCGTGAACAAACTAATAAGCCACATTCCATGCACCCTCCCGTCGTACATAAAATACAGCACACATTTTATTCAAGACATTGCAGGTTTGTGTGTGCCGAAACACTCGTACTTGGTTACTCTTGATGTCTCTTCATTGTGTACAAATATTCCTCACGATGACGACGTAGCTGCATTACGAAACATGTACACAGACTATAGACAATCTAACACCCCAGATTTCTCTGCCATCGCAACTTTGACGAGGATGGTCCTCGAATTAAATTCATTCAAATTTAATCAAGAGTATATTCGACAAATCAGCAGGATCGCTATGGGCCCCAAAATGGCACCCAATTTTCACACATATTTATGGGAAAGCTAGAATCGGAATTTCTGGCACAAAGTTCCTTGAAACCACTGATATACAGCAGACTCATAGACGACATCTTTCTTATTTGGACCCATAGCGAGGATGAACTTCTCAGCTTTATCAACACTTACAAGGCTGTAGATTCGAACATACACTTCCCACACACCTACTCGCAAACAACCGTAAATTTTTTTTATGTTACCATAACGATAGAAGACAAGCTTTCTACAACCCTATATCGCAAACCAACGGATCGACAAAAATACTTCCATTACCAAAGCCATCATCTGCGCCACTGTAAAAACAGTATTCCATACAACCAGGCTCACCGGTTTAAGCGAATCTTCTCAAAAGACGCTCATTTTCACATGAGCTCACAGAGGCTAAAACTTATGCTCGATAAACAAGAATACCCCTCATATGTAATTGATGACGCCGTTCAAAAAGCAAGAAAACTGAAGCGTGATGACTTACTTAAGAAGCGACCACCGCAAGAAGACCTACAATGGACAGACCTCTGCTTAACTTACAGCACAAACTTCCCCAATGTAAACAAAATCCTTAAACGACATTACATTATTCTGGAACAAAGTGAACATCTGAAACGCGCATTCCCATCCGCTCCTGACGTCGTTTACCGACGACGACCCAACCTCAAAGACACACTTGTCCACTCTCAAATCGATATTCCACCCCCTAATAATTCATGCCGACCTTGTTTAAAGTCACAATGTCTTGTATGTAAAGCAATGCGAGAAACACACAAAGCAACCAGCACACAATCCAAGTTTTTGATTAACATACGAGAAAACCTAACATGCAATTTTTCTAATGCGGTATACCTACTCGAATGCAAAGTGTGCAGTATGCAGTACATCGGACAAACAGAAACACCATTTATGATTCGTTTTAATAATCACAGAGCACATATGAAATCAGCCCCAACTCTACCTCTATTAAAACATCTCAATCTTCCTGACCATGCATTCGACAAACTATCAGTAACGCTCTTCGAGACGGGTTTCAAATCAAACCGAGAACGTGAGCAACGAGAGCCATACCTTATCCACCGATTTAACACCTTCGATAGAGGAATAATTGAGAATCCTTGTACACTTGCAGCAATTAAAGCATTAGAAAACAATGGCAATAATGAAAAAATAACTGATTGCATGGCACTGCGGCTGCGAAGGGTAATGCACAACTCAAAATAATTCCAAGTGTAGCTACTCTTCCTAAGTACAGCTGTCATCTGTTTCTGTTTTTACCTCGCTATCCAATCAATTGTGCCAAACATGACATGCCCAAGAGCAACCCTGTGCACAGTCTGGAGGCCCCTACAGCAAGCATAATCCAGAAGCGGGCAAGAATTGCCATTGCACCCACTTGCCAGCCTTTGCAGCAATACACGACGCCCCTCTTTCAACGACGAGATGTCGACGAGGCATTGAGTAGTTAAGGGCGTTTACACGCGCTAGCCGCACAATCGCTCCACACTTGGCGGGACCCCTGCCGCCCGCAAGCGGAGAGCGAAATGGCGGCCCAGCGCCAAAATGCAAACACAAGCGCTAGCCGCATGAGCTTTGAATGAGCGGCTCTGATGCGCATTCTGGTTGAACGACGCGACGACTGTTGAGGCTGGCAACCATTTGGCGGAGCTTCAGTTTTCAAGGTCAGCAACCATCACCAACAGCAGACGATGCTGACAAGTTCTTGAATGCATTGATTCAAGCCCCGCGTTCATCATGAAATAGACGCTGTGGTATTTTCACAGCGCGTTTTTTGGCTGCAAGTGTTGCGTCGCTGTAGTCATATGTGTTCAAGGCTAATTACCTGCTCCCTTTTTGTTGTTGTCGTCGTGGTTACCGCACACAAGTCGCATCGCTCGAGTTGCATTTGGCGCGACGACGATCTTTTACAGCTAGCAGGAATGCGGATGCCAACATGCACGAATGCTTTGTATTACAATGAAGGAAAGGCCTACAGTGACAGTGGCATTGCAGGCTGTGATACCGTGATGCTATCTACAAATAGCCGAAGCAATTGACTCGTCAGTAATGTTGACGATTGGGCGCTGGTGTATATTGTTGTGCGCGGCTTGCCGACGCGCTCTTTACTTTGCTCGATACAAGTTCGCGTTTGCTCTATAACATGTCACAATAAGCTTGACAAGTATTGAAGTAATCGAAGTTTCAGCCTAGAAGAAAATGTTTCGTATGTGTGATATATTCATCAAATCTGGCTATAAATGTATGTGCATTTTAAATGGTCATGTATAATATGAGAGGCGCTATAGCTTGTTTTCAAAGCATGCAAATGTGAAGCGTAATGTATGTTTACATTTCATGCAAGACACCTTGTTGCTGTCGAAAACACATGTTTAGATATTTTGTTGATGCACATAAAAAATGACACCACAAACGTCGCTGCCGTTTTAACTCATCTAAAGGTTTCACTATTTATTTGCTACAACCCATTCACTTCTACAATCCTGTTGCTCACCTCATCATCTTTTCCCATAGGCAATATGGTTTATTACATACCCTGACACAGCCTCAATGCTACATGGACTAAAATGATGTCATAACCAGGTTTTTATTTCAGAATATTAGGTTTCTCTGCCCACTTGAATGTTCTGTGTATGATGTGTGACAAACATTTGGAGCTTCAGCTTCCTTTTTCCCCGCTTGAGTAATTGTTAGCAGGAAATCTTCTGTTTGGCTATTTTCACAGTAGTCCAGTGAAAGGCATGTTTGAATGAAATTCATATTTTTGGGGGGGCGCCAACGAAACCATGAATCTCGTTCACTGACGCATATTAGTGCTTACTCTAAGGTAAACCTTTTTTCTCGTCCCTCAATATCTCAGTCTTTTCTGGGGAGCTTGAATTCCTCCATTTCATATTCTGCTAGCTGGCGCAGAGTGCAAATGCAGTAAAACATGGGCAGCATCTAAGGCATTCTCTCTATGATCAGTTGAGCTGTGCACAACGTCTCCTTCTAAGACACATTCACAGCCAGCAATCATTTTGGTGTATCATAGTATCAGTAAATTTAAATCATTTGTCACTTCTGCAAATCATGAATTTTAATGTTCTTGCAAAGAAACCTTGCTGAAAATGTAAATGTGATGAAATGTGTAAGGTTTCTGAAGAGACAAAATCTGTTCACTTCTCAGTGGGCAAAGAGAACCCTTCTGTTTGCTTTAACTCTGGCTACATAAACAAGATAACTCTGGCTACATTAACAAGAACAGCCACAACGTAGTGTAATATGCTGTGCAAGACCATTCTATTGGCACAAGGCGTGGCCTTGGCTTTAACTAGCTGTCCTCGGGAGAACTTGTGATACGGTTTGTGATGTCGTCTTTTTTTTGCTGCCAAGTTAACCAGTATAGACTATTTTGCGAAATCTGTCATATTATCCTGAATTCTTACTGATGTGAAAGTGCTTGGACTTCAGCATTTAGTTTTTTGTATGCATGTCCTTCTATTTCAAATTAAATATTGATTTTAATTATTGCTTTTTATTGTCACCACTGTGAGAACAAGTAACAGTAGATAAAAATCCACCTGTGGTATTTCTTCTTCTCACAGTGGTGATGCATAGTGCCAAATTTCATTCATGCATTTATTGAGTATAAAGCATTACAAGTGCAGAGGGGGCACCAAAACCTACAAAACAATGTCCTGGTGGCTGACCATCTGCCACTACATTTTATTCAAAAAATGTATAGGACAGTGATAAAGTGTCAAAAGGTCAGCACTTGCTAAAAAAATATAAAATGAAATGACATGCAGAGCTGTCAAGTATATGTATTTTATTCTAAACTAAACCAAAATAATACACTGACTAAAATTTAGAACGGGTTCAGTGGTGTCATAGAAAAAAAGGTTTACCTTCTAGCACATGTGCATTCTTTCTAGCAAGCTGCTTAAAGGGACAATGAGATGAAAGCTTGCAACAAATGACATAGGATAGAACATTGAGCCACATGTTCTATCATACTAATTGTAAGCTGCTGGAAGTTATGGGCAATCAATTCATTATTTTTGTATGAATAAGTTTTGCATCTTCTTCATAAACACAAAAGTGTTTATTAGACAAAGGTGTTTATTAGCAGCTTGCACAGGATATAGCTTAGTGTATGCAAAAAAACATGTCACGTTGTTCTTGGATTGTAGTACAGACTCGCAGTTCTTGGGCACCCCTTTAAAACAGTGCAGAATACGTTGCATGCATATGTGATACTGTGAGCATGTTTTATAGTACCGTAAGCTGTTTATATAAACAAGCACAATAGAAGCAGCCCCATCAGCACTATAGAAACAATTTAAGACTCTGTGTTACTATAAAGCCACAGCAGCCAAGCCATTGTGCTGAAGGTCAATTGATCGTGCAATCACATACTCAATGCAAATCCACACATCATTAGTAATGCATCATTCCTTATCATATTGCCTATGCTACAGACTACAAACAAGCTAAAGAATATGTTTGAAACATTTAAAAATGATTCAGTTTGAATGTGTGAGATCATGTACACTCACATTTGTATGTACATAGTGTATATACTGCCCCCCTCACTCCTGATTTCCTCAAAATAAAATCTCAGCTATGTCCAAACACGAGCTTTTAAGCACTAAGCCTGAAAAATCATGGGAATCTTAACTTATTACACTGAAAGCAACCTTGAGTGGGTCATCCCGTCATGCTTATACTAGTCTGCATGCATGTTGTAAGACGCCTTCTTTGCAACATATTTGCTCGTTCATTATTTGTTGTAACACCATGGTGTCGCATCAAACCACCCCAAAAAAACTGTACCCAAAGAGTAATTTTTAGTAAGAATCAATCCAAATCAGTTTTCTCAAACCTGCCTGAACTTAAGCCAAAAAACATATGTTGCCAATTTAGAGCGAAACGTTCAAATGTAGGACATCATACCGCAGTAGCAGTACCACAACCGAACACATAACTGAAATTTTTTTTGAAGTGAGTCTGCAATCACATTGCCAATTACTATACCAGTTATTGGTTTGAAACAGTTAAAGTGGTTCAATGCAAGTGTAAACAGCATATCTTGCCGCTTACATGGTAATTTGAACTTTAACAATTCTGGTGCTGTGAAATTTTTGCATGAAAAACTGGCGTCCAGAAAATTGCAGAGGGGCTTACTAATGGCAAACAGTTGCCGGCCATTCAGTAAGTACCCACAAGGGGCAGTGCCAGCAGTGGGGGGGAGGTTTTGGGGGGCTGGAGCCCCCTAAAAATTTTCACCTTCTCCCCCCCCCCCCCCCCTGCTACCACAAAAGCAAACATAGGGAAACACAACACAGAAGTTCTCAGCGTCCCTGCCCCCTGAAGGAACTCGCATATCATGGGTGACCCCCATTATTAAGAAATCCTTGCACCACCCCCTGTATGCCTTTGTTTTCTGCTACCTGTCACTTTGTTTTCGCATTTGTAGAGAGACTGCCTCGGAAATGCGTTGGTCTCTGGTTCGATACCCAGACCAAGATAAATTTTTCGGCGATTAAGAAGCTTTTCTTTGTGAGAAACCTGTACAGATTTCTTTGTGGCCTCGTGCCAGAAACGGGTGGTTGTCTAGTTTCCCTTTATGAACCCTTCTGCCCCCTTGCAGGTTTCAACAGAACTTATTTGTGTTGCTTTGTTGGCTCATGTTACACAAATCAATTTATTATTTCACAAACATTAGCAAGCTTGTGATACTTCAGAATTATGCATTATGCCGTACCCTCCCAATGGACCATGTGTTTCAAATATAGCTTGCTGCTTTTCTTTCATGTTTTTCAGTAAAAGTGACAAAATCAAAGCATTTCAATCTAGATAATTTCTGGCAATACACGTGACATATTCAAGTGGGAGTATTCATTGGCCCAAAATAAAGCATCTCTTGTGCATGCTTGCGGTGCGGATATTATTATGATGATAAGAATAGAAGTGTGTTTCATGCTTCCTGAGGAGCAAAAAAAGATGTACATTCATGCAAAATGGTTTGCTTTTGTGCGCAACCAACACAAGCAGTGTTGAGCAACATTCTACGCAAAGTGAAATCTTGCATTGCATTTCTACATTAGTACAAAACTGCTTACTTTCTTATGGGTACTCGCATGCTAGTCGTAATATGTGCGGAAATGTATGTATTACTCAGATGCTAGTGTTACAGCCCATGTGGTTACTGTAACTCATAATGATTCCTTCAAAAAACTGTGGTGGTGGCTACGTATGCTTTGGTACCACATTATGTTGGCTGCATTTTCATTGGAAGGAGAAAATCGCCATGCTGTGTAAATAAAATATCACAAGGTATGCCAGTAATTGTCATCCACTTTCGTTTTTAAATTTTATGTTTGCCAGCACTTGTTTGCTAGTGCCAACCTTGCTCATTCTTTTTGCATATACCTCAGGATTATGCAAGGAAGATGGTGCCACGTGAAACTCAGCTTGTAAAATATTCTTGCAGGACATCTTCAACTCAGTGTGCACTCAAGAAACAGTGCATCGTGGATGCGTTCTTTTGTTTGAAACAAACTGACTGTGAACTTTGTTTCGTACAAGCACATGCATCGATGATGCACTGTACTTTTTCTTTCTATTAACTTCAGTGTGACTGCCACCATATCACATGTGGTGTATTGGTGTATGCTGCTGTTGCCAGCAGAAAATAGACTTTCTCGTTGTATTGCTTTCCAATGAAATTCTGCGGTCAATATTTTTAACACTCCTAATCATCGCTACCAAAGAATTTTACTCAATGAATGCCTGAAACAATTGTAATGAAATTCGGTTGACTTTCATTTCTAGAACGTGCCTGTCTAATCTGAGCATTTGTTTAGACTGGCACAATCTAATGACGTGAGCATGTCGTCACCAGTGAGACTATAAGGATGGTATGTGCTGCCCATAGGGTATCCCTGCTGAGGCATTTGTACGTAAATACAAATGCCCCTGGACAAAGAGGATGCATTCTGACAATGCAAGGGGACAAGGGGACAGTTAGGTTGTCATGAAGTTAGAGGCTTTGGACATGCAGTGTCATATCTACGACATCTTCCGTCAACTGACAGTTTCCAAAACCTCGTCGACTGCAGACCTGTCTCGTTGATGTGGTAGGGAATGCAGTCTCTGGTGAGGAGTTTAAAAAGCAGGCCAGTGGTGCATCAGCCAGACTAAAAGTCTGTCCATTGTGTATAGGGAAATTTTGCTGTCACAGCGAAGGATCGTTTGTAGTTGTTAATGAGCAGGCCAGCTGACAGCCTTCCTTAGAGTAACAAGAGGCTACAGACAGCGCTGTGCACTCTGATCAGTCAAGGCTGTTAGCCAGGAATGTTTAAAGAGTGCAGTCATTCCCTATTTGAAGGCTACCACACAAGCCACAAACAAGAACTACAGCATTCCATGTCCCAGAATACACTTTCGAGAAGGTGGTGTCACACAAGCTTCACACACTTGTTTTGCTGTTCTTTAAGCAGCGATCACTCCTGCCTGGAGAAGCTGTTTAAACGAAGCAGTGCCTAGCACCAGCTGTAACATATTTCCCAAGTAATCCTGTAACCGGCTGTGGAGATAAAAGCCCATGAAGAATACACTTGGATTGCGACAAAGGAAGGGCTCAAACTGAGAGAAATTAAAAAAGTACATTTCGCCTTATATTCCCTCGTAATAACATAGTTCAGTGAATACTGTGGTGAAGGAAAACTTCGCCTCAATTGTTGCTTTCCTCGGCATGCAGCGAACAGTCACCACTGTCTAAAGTGGGGGGGGCGCAGCCGCACTAACTTTTCTCAGTGGTGGGGCTCGCACCCCCCTTGCTCTCCCTGGCTGGTACGCCTATGCACAGATGACACAACCATCACACAAGCCACTTGCTTCTTTGGAATTATCCACTTCCTCCTTCTTTGAGAAGGCAATGGGTTCACAGTAGTTGGTATTGATCCATAACGTAAGCGCTAAATGCACGTATGTAAGACGAGCGAACCGCTTGTCCTGTGTCCTTCACTCGTGTCACAAACATGCATTTAGCGCTTACAAAAGGTACAGATCCCTCTTTGTTCATTTACACTTCCTCCTCCTTTCCGAGCTCATGAAGTATCAAGTGTCTGCCCCACCGACTCTGCAATAGGTCGCTCCCCTACATGAATCTCTATTATGCATTTCTGCCTCAACGTAGCCCTACCTATTCTTGTACTTCAATGCTTATTCAGCTCGGCGAACTTCCATTAAAGAGACCCGGAAACGGTTTTTTAAAGTTTTGTCAGCATTTAGATTAGAGCATTAAGAAACCATTCGCACCATAAATTGAGTGACACGCAGTGTACCAAGGCCGCTACAGACAATTATATCATACCCTCCTTCTCACCAGTGCCTGACTGCCGCAACTCACGAGGCACGCTGGCGATCGCGGAGCTCTCATGAGGGCGCTCGCCTTTTTGAGCTTTTACCAGTCTACACCTCCAAGATGGCACACCGACAGGTTGCGTGCAGTCTCAAAGGCCATCACACAGTACGCCTGGCAGCACGCACGCCGTCTGACAACAGAAACAAAGGCCACAAAGTAAGTGGTTGATACCTGCTCTCACAGGTGCTGCCACCCTACCAGTCGATCTTTTGCACATTCTACAGCCTATGACAGCCAATCAGATAAGCAGCCGTGTTGATGTGGCTGCTGACATGCTCTGGGCAGAGCATGTTGCTCTATGAATGGGCAGTTTAAAAGGCATTCGGCTAAGTTGCAACGATCTGCACCCATTTCCAGCGATTGGCAGCTTTAAAGCATAGTTATATACTACACAGTTTACGCAGAGTGCTCAAATCAGTCTTTAAATAACCCTCGAGACTTAATCTATGAGCCCAATTTGTTTGTGCAAAATTGCCAAAACTGCTCCAGGTTCCTTTTAACAAAAGCCCAGTGTTTTATTGGCCACTAATATAAGTCATAGCATGACAACACATTACAAAGTACCCAGTTATAATTCATCGTCATCAACAACCACAGCATTGAAAAAATTCACAGCTACACAGGAGCGTGATTTGCTTAACAGACATATAGTAGGTACTTTGCGGTCGCAATCGCAATTGGCACCCTGGGAGAGTTTACAACGGCCAATATTCTACAATGGGCACAAATTTTCTATTCTTCACAGCATGGTTCACGTGTTCATAAAGAAATGAAGAATGCCAAGCAAATGTGAATACAGTAAAATGGGTGCTGCTAATGCTATCACACTGCACTCGAGTATTCTCAATGCTCTTGACTGCAAGGCTATGAATGACTTGCACTGCTGGCCCTAAAACAGCTATGTTGCAGTACCGACACAGTGGGATGCGAACTCTGATGTTACGTCAGTGCTATCAGTACATTAGGTGCTGGTTCCTTTGTTATTCATGTACAGAGACACAACAACATTCCAGCGACATTATTGTCTCGTCAAAACAGGTTAATCTCTACGTGATTAGACTGCCACGAAGTCACCTAAGAAGCAATGTTGGAATCATGTCTTACATTTATGATGCAGGCTATCAATATACAATAAAACATCAATACGTTTCTGAAAAAAAAATGCGCACAATAAATGCAGATTCTGAGAATACTTATGATCCAAATTGGTTTAATTTATTTTCACGATTGCGGGCATAGCAGCCGGAAAATCATTTCCCTGTCGCAGTGGTCTATTGGCTAAGGTACTCAACTTCTGACCTACAGGTCGGGGGATCGAATCCGGGCTGCGGCAGCTGCATTTTCGGTGGAGGTGAAATTGCTGCAGGCCTGTATGCTCAAATTTGCATGCACGTTAAAGAACCGCTGGTGGTCAAAATTTCCAGATCCCTCCATTACGGCATCTCTCATAATCATATCGTAGTTTTGGGATGTTAAACCACACATATCTATCAGCTGGAAAAATGTGTTAAGTGGAAATGTATCACTGAGGTTCTACTGTATAGTTCCGCACAACTCCACGAGCTTACATATTCAATGGAAAATTATGGTCATCAACTGTCTCTAGATTAAAATTTTGAATCAAGAGACAGTGTGCGTCCAGACCGAGTTCAATTGGCAGCTGACGCACTAGGCAAATTGACTGATATCAGTGCAACCACGAGAGTAATAAGTATGACTGTACTGCGACTCCGCAAACACATACCTAATCTACAGAAAGCTCCTAGTGGGTATGCACCACAGTAATGGGACAAACATTACTACTCACTACTGGTGAATAAAAACTTAGAGAGAAAAAGGTGAATGAAAAAAATTAATTAGCAAAGAAATAAATGCATACATAAATACATAACCTACTTGTTGCACTTCTAGGCCACATAAACTGGGGTGGAACTGCTTTAAAAATCATATGTTAAAATTTTAAAAGTCTTAATAAATATATAAGTATAAAAAGTAAGCAAACAAAATTCTTGTGCAACACAGCTTGGCTGGTCACCCACCTTCAGAGTGGAATAGCTCCAGCTTTTTTCAGAAATCTTTGCAACACCTCCCCCACTAAAAATGCACATATAGCTGGATTTAATTTTTATAGCCTGCTTGGAAGATTATGCTGATTTCATTTACCTAAAAAGCCTCAACAACTGCGAATGACAGGTGATCAGTGTAAAGGATTGCCAACAAGTTTCTTTGGCTACTTTGTACCATTTGTAAAATATCTACTACCGACAAGAATGATGAATGATCATCGTATTCATGTAATTCATTGCTAAAATATTTTAGCTGATTGAGAGGCGGCATCCTTCTTTGGGTACAAGGTGTACGTTTTTCAGTTTCTGTGCACTATTGGGAAGGAACAGACATTCAACACTGAGCTAACGGTAGTAAGCCTTTTTGTTGTTTAAGGTTTTCTTGATCTGACATGTGCTTGAAATATTTTGCTACACACATTATCATGACATAGGCATGTTTAACAAGCCAGACATGGGCATTTCGGCAGGACAGTGAAAATATTGTTTAACTATTCTTCAAATGCTTGATGCAAGCAAATAATCATCGCATATTATATCAGTTGTCATGGTGTTCAAGTAATGTTGCATGACTGCCTGCAATTTTGACAAAATAATTGATACTGTATTAGCAGCTACTGTCGAACATCTGACAATTTATTGCAATAATTACACTTGCTTTAAACTTGGTCTACAATAACTTATTCTACACATTCATAGACAATCCGTCATAAAGCGTACCTTAAGTAATGGGGAGTGGGGGTGGGAACTACATGCACAAAAATGTCTTGTATGCAAGCTCCTCTTCAGGGCACGTGCACGCAACTACACGAATCGGAAACTGAGCTTTACACTCCTAAATATTTCACGGTTTCCATTTCATGAACTGGACAGAACGGCTCAAATGTGACACAGTCCACAGAACTTCACACAACAGCACTCGTACGGCGTTGCCCATTATGAATGACAACAATGACGGGCAATAATTGCTTGCAAGCGTTCATAATGTATGCATACTATTTGCTGTGGCGAACGGCACACACAGAACACACCCGACGCTAACACTTGTTGCGATGATTAAAAACTTTTCACTTCGGCGCGCACTAAACGCATATCCTGCTTTAAAAAGGTGGATGATTACATCAGGGAAATCTTCGAAGTTCTTTGCAATTACACATGAAAGATGGACAGTACAACTCGGGAAACACACGAAACAACTGCACTCGCATCCACAAGCAGACTTTCTAGAAACACTGTGCTCATTTCTTCGTTTCCGCTGTCGATCGCACGTGCTGACGGGCCAGTGAACACTGACTGGCTACCGATATCTCCAAGGGAGTCTCACTGCGCTTACGATGGTCACAACGATAAAATCACCTGTTTTTTCTTTTTCCATGTCGCTGCAGCGCCCGCTTCAGCAAGCGCCATGTTTGCCAAGCGAGCCGACGGGGCGGCCGTCCAGGCCGTTTTTCGCAGTAGCCAATGAGAGGCGAGCCATGCGAGCAGGCTTGCAGCTTGCAAAAGCTCAGAGCCGCTCTGCCTGGCGTCACAGAGACGGCCGCTCTCGCCCATTTGTGAAGTGCGGGTGTGCGGAGCGGGTGTGCGGCTAGCATGTGTAAGGGCCCTAATGGCCAAACCACGGTACGGCCGCATGCCCAGTTCCGCTCCGTTTTTTCTGCGCGGGTCCGGTTTTCAAGTAGTTCAGATGCGGCGACAGCTTCTCCGTTTTGGCCGAAGGAGACGAACCCACAAGCTCTCTATATTACTGATTGATTTAAAAAAAAAGCGGTGGCCCATGACGTCATCAAGCAAGCCGGTCGTGAAACATGGCGCTCGCCTGAAGCGAGGAAGTGATTGGCAAGGCCTAGTCGGCAGCTGCTTAAGAAAAGGCTTATTTGGACTGTATTGCAATTACCACTAGAGTTAATGAACATCCGCGCGAATTTTCATCGAAAGGCAGCACGCCGGCACAACCTTCCTCCTCTCGTCACTGGCTGCGATCACCGATTGAACCCGACGGAGAGTTGCGTTTGCGCGAGGTTAGGAGACCGACGATTTTGTGTGTTTCGTGCCATCGTTCGCTTTGACTTTGAAACTGGAACGTCAACATCTGCAGGTGTCCTCTTCAGATGGCACATACTTGTCAAAAGTGTTCGATCGCTGCAAGCAGCATTTGTGATTTGTATGTGCACTGTGTTCGTGCTTCATTCGTGAGCAGTACTGGGTGATGCCACAATCTGCGGTATTACCGTCATTTGACATGTTTTGCAGCGTGTGCGCTGCTTTGCCGCTGGCAATATGCTATGGTGGCCGCGTCGTGTCCGAAGTGCTCGATCGTGTCCCCAGTTGACCAAGTTTGCTCACGAGATACAGGTCGGGGTTAAGCCTGCGACGTTCTGCAGCGGTGCTAGACGCAAAAGTTATTTGCGGCTTGTGTGTGCTCTGAAATGTGCCGTGAATGGGTGCTTTCAGTTGAGCTTTATTGTGTATCTGGCATCTCGATATAGGAATTCCTTCAAACTTCAATTTGCTGCCTAGCTCACATATGGTTTGTTTCAAGTTCTTTCCTGACGTACGCACTTTGCTTTCATACAGTGCTATATTGGGTACGTGCAAATATGTTGGAGTCATAAATGACAACTTGAGGTAGCATTTATGTCTAACATGTGAAAATAATACACACACGAAGTTTCACATAAGGGAAGTCGTGATGCGAAAGTCTTCTTGATGTTCCCAACCACAGAGAAAGCTTATCAATGCTCCAGTGGAAAAAAAAATTGCTGTGGTTCTCTACAAATTTCTATATTATAATCAAAGGCGATGTGAATATAAGGGAAAATACAGTATAACTAACCGAATTCGTGTATTTAATATGAAATCTGTTAATCTACAACTGTCACAACAACTTGTGTCAAACCTTTATGGCAGTTATGATGTAGTTACAAAAGCCAACCGAGTTGCCGAAATTGTAGCTTTCCAGTACCTTACAGATTGGCTTTTGCTCATTCTATTGTTATTGGCATATATTTTTGCCATAAACCTTTTATTTAATGCAAACTAAATTTATCCATATTAACCAAACAGTTTTCTTGGAAGCTCCTTCCAGTTTGTTTTGATTACCAATTTTGTTTGCACCCGGTGCTGGCCACCGTGTCCTGAAACTACTCATGCCAGTAAAATATTCTCATGAGCTATCTTGCGCTGTCGCTGATAGGCTTAGAAAAGGGCACTGACAATAGACGTCTTCAGGTGTGTTCAACTTGAAACATGACGCACACATGAAGTGACTGAGCATGAGCTGAGACCTAATCGCCATCTGCATAAAAGAAGCTAATATGGATGGTATTGAGATTTTAGCACAAGAGTTAATCAGCATTTGTGGAATTATTCATCGAAAAACAGCAAGGCAGTGCTAGGTATTGGATTTAATATCACCCATAGAAAGGCACAAAGTGTGCTTTTTACGTCAGTGTCAGGTGCCATGGATTGTGTGTTTCATGCCATTGTTAGCTTCTCAAGTAATCCCTTGCAGGTGAAATCTACATATGACTCATGCTCATTGAACACAAACGTGGAACGTATTGGATTACTGCGTTCGGGGTTCAGTGCACACAGTGAAATTCATTAGTTTCATTGCCTCTTCATCCCTGTCATGCATGTTTTATTGTTTCTGAGCTATTTTGCTGTTTCTTTTGCTCTATGGTGACGACACAGCTTTCGAGGGACCGATAGTGTCCTTTGGCGTATACCTGCAGTTGGTTGCAGCAGTCTTAGGTGCTGTTTTATGTGTTGTACATCGTGCAATCTATTTCTATTACTAATTAAATCATGCAGGTAATCAGTCATGTGCTCTTCTTGATCAAACTATAAAGCCTAGATTTATCTGCATCTTTCATGTACTATTTGTTTGAAAAGTTAGCTACCTGTGGGCTTCAAGTGCATTTTTTCGTGAGGTGCAACTACAAAGCCGCTTAATTTGCATATGCTGACAGGTCTATACACTACTTGAAGGAGTGTTTTAATTTGAATCTTGGATGCCTTCATTTTTTATACGTGGACGTTGTGAAACTGGATGATATGCATGTGTATGGTTTTGTGTTCAGACTGTAACATTTCACACAGCAAAAAGAATCATAACTTCTCGGTTCTTGCCGGTGCCTAAATGTGTGGGTTTTAGTACAGGCATTTGTGAGAGCAGATGACTAGTGAACACATATTTGGTGAGGACTGTAAAGTTGATTTTGGTGTTTTACATATCTTTCTGTTCCGGTAGAAAGCTATGTGTGTGTAAGCATCCAATTAAGTCGCTCGAATAGCTTGGCTACTGCCCTTATTTTGAGAGCAGGATCAGGTATGTTCAGATGCTCACATTCATAGAGGAGCCCAATCTAGACGGTCATTTTATGGAAGTTCTATACTTTCATTAGGTTCTGATTGCAAATAATCTAGCATCCGAACTTGTACAGTATAATCAAAGCCTTTGTCTGAAAAATCTAAGCCCAGTAAAACAGCATATCATCCTGGACATTACCCATAGTATGTTTATTACATACTGTAAAGGAATATTGTGGATTATTCTCCTCATGTTCTATAACATCAACCTAAAATAATACTATTATGAACCATATAGCAGGGAATACGGAAGTGCATGGCAAATAGCCTCGAACATACTATTGCAAGTTTCATGGCAGCAGCTGATGGAAACACTGGAAAGGGTGTAAAATCTGAAGACTTCGTTCGTAGATGAATGAGTTTGCTAGACGAATAGACCTGGAAAGATCAAGCAGTGCGTCTCAACTCTGCCATTTATTCCAGTGAAAAAGTGCAAAGATTCTCATGTCATGCTTCATCCCCCGTTTTTCTGTTCTTTTAGCGTGTGCTATGTTCACTGTTTTTAAAAAAGGACCACATAATTCTACTTATCATTGCCACTGCCGCCTTGCTAGTGCTGATAAAAAACAGCAGCTGATTCTATCACTAGCTGCATGTGAATTTAATGTGATGATGAAGCATAGTGCGGCGACAGCCGTTCGTATCCACAA
This sequence comes from Rhipicephalus microplus, assembly GCF_013339725.1. NCBI lineage: Eukaryota > Metazoa > Arthropoda > Arachnida > Ixodida > Ixodidae > Rhipicephalus > Rhipicephalus microplus. Next base: position 55,153,455 of record NC_051173.1, read on the forward strand.
TAATACACTGGTGCTCCTGCTCTCTGCCCCTATCCAAATGCGGGCAGCATCACCAGGAATCAAAACTGTTTCCTCATTCTTAGCAGCACAACACTTGGCCTGCTGAGCTACCCAGACACCCACGTTACAGTGATGAGTACAGCTGTCAAGGAGTCTGATACAGCAAACAATTATTCTAGGTTTTTATTAATGAGTCACTGTACAATACAGCACTACTTAGGTGTTTGGTTATGTACTGTGCTATTTCCATGATGCTTGCAATCGATGTCACCCCTTTTCCAACCACACTTCTTGCTGAAAGCATTAAAAAAATACTTATTTTTTCATTTCCATATTTGATTCTATGTGTCTTTATACAACAAGCAAACTTTTTTGTGAATGTGCTGAAAAGTGATTTCACTCCATTGCACCCCAGAAAGTGTCTTAATGTCTCCAGCCTTAAGCGCAAAAGATGTCCAACTGAAATTTAAAAAATATTGTGCAGGGGACAAGCGAGCCTGTGAATAAAGCCTGTGGGGGTTTGTTTACATCTACCAGCATCCACTGCTGGTTGACGTTAAAAAGCAGTTATAATCTTGATCATAAAATTTAGAAAAAACAAGGCTATTCTGTGTAGTTAGAGCCACACCCTCAGCAGAAGTGAAATTCATCATTTCACAATGCTTAGGCAAGCATGCGTTATCGTCTGCCTCTTTTTTAAAACAAAGCTGCAGCTATTTTTAATTTGCAGTGGCCATAATTCATTCCTATCTTTACCAAGATGTACACTATGAGCGTATTTTGAAGTTTTTTATTGCACTGTTCGTTTAAACTGAACCACAAAGAACTGGAATAACTTATTCAGAGTAGCTTGATTGTGGCATGCCAAACACTTCTTCCGGTGTGGATGAGCCCCACGTGTTTTCAGTAGAAGACGTATAACTGTGTTATGAGCTCAGCTCGTCCTTGTTGAAGTGAGTGTTCAATGCCCACTCTCACTTGAGAGTACTCGCTCACGTTCATACTCGTGTCTACTTACTCGCTCTTCATGCACTCCTACTGACCGTTTTTTTGTTTGTTTTTTTTGAATGAGTGTAACTGAGCAAACTGACCAGTTAGTATACCAAGCTTCGCTTTAAAAAAAAACAAGCTGTAAATTTGACAACAGTTCCAGCAGCCTGAAGTGCCGATGTGATGCATAGCCATGTATTTTTTTGTTGTTGTTGTGAGACTCATTTTGATATCGCGATGCAATTAAAAGAGGTCAATAACTTCATTATGCTAGGCTTTTCTCTTCCTACTACAATGGTTAACCAAAGAAAAAAAGGTGATAGCTTTTGTTGCTGTTTGCCACGTTAAACCAAGAAACCCAGCTGACCATGGCTTAGCCAAATTTGTTGTGCTTTCACGCTGTCAATCAATAGAAAAACCGCTGACTGAAGTTGTGCAAGCTGCATGTTAGGCATATTTTATTTACCCTGAACCATCTGAAGATGATACCATGACAGAACATGTATTTTGTGAGCATCCACTATGGTAATCAACAGTGTATCTGTTCGTATTCAGTGTGTTACCATTTTGATGCTACATGTTTTTTTTCTCGAAATGGTCGAGTAATGTTCAAACCATTTGTTATCTTCTACAAACACTGTGTTTGGATTTATAATGCTAAGATTGTAAGCACAGCTTCACCTCGTGCAGCTCATATGTTCTTGTTGCGATAGCCCTCTTTCTGCATTACCTTTGGGTGAAATGCAGGCAATGCAATAAGGAATGAATTAGTAAATACTAGCGCATCAGTAATGTCGCTTCATAACATGCACTGTATTGCATTTATACCAATTCAGTGAAGTACTCACAGATAGTTGTACTAGTATGACTGACACAGCAAGATTGAGTGCACCAAAAGGGGGGGGGGAAATGCAACTGAGGTATAACCAATGGGAACCGCTCTGAAAAATGGACTTGGCACGAGACTCAGTGAAACACCCCAGGGGCCCTCTGTCTTAATGTGACTATGTTACCCTTTAATGCCTTAGGTATGTGAAAATAGAACCACACACAAGCCACCTGATCTAGGAGCAAGAATCCATGTGGACCTCATTCCATGTCACATGTACTCGTACGTTTACACAAAATAGCAGCAAGTCTGAACAGTTGCCCTGTGCAGAAGCCAGTAGGATGCAAACACCTTCTTAACTGATACGTTTAGTGAGACAATAACTCCAACTACTAATGCACGTAGCGTCCGGCGAAATTCGTCTCTCAATCACTTAACAAGAGACCAAACATGGCCATAAATGATGTGGCTTTGAAATCTGTAATTAAAAACCAATTGGCAACCGTTAAGCTGCAATAGTCAACAAGGCCCTGCAAAAGGAGCTCGATCCATGGCTAAACCCAGGAAATTTTTTCGGGCAGTGTTTATCTGGTGAACGTCTACTTTTGAGCCACAGGTGGTTGATGTGAATGCGTGTAAATACTTTCATCGTCATCAGCAGCCTGACTATGTCCGCTGCTGGACAAAGGCCTCTCCCATGTTTTGCCAGTTAACCCTGTGCTGTGCTTCCTGCTGCCAATTTATACCTGCAAACTTCATCTCATCTGCCCACCTAACCTTCTGTCTCCCCATAACCCACTTGCCTTCTCTGAGAATCTAGTTAGTTACTCTTAATGACCAGTGTTTATCCTGTCTATGCCCTACATGCCCAACCCATGTCCATTTCCTCTTCTTCATTTCAAGTATGATATCCTTAACCCCCGTTTGTTTCCTTATCTACTCTACTCTCTTCTTGTCTCTTAAGGTTACACCTGCCATTTTTTTTTTCCATTGCTCGCTGCGTCGTCCTCAATTTAAGCTAAACACTCTTTGTAAGTCTGTCCAAGTTTCAGCTCAGTAGCTAAGTACCGTCAAGATACAGCTGTTATATACCTTCCTCTTGAGCGATAATGGCAATCTACCTGTCATAATTTGAGAGTGCTTGCCAAATGTGCTCCACTCCATTCTTATTTTTCTAGTTACTTCAATCTCGTGGTTAAGCTCTGCGGTTTTTACCTGCCCTAAGTAGACATAGTCTTTTACAACTTCAAGTGCACAATTACCTATCTCGAAGTGCTGCTCCTTTCCGAGGTTGTTGTACATTACTTTCGTTTTCTGCACATTCATTTTAAGACCCACCTTTCTGCTCTCCTTGTCTAACTCTGTAATCATGAGTTGCAATTCGTCCCCTGAGTTACTCAGCAATGCAATGTCATCGGCGAAGCGCAGGTTACTAAAGTACTCTCCATTAACTCTTATCCCTAACTGTTCCCATTCTAGGCTTCTGAAAACCTCCTGTAAGCACACGCTAAATAGCAATGCGGAGATAGCCCTTCATGAAATCATTGGATGTTGTTGCATTCTTCTTGCAATATTTCCAGTTTCACTTATGTAGGATAATGAAAACCAGAAAATAGTGAAGTTGAGGAAAGGTACAGGGGACCTAAATTGCACCGTTGTAAATGAATAATTGTGATATGTATGTGCATGAAGCAAAGTGGATGGAACGACAACTTGCCCCCAACAGGGACTGAACCTGCCATCTTTGGATAATGCGGGCAATGCTATACAACTTGAGCTAGGGTAGAGCACCACGTGCATCATTTGAAGGTTGCAGCTTTGGTGCTTGTCGTTGAAAATTGCCTTTCGTCCACTTTGTTGTCATGCACATCTATATCACAATTGTCACGATACAGTTAAATCAGTATAGTTCAAATTCCCCATACCTTTATCGGCTTACTTATCTTCTGGTTTTTACTAATATTGAGTTAAACAAAAAAACGAGCCCTTTGAATTCCGTTCTTTCATTGATTACATAGTTGGCTCGTGTAAAAATCAATGAAATGGGCAATTTGTCATTTCTCTTGGTGTTTTCAGCTCACATTTAGTATCCCATCGATCTAAATCTGTTACAATGGGAACATTGCGAAGAGCTATATACATGTGGGTTGGAGATAAACATGAACAGTACAGCGTGCTGTTTTTATCACACTCTGACCTTGGTGTCAAAGAATTGTTGCTAGTATGGCTCTTGATTGGATCATGGATGACTCTAACTGCTTTTTATTACCATCCAGGCTACAACAGCTTGAAAATAAATGGGAAACACGTGAGAGTGTAGATGCCATGTCGCTCATCTTTCTTTCCATCTCCACTGTACACTGTCTTATGATTGCTGTCTTTGCTTGTGTCATTTGGGGTGAATCTTTTTGGGTAAAGGGAACACTAAAAAAAATGTCTGCGCGCATTGTAGGAATATTTGCCTTTATGCTGTCTCACGCTGTGTACTTTTTGTTATGATAAGTATATGAAATGTGTGCATGCCCACTGGTTTTTGTATGGGTTTTTGTAATATTGCACTACTTGTAATTATCTCCCCTCACATTCCCAGTTTGGTAGGATGAGGAATCCAGCACAGGTAAAGAAAAAAAATGGCGAATTGAGAAAAATGTAAAAAAACTGGAATAGATCAGTATATAGAAGTGATGGGTATTTTTAGCACAAATCTCACAAAGCTGCACTTTACAAACAATTGAAACTTACAAGTAAAAATCTACTTCGGGACCAAACTGTTATGTTAGCCTTCAGATAAAATGTCACAAGGGGGGGGGGGGGGGGGAGTTCGGTCATCGGGTGGGCGCACATCAGGCCCAGATGCAGCAGGTTGCCGAGTCCTGGTTTGTGACACTGTGGCTTCGTGCCTGTGCTGGGCACTTCATTAGAGCGGCCCGTGGCACTGCTCTGACGGAGTAGCGTTTCTGGTGGGGAGGGGGCTAATTATGTTCTGTGTCTGTCTGGCTCGACCTATATATCTGTAACCTCGGAATCGATGGCCTGATCGTCGTCAGCGTGCCTCACTGTTGCGAATACGCTCCCTATACATATACACGCATGCGCGCGCGGAACTGCGTTGCTTTGACGCATGCGCGTTTGAGCGCGCACGGCGTCTTCCGTCATGAGGAGAGGCAGACGCGATGCTTTTTGATGCTTTTAAGCAACGTCGTCAGCGCGAAATGCAGCATATCGCATTTCGTGCCGGTTGCCACCATGCCGCACCTACGGATGCTGGTCGCGTCAGTCGCGCCCAGCGTCACATTATAGAGTGCTTGCGCTTTGTTAGTGTGGTGTCACATCGCCCAGCCTGCGCGTGCATCAACGTTGCGTCACAGTATATTGCGCCCTTCATGACGCGCTCCCCGCCACTGTGCTAGCTCCACATCTACTAAATTTGGTATCACAGGAAGCGAATAGACGATGAAGATAAATGACATGTCCGAACCTGATAATCATAACCTGCGTTTCATGTAAAACATGAATACATGCTACGCTCATCTTGTGCTCGCGGCCGTTTTACTAGTTCCACATATACGAAAGTTGGTATTACGTGACTTGAAGGGACAATGAATTAAAATGACATGTCCAAATATGATAATTATGATATTGAATTCATGTAACACATGAGTACATGCTACGCTCATACCACGCTCGCGGCCGTTTTGCTAGCTACATATATACCAAAGTAGGTATCAGGTGACATTAGTAGATGACGAAGGTAAATATAATGTCGAAACTCGATAATCATGATATGGAAGTCATGTACGTCATAATTTACCTCCGCCTCTTAACGCTGTGCTGATTTTAAAGTGACCTATCACCCTTCCTCATTCGTGCTTCGCATATCATCGATCCCCACTGTACGTGCGATTCGCTAATTTTTTGAGCCTGTAAAATGCGAACCACCAGACAGATCCACATAAAAATTATACCATAACAATTAGGAAAGAGAAAGAAAAGAAATGTTACAAAAATTATTTGAATAATTGAGTTATCACCTTTAGGGGACAACATAAAAGAGCGAAACTGCAAAAGTACAATTTTTTTGGATATTTGCCTCTGGTTTGTAAAAAAATAAAACCCTGAGTAGGAAATCTGTCCAATCCATTTACTCCATACACTAAAAACGAATACAGTGCTAAAAACCCCGTGTAAATGTAATCAAACTCGGATGAGTTAGAACTTCAAAAAGTACACATGTATTCTCTATGGGCACCTGACAGTGGACCAGAGGGCACGGTGAAGCTTTTTGGGCCGCCTCAGCATTGTTGGTGCCCACGGCCAGGGATACCAAGAAAGGGAAACTCTTGCTGAACACATTCAGATGCTGAATTGTCAATGCCTTTGTTGGCGCGTTTTCAAAGAAGGCTTCCTGGGCACTTACATAATCAGCCGTGACCGCCCTGCTCACAACTAAAAAAAGAAAATAATATGCACGGGCAAGTCCAGTTTTAGGGCAAGTCCAGTTTTACTGTGTCTACTCGCTAGGCTACGCATTGAAAGACTCGATTTTGCTGTGCCTACTCGCTAGGCTGTGTGTTTTGGCGCTACCATCAGATCTCTTAAACTGCATCGCTGGGTGCCTATGGGCGCTCGCACTGGTGAACCCTCTTAAGACACCCCATCTCTCACTGGACAGTATTAGACGCAGCCAGGCTATGCACTCTAAAGCAAATTTCATGCAATGTCTCAGTTATGCTTGGCATGCTGAGACATTGCATGAGCCATTGCTTTCTCTTTCTTTTCTCCCCATCTTTACTTCTTCTTTTAATGATGGTCCTTTGTTTGTCTTGTTTTGTTGTTTCTGCATTTGCTTCTCAATCTTGCTGATCTGCACTTTATTGTACCATCCTGGTCACCGTCACACCTCTCCTAATGCTCACATACCTTTCCCACCATTGCTACTCTATTCCACAAATGCTGTGTAGTACAGAGTAGAGCACTGCCCAAGCTGGGCCCGGCCCCTAACGATCCAGGGATGACCAGGTCAAAAGTCTAGAAGCACAAACGCTGAGTGGTCATTCCTGTGGCAAGTAGCATCATATTGAAAAGCGTGGTGTCGTTTTTTAAAGGACCTTTGACAGTGAACGGTTTGTTTGCGAATTTTAAATGCCAGGCATTTCTTAGCGAACTTCAGTGACTATCTATCTAGTCGCCTACGACCTTTAGCTCTCCTGGCCGTTTCGATTATGGTATCAATACCAAACTTGGTATGGCATAACATGATTGTATGAAGAACATATTTGACTAGTCATAACATGAAAATCATGACATGAATGTCATGATTTACATTTCATGATCCTGCAGCGCTTGCGATGGTTTCGTTCACATGGCATGTTGCAAAACTGGTATGGTATGACATGATCGCATGACGAACACAAGCAGCAGACCCTAACTTGAAAATCATGACATGCATGTCATGTAACAGCATCACTACATGCCAAGCTTATGATGCGCTCGCGCGCATTTCGCTAGCGTAAAATATACCGAATTTGATATTACGGTACGTAAATGGGTGACGAAGGTATGTGACTGGTGCAAACATGATAATCATCAGATGCGTGCCATGTAACAAGACTACATGCCGCTCACGATGCGCTGGCAGCCGTTTCGTTAGCTTTACTAATACCAAATTTGGTATTAGGGAATGTGAATGAATGACGAAAGTATGATACTGGTGCAAACATGCTAAACATGAGATGCGTGTCATGTAACAACATGACTACAAGCTACGTTCTTGATGCTCTCGCAGCTGTTTCGCAAGCTTCACATGTACCAAACACGGCATTACGTGATATGAACGGACGACATAGGTAAATGACACATACAAACATGATTATCATGACATGCGTGTCATGTAACAACATGACTACATGCCACGCTCATGATGCACTCGCGGCCGTTTCGCTAGCTTTACATATGCCAAATTTTGTATTACGTGACGTCAATGGATGACGAAGGTACGTGACTGTTGCAAACATGATAATCATGAGTTGTGCGTCAAGTGAGAACATGTCTACATGCCACAGTCAAGGCGCCAATACATTTCGACGTGACGCGGTGCGCGTGCTCACCGGCGTTCATTTCCTTGGGTCACACTGGTGTTACCACACCACGCACCAATCCTGCCATATACTCATAGGCGCGCACCGTGTTGCGGTTCTTTGACGCATGCGCGTTTCAGCCCGTCCGGCGTCCCTCCATCACGAAAAGAGGGAGATGCAGTGTTATCTAGGTAACGCATCGCCGTGAAATACACCATGTCGCATTTCGCACTGGTTGCCATCGAGCAGCGCCGACAGACACTGGTGGCACAAGTAGAGCCTGTCGTAAGACTATAGAGTGCTCGCGTTTTGCTAACGTAGTGCCGCTGTGTCCAGCGTGCGTGCGCTTCAACGTTGCATCGGAGTATATTGGACCCTTCATGATGCGCTCGCGGCCGTTTTGCTAGCTCCACATATACTACATTTGGTATCACGTGACGTGAATAGATGACGAAGGTAAACGACACAGCCCAACATGATAATCATGATACGGAAGTCATGTACGGCATCATTTACCTTCACCTTGTAACATTGTGCTGGTTTTAAAGTGACATTAATCTTTATCATTCGTGCTTCGCCAACGCCTCCTAGAAAAATTATGCCTAGAACGTCAGCTGCGAAGGCGCCGCCCTACACCCGAATTTTACCCTCCCCCTTTAGTAGGGAGGCGAACGCCTGTGGCAGTCGCCCCCTGCAAAACAGCAATGCTCTCACAGTTGCCTCCGAGCAGCTGTGATGTCACGTCACAGAGCGATGCAGAGGCGAGCGGTCCCACGTGGCGGACGGTCGCAACACGCGGTAGGAGGCATGGCCTCCAAGATTTTGTGCTGACAGCACGCTCTCAATTGAAGAGAGATCTGCATTCCAGGCATAGTTTTTCTAGGAGGCGTTGGCTTCGCACATCATCGATTCTCGCTTTGCGTGGGGTCTGCCAATTTTTTTTACAGTAATTTGTAGCTTTGCATCTGGTAATACAAAAGTTATATCGTAAATACTCTAATCCATTGTATAATTAATGCTAGCAGCATTAATTCAGAACGATCTTGCACCAGCTCAAAACACCCGTCTCAATACCGTAACAAACTAGCGCCCCACAGGGGAGCAGCGCCTGAGACACTGCCCTCAAGCACAGCCGGGCTAGACTGCACCTGCGCGCTCAAGCGCGTGCAGGTGCAGTCTAGCGTGCGCAGGTGCAGTCTAGTTCGGTCGTGGCTCAAGCTTTCCTGAGGCTGTAACACGCTGTTTCTGAATAGGGGGACTCCCATGCTGTGAAGAATGAAACGACATGGGTGCTTGAGCTTGTCCTCCTCGGAAAAAGAAAAAAACGCCAGGCCTGCATGGAAGGCGTAGCACAGTCGCAGCGAAAGCTGGAAAAGTGGCCTTCTAAAGCTTCGTCAAAACACTCATTGGGTAACTACTGCAAGCACACTTGCTTACTACCCACTAGGGCATTAATAATAAACTTTTGGGTAGTAGGCTGGCATTTGCTATGCCATTTTTCGTCATTCTGCTGAGAAGCGTTGTGTCCACTAAACACTTGCAAGAAATTTCGTGCCAATTGTTCCTGCAGTGGCTATCGACGATGAGGAATTATGGCTGAATTGGGTATGCGCCACAGTTGATAGGGGAAGGAGCTTTTGTAAAGGGGTGAAGCAATGGACGGCCCACTCTTTATGCTATTCGCATTGTGCGAGGACTGGTTATTCTTTCGCTCTTTAAAAAGGCTTTAAAAGTCGTATTAGCGCGATTGCTTTCCAGACACCAAGCCTGCCTAAGGCAAGACGGTCGCCAACAAGTCACAAGCACCAGCGTAGCTCAGTGGTAGAATACTGTGGTAGAATACTGGGCTGGCACCCAGCGGACCCGGGTTTGAGCCCCACTGTGTCTTTAGTGCTAGGTTTGCCAACAAGTCTCAAGCACTGGTGTAGCTCAGTGGTAGAATACTGGGCTGGCAACCAGCAAACTCCGCTGTCGTCCCATGCAATATCCACATATTTGACATATATCTGTGTGACTTCAGCGCATTCTGTCCTGAATGCATTACATTTTTTGGACGTCAGACCCACCTGGAAGTGCGGCACATGTTTCAGACCACACACTCGTTTTAGAAGTATTGAGCTTGTCAGGAGCACATTGCTTATATAACCCGAATTTATTTCGCATGTGATATAATAAAAGTTTATGCAGACACAGAGCGGTTGCACGTATAAATTTTGGCAGTTATCAATTTTTGTAAATCGCATTTCAGTGTTGCAATAATGCTATACATGAAATCAGCGTGAAATATTTTGAAATATCGACACCATCTCTAATGCTAAATTTTTATTTCGTTCAATTTCAGCGACTCTTGCAAAGTCGGCGTGTCCCAGCCACAAGGGCAGAACGGGCACTTGCACAAGACACCCTTAGAGTGTGGCGAGTGCCAAAAAGTTTTCAAGAGCAAGTCGAAGTTGCAAGCACACTTGTTGGTTCACACAGGTGTCAAACCGTACGCCTGCAATGCGTGTGACAGGAAATTTACGAAGAAATGGAGTCTCGTCGTTCACAATCGTACGCATACGAACGAAAGACCTTACGAGTGCCCGTCCTGCCCCGCCACATTCACAAACAGTGAGGGTCGGCGACTCCATTTCCGGACTCACACTGGGGAACGACCGTATCAGTGCGACGAGTGTGGACTGAAATTTGCGAAGCACTCAAACCTTGGTCGTCACGTGCGGACACACTCGGAGGAGCTAATGTTTGGCTGTAGTGTGTGCGGCCGCAAATATTCTCGCAACGATCAGCTCCAGTTGCACATGCGTAAGCACACAGATGAGAAGCCGTACGTGTGCCACTTATGTTCTGCTACATTTCGGACCTTAGCTACCCTAAAATCACACGTTTCAACGCACACTGGTGAGCGACCCTATGTGTGCAACACTTGTGGGACAAGTTTCACACGCAGGCAAAACCTTTTGGAGCATCACCTCATTCACACAGGCGAAAAGAAGTTTGGATTCAATCATGCAAGAACACTAAAAAAGCATGCCCGCACGCATACAATCTAAATGTCATATTGCTGCAACTTGTGTCCTGCTGCATTCTCGTAAAATGGCGCACGAGAACTCCTTGTTTCAACCCTGGTGAACATCCTGGTTTGTGCAACGTCTGCAGGGAGGATATCACTGACCGTGCGACAAGCGTAGGTCAGCTTCGTTGCTAGTTCAGTACCAGCACATTTGATCGTACAGAAGAATTTGAGGCCCACATTAGCAAGAACACTGTTGAGTCTTACAAGAGCCGCCAATGCCACATGCAATAACACGAGAAAAAATCCCACGGTGACCCATCATATACCTCCAATGGCAATTAAAGGTTATCGCCCCAAAGGTACCTGTTTCTTTGAACAAAGTGTGACAAAGTGTGGACTGTAAATAGTATAGAGTGATCCACTGTTGACTACTGAGATTGGAACCACTAAACTTGCTGTGGAATATATGCAAAAAGCGTATAGCCAGAAGCCAAATTTTGACTGTGACAATGGTAAGACCGTACCAATACTTTTATATTCAGCTGCAATAATGCACAGTGCACAGTTTAAACCACAGTGGTGAGAAGCCGCAGCAGTGCAACGTATGTGGATGTCTTTTTACGATGCGAAGACATTTATTTATTATGCTGACTCACCGAGGAAAAGCGATTTAGCATTCTGCTTGAAGCTGTGAACTGCTCTAGGTTGGCTTTCTTAAGCCTAACTCAAGTCACTGCACCTACGATTCTGACCACTTAGTCGTATGCAAGAGGACATTGAAACCACGTGTTGATTTCACATGCCTACCGACCGTGGACGTGGCGTCTTTGTGCTCTTCTAACTCAAAGAGTTTTGGTGGCGCCGTCATCAGTGTCATACAACTGAAGCTGTCCCCTATCCACTCATCTTTTTTGCATGATGCTTTCCTGGAGTGTGTGGGAAACTAGAGACTTACCTGAACTACTTAGGATGCTGGTGACCAAGATAGCGTGTTGCTGCATGCGACTGCTTTGTGATACGTCGTCTTTAGTACTTGTATAGAATAAAGCATACCGTTCACTTCGGCTGTACTTCATCACACGTGGTGCCGATATTTTGCGTCTTGTAGATCCACTTGATGTTAAGAGAAATAAAGAAAAATAAAATTAGTTTTTGGCCAGGCCTTTTGTACATCAGTCTTAAAGTGGGTTCCCTCCCCTGTCTAGGCAGCATGGGTCTCTGCCGCTGCCGGAGCGCTGTCCGCAACGGTAACTAGCTTTAGGGTCCTGCGTCAAGTAAGGGCAAGACATTTGCGAGAAAACATCTTTATAAATATGCAAATTATGTTCCCAGCACATCGACGAGGTTATATTTTTACAAAAAAATTTGCCGTGTCTTTGCGTGCTTTGCTTGGCTTTTCTCGGACAGCGCCTCCTCTCCGTTGAATCGACCACATCTGCCCATCATCGATAAAATAGAGGAGGTGCTGCGTTAGACATGGACACCGTCTGGCAGTGCCGTCGGGAAACATGACCCTGTACAGAACACAAAGCCACTGCCAGGTGGCAGCACCATGTCGTCGGCATTAAGGTCCCTAGATGAAACAAGTTTCCAAGGTAGCGACACCCTCCCTTTTCCTCCTCGCTTATTTGCCTGAAGTGCCCCCTAGAAGGTTCAAAACTTTCATCCAAAAGCGAATGTTGGGGTTCTGTTGCTACGGTGAATAGATGTAAATGAAACAAAATGGAACGAAATAAGACGTAGAATAAACAGTTACCTTTATGAACATAAACAGCACAACACAAGAGCAAGCGGGATGTGCGTTACTCAACCGGCAACGTTGTGCAGTTCTATACTTTACACCACTAGCCATGGCGTCTCGCGTCGTACATTTTAGTTCCACGGCCGCGCTATTTCGTCCAGTTCTAACTAGTCCACTTCTCCGATTGTGTTTTGTCCGTGTTGTGACACTGTGAATGTGCTTCTTGCTGGATCCTGTAAGTGGCCACAGGGCGTGACGTTGTGACGATTGATTACAACCGGCTTGTGCACACGCAAGAAAAAAAACTACGACCAGACTGGTACGAACACTCGTCCAGCAGCACTGCGATGACGTTTTTTTTTAAATGTGCCCATTTGGACAATCGTGATGCCAAGTGATTCTGATGCGGTGCTGGGAACTTCCTGAAAAGTGAGAGTTCTACTGGTGAGGTGTCTCGAAGCAGCGCGTTTCGGCTCAAGCGGGAACTGGTCAAGAGTGAAATGTTTCTGAAGGTGCGTTGATTACAACCTACAGCTGCTCTGTATACGTGCATACCCACATGTATTTTTACCAACTGGCATGCACTAGACACGCATTAGACGCGCGCCTGGCGTTTCAATAAAAACCGACAAGTGAACTCGCTTCGCAGATCTGCGTCGACATACGTTGACGGAGTTGCACGAAAGCATTCGCGTGAAATGGTTCATAGTTGCACTTCATGGTGCGCTTCATCTCGGAAAGCACGAGGTAAGTTAAATAGAGCGAAACCATTTTCTGTTGTTTACGGCAACGCAGCATTGCTGAAAAACGCAGATGTTGCATTGAACGAGCATGGCGAAACAATCTTGGTCGACTTAGCGCACACCGAAACGCTCCTCCTCTTCAGTTTATGTTCTGGCTACGATTTTGTCTTCTGATCACGGCGAGAATCCAGGCTGGAGCCATATGCGCATGCGTACTCGTTTTGAACCTTTTGCATAATATTAAATAACACCACCAGCCATTTGCAAGATCACGTGCAAGTAATGCACCAATTACAGACGCGGATGGCAGAGAGAAAAGGAGGAGTAATCGAGAGAGTGAGGAGGACGGCTCGAGAACAATGAGTGACGCTACCTTGTTTCATCTAGGGACCTTAGTCGGCATAGCGTCGCATTTTCAGTGCTGCGAACGAAACACTACGGTTCTCAGAATTACGTACGTGTATTTTCTAATAAAGGAACAGCCCCCCTCCTGATATTTACGTATAGATTTCGCGTCTCAGATATGCGTAACATTGACTTTTACTGCAAAAGGAATTATATGTACACTCTCGACTGTATTTCGCCGTCGATGTCATCCACCGTATATGTATACATATCCATATATAAGAAAACGCAAGAAACAAAAAAATACCCAGAAAAAAGACTCCGGCGCGCGGAATCGAACATGGGATCTCGGCGTCGTGACTGCGAGGCATTAACCACTGAGTCACCCTCCTTTTTTTCTTTATTACTTTTGCACATACAATAATATTACAGTGCATAAACAGTACACACAGCGGTAACAAATGTAATGGTTACACAAAAACTAGAATTCCTTTATACAAATAAGTGGCTCAAGATGTTGGAGCCACTGTGGAATCGCGTTTAGTTTTACACTCTTCAATAAACCTCGTGATCTTTTGGCGGATATATTCACGAATGGGCAATGTATTGTTGCCAGCATGGTGGACTGCCATGTTCTTTTTCCAAATACTGTGAAGGCCGAGCAAAATAACAGTATCATAAGGGGCTCCATCGTCGTCTTCATTGACTGGTAAAAACCTGATCCCGTAAGCATCAATCGGTAAATCTTTTTTTAATAGTTCTTTGTAGAATGTCCCAGAAGAAGGCCGCTTCCCAACAATCCAGAAATACATGTTCGATGGTTTCAGCTTTACGACAGAGAAAACAGTGCATTTCCCACTGTACAAACAGTCCCCTTTTTTGCGTCCACGTTTTAACTTCCGGAGTCCCTGTATAAAGCTTAAAGAAAAATTATTTTGAACTAGCTGGGACAGCCTTTTTTTTTTTTACTCGGGATAGTACATTTTGGCCACGTCCAGCAGGATACGAACTCCTGTAGTGGTACCGGTAAAACAATGTTGAGAAGGTCTCCATACAACCCTTTTTTGTTTTACTCCCGCTAGATATTCGCTAGAGAAGCGTGCAAATAAAAAATTGCATGCACCAACTACTTCTTTTAGATAACCACAAAGCACCCCATGCACATAGCGCATGGTGACAAGTGAAGGTAAAACTCTTCTAAGCCTCAGCTGAATAACTGAACGTAGAAACGGGTCTCTTGTGTCTCGCAGAAACATAAAACGACTAACGACCTGTCTTAAAAACAAATGTGACAGACTGAAACCACCGAACCGAGCATGACGAAAAAGATTAGTGTGACCCACACTGATCCCCATATAAATACTGCAAACACGGTGCAGCTTCTGCACATTTATACGCGAGCAGTGTAAAACCTGTAATGTGTACCAAAGTTCAGAGACAAAGAAAAGATTACATATGGTGGCCCGCGTGAAATTCTAAAAGTCCCGATCCGCTAACATTATCCACTTTTTCACGTATTTCAATGGCCTGCCTCCGCCAGCACAGCGCTCTCACGATAAAATTCTAGTGGTATACCGAAATATTTTGCAGGCTGATTCACCCATGGCATGTTGGCAAAAACGTCTGGAGTGGAAGACCGATCCCCATGCCAATATCCCAAGCACTTTTCCCAGTTTACCGAACTTCCATGTGGGCATACAAAGCTGTTTCGCAATATGGACTACTTCGTTAACACTGTTGCGATCTGAACAGAAAACTGCCGCATCATCAGCATGTCCAAGTAATCGTACTTTATTCTCATGAAGTTTCAATCCTCGGATGGCACAGCTGCTCATCACACTCACACAGAAATGCTCTAAAAACAAACTGAACAGTAATGGTGAAAAAGGGCAGCCCTGACACACGGAGCGTTTCAAGTTAACGCCCCCCCCCCCCCCACCAAATTATTACTTGGATAATACAGCCTACGTTTACAAAATCCAAGACACTCATCAGAATATCTTGTTACCCAAGATCAAAAGCTTTTTCTAAATCCAACTGAAGCATTGCTACACATGTCTCAGCCGCATCGTAGCACTCCAGAACAGCTCTGGCTATATGTATATTGGCCACAATTGTGCGTCCTTTGATTCCACACGTCTGGTGTGGACCTACTATTTCCTTTATTACGCCCTGTAATCGCTTAGCTAATATTTTCATGAAGATCTCGTAATCTACATTTGTTAAGCGAATGGCGCGATATGATTTTATTAAGCGTAGTTTAGTCTTATCCTGTGTTTTGGGGATTAGAATAGTGTGCACCGTCAGAAAGCTAGGAGGCAACATCTTATACTTGTAAGCTTCATTGAAAAGACTTGTCGAAATTGGGGAAAATTCAGACTTAAACGTTTTGCAAAAGGCTGCGCTCAACCCATCTGGTCCAGGTGACTTTCCTAGGTTTAGCCGTTCAATAGCTCTTTCAACTTCCAAATTTGAAATAGGCAGTTCCAACCCTACAACAAGACTTTCGGGCACTTATGACATCAAATGTAAGAATTTCTTCTTAAACATTCCTATGTAAACCTGCGATTGCTTAAACAGATCTCGATAGTAGTTAGAAAAAATGTTTCCTATTCCCTTATTATCTATGTAAACGACACCATTGTGATGTATTTCCGCTATGGTATTTTTGCGGGCATATTTCTTCTCATCACCCAGTGACCGTTCTGTTGGTGCTTCACCAACCAACAACTTTTCAGCACGAGGTCTAAATATAGCCCCCCCCTATACGGCTCAATGTCAAAAACTTCCAGCTTATGCCTAGCCTTGCGAATATCTTCCGTGAATGTTCCTAGTGATTTTGCTTCTTCCTCTGGCAATGCAGTAAAATTATGTTTTAGTAATTCTTCCTCCTTTCTCTTCTCTCGTTTAATAGCATGGGCTCTTTCCATCGCCATCATCTTATTATCATTTCTAAAATATTCCCACTGAGCACCGATTGATATTTCGTTGCTTTTGTTAATTTTGCTGACATGTTCTAGTTCCTTCTTTTTAAAAAAGTCATCCTCCAGTAGCTGCGAGTTCAGCTTCTAACGGTCCCCAGGAAAACTTACATTGTCTAGCGCCGCCACAGCGAATATTAAAGCTGATTAGGCAGTGATTTGTAAAAGGACTGGTTCGACTACGTATTTGTAACACATCGGTATTATACTCGCCGTTACATAAGCTCTGTTCAGACGAGCGTGACTCGAATTCTGAAAGTGCGTAAAATGAATGCTTTGCCCAGTATCCAGACAATCCGCCACATCTTCAAGACTATATTGGTCTGTAATATTGCTAAGGGCTGCCGTGCTGGGGTCCCTATACGGTGCTCTGCTGGTCTTGTCGTGTGCAGAAAGCACACAAAGTCCCCCATTATTACAATCTGCCTGTCGGTATCGCAGTATTCATCTAGGGATTGGAGGAAATCACATCTTTCGGACTACACATTAGCTGCATACACAGTAGTTACGCACCATTTAGAAGAAGAGTGCCTGAAATCACATACTACAAACCTCCCCGATAAACTAGATGTCATAGATTCAACGACCAGCCATTGTATCTTGCATAGTAAAGCACAACTGGCTGAGGAACCAATGGCATGATATATACAAACACTGAACCGTTGAACAAAAAGGCTGCACTATGCTCTCCGTCTCTTGTTAACCTTAAACTTCGGTTTCATAGCTATAACGTCGGGATCTTGCTCCACAACTAGTCGATACAGTTGATTCTGTTTCTTTCGGCCAGCGAGACCCCACACATAAATTGAAGCAAAACGGAAAAAAACTTTCCGTAGCCTTGGTATGCGGTCGATTGAGAATGGCAGCATGATGCTCACCTCTACCTCAGTGCAGTTGAGCCTGCCAGCGGTACGCCTCGTTACCCATCCGTAGAAGCGCCTTCGATGCGACGAAGGCGACGACGCCGCTGGACGCCTGTCCGGCGGAATAGTAGGCCGTGGGCGCAATGCCCACGGCCTTCTTTAGATGGTTTAGATGGTGGCTCTTCGACGCCAGCGTATCCTGCAACACCGTTCTCTCCCACGTCCTGCCGTGCCCGTTTGCCTGTTGTGCCGCTGGAAGCTTCCATCACCAATTCTTCCACTTGCGAATTCTCTATGGTCACGTCCTCCGTTACCTTACTTGCTTCTGACGTCGGCGTCGCTGTCACTAGCGCCAAGGTTTCCGCAATGTCCATTACCTTACGCTCTTTTCCTGCTACGGAAGTAAGGGAGACGCTAGCCCCGCGTCCCCCCGTGTCTTCTGTGCTTGCAGGCCTTGGCGTGCTGCCAGCGATCTCCTCGGCATCGGCCTCATCCATCATGAGCTCCACAGTGTCTTCACTCGCCGTTATCCCAGCAGGTGCCGTAACACTGGTGTACGTTCGAGTGCAGACCGCGTCCTCGTGACCGTAGCGTCGGAACTGTCCGCACTGCGGTACGCGACAATCTCGGCGAATATGGCCAGTGTTTCCACATCGCAGGCACAGTGGAGCTCTACCCGGGATGACCACGAGGGCTTGTTGACCAGCAACTCGCAATTGATGGGGAATATCTTCGATGATGATGCCACTTTTAAGCTTCAGAGGGACAGTTCTCGTTGTTGACCCTTTATCCGTGACGCCATTCACACGCCATCGCTCACGAGAGATGTCTGTGATACGGCCGTAGGGCAGAAACGCCACCCTCACGTCTTTGTCGGCTTAGTTGTACAGAAGCCAGTTGACTTGGATGTGGAGATCCTTACTTGCCGGGTCAATGACAACACAACGTCGGCCTTTCACTTTAACGTCACTGCTTGCTGAAGTTTTCTAGTCCCTTCGTCGCTTCTGAAGGTTACTGCCCAAACGTGGTTCATCTGGTAGGCCCCCAAGGCGACCACTTCATTGAGCAGACGCAGGTGGTCCAACGTGTCTCTGAAGTCTTCCGCTAGGGCCTTGCTCGTACATCACCATGCATAAAAACTGTGTTTAAAACAGAGCGTCCACTAGGCAGATTACGCAGAATCAAACGGTACACGTCATTTTCCATTGCAACGTTCCTGTTACCGTGGCCCGGCTCGACCACTGCAACCACTCCGACGGAGCACGACATGTTGCTTCTGCACGCGTCCGTGTCCAGAAACAGCGTTATGAGTCACCCTCCTTGAACTTTGAAACGGCAAGCTATTCTTATCTACCACTTGCCACTGTTAGCGGGCATCTCGGAATGGGGGGGGGGGGGTGTTTTCAGCATTATCAGCAAGGTGGCGCAGTGAGCGCGTGGCGGCTCTCATCTCTCACGCTTATGCTTTGGCCCGCGTAGAGAATAAGGGGGTGTACGCTCGATCGTGCGCACTTGAAGTGGGGAGAATCGTAGGTCTTGGGTTGCCTTTGAGTTTTGTCGAAACGATTGTGTTGTAGTTATAAGGTTCACAGAGGTCACTTGAATCGTTGCACAGCCTCCGTTTGCGAAAAGGGCGCGCTTTTCAAACGCTGCGAAGTAACAACTGAGACGCTTATTCGCGTAATTCTGTACCTGTGAGTACGTTTCGTGCGCCCTTTGTGCGTGAGATACGCGGGGCGCGTTTCGATCTGTTTGCCCTTCTGCGTGTGACCTTCCGTTTTGTTGCTATCGCGTTCATTGCTTCGCCTTTGCGGAAAATCTGTGACTTTTTTGATCGACACTATTCACAAGTATGAGTGCAACCACCAGTTCAATATGGTTTATCTCCTAAGGCCATGGGTCGTTCTTTCCTCCGTATGTAGTATGTAGCCACCTCTAGTATATGACTTGCTCAATAGATGTCGTTGTATGTATAAGTCCTTGGGAATATTATAACTAGATGATGTTCGTGGTTTTCACAGCATATCTATGGGGTGAATGAAGGTGAGTGGGGCGAAGCGTCCGTCCATGCTTCTGTCCGTGCTTCAGTTCATGTTTCTGTGCGTCCGTCTGCCTGTCTGTTGTTGCGACTCCGGGTCCCACGGGTCTCATTCTGGTAGCGGGCCCCCGTCCCAGGACACATCGTCGAACAAGTCAGATGAGGTGCTCGTATGAACGATAACAATTTATTTACATGGTTAGTAACTGAGCATTTGAACGGAGGTGATTAAGGGATCACGAGAAGTCAAAGACTGTGCAGGAGAACTGTTGAACTGTGAAACTTGGAATATGCAAGTCTTCCACTTGTATAGCGCCGTGTTGCCAACCCTGGGCGCATTGTTTGCGGTTTCAGCCAATACGGCGCTCGACGGTCTAGGTTCTCCACCCACGAAGGCGGGGAAAGACACCACACAATGCACGTGGAGTGGTCACAGTCTACACGATGCTCAAATATGGTCACAAACGCACTGCGCCGACGTTTCGCACACGTCACTAAAATTTCGCGCACTTCCGATGATCTTAGATGACCTTGGTTTTCAAGACTCTTCTAGCAGTTGGGTGAGGTTCGCAAAACCGGCTCCTGGTACACGTGTCAAACTTGCCTGACTGCGTTCGGGTAGGACAATGTAGTGGTCCCCCAGCATATTGTCAAAACATGCCACTCCATTCAGCCGACCCTATGGAGGAAGGGGGAAGGAAGAGTGGTGGACTAATCCTCGTCGTCAAAGCAGGCTCCTGCAAGGGCTGCAGCAGATAGTGCTCTTCCTTTCCTTCAACCCCACATTCCATTCCTCGTAGTTTGGTAGAAGGTGCGGCTTAGCTGCGAATTTCCAGGGCTCTGCTTCTCCTCGCAAGGTGCAGCCACAACCAGTTTGCTTTTAGCTTTCAGACCAAACCGCAAATACCACGCTGGTCCCGGTCTTTCCAGATCCTCGGTGTCCTCGAAAATGGCCCCTCCTGCTTCCTTGTTTGCCTCGAAAGCCTTGCATAGAGTCCACCTCACAATGGCCTTTCTTGGCTCGTGGGTTTTCTTTGCGGGAACAGGTCCTGGACCCCTCGTTCACATTTTGCTGAGAGGAAATAAACCCGCCTTGACCGCACATCCTTGCTTGGAATGCGTTGAGGTTATTTTCGTCCAGTTCACAAAGACCTTACTTCAATAATGATGACCGTCATAACACCGTCCACCCGACGCACGGAAGGATGGACACATGACAGAGGCATGGATGGACTGACGGAAGCAAGAACGGACGGACAGGCAGACGCACAGACAGAGGCTTCGCCCCACTCATCATTCACTCCATGGCTATGCTGTGTTTTTTAGATGTGGAGCATCTAATACTCGAGGCTTGTAGTGCGGCGCCGTCCGCAAGCTTCCTCCTCCTTCTTCCACCATCTGTGCATCCCTTCCTCCTCTACACACCGCGCGCGCTTCACTCCTCCACTATCTGTGCACCCTTCCTCCTCTACACACCGCGTGCGCTTCTCCTCTTCGCGAACATTCGCTAGCTGTATAATGTAGCGCGCATGCGCCATCACGCTTCGAGAACATCGGCAGCTGACGCGCGCGCATGCGCCGTCGCGCTTCGAGAACATCGGCAGCTGACGCGCGCGCATGCGCCATTGCGCTTCTCCCCCTTCTCGAACATTCGACAGCTGACAGTGCATGCGCCGTCGCGCTGTATATATACTCAAGGTCGGTGCTCGCTCGCTCAGTTGCCGCTCGTCGGTTGGTTTGTACGGCGCGTCGACGTCCGAGGTCGCAATGATCGACGTCCCTTCGACCAGCGCCGGCCAAAGTGTTGGCGGAACCGCAACCAAGTCGTCGTCCAACCCTTTCGCATACGTGTCGTACGTGTTCACTCATTTAACACCCCTCCTACAACCACGTTAACCAATTTAGCCAGCGACCCAAGTAAGTCGCAATTTAACACCCCATTTCACAATCACGTTAACCAATTTAGCCATCGACCCAAGTAAGTCGCACTTTAACACCCCGTTAACCAATTATATGCTCCGCATCCTCCTCAGTGTTCCCCCGAGGGAAGCTGCGGGCCATTTTTTGTGTAAATACACAGCACGTTAATTGTAGACAATAAAATTACTAAATAAATCTTGGTACACACAGCAGGGATCACGAAACCATGAACTGGTTTTAGTGCATTGCAAACAGGTTCATAGTAACTGAATATTAGTGGTCATACAATATAGGAAACATAATTCCAATGCTCATCAGAAAAGTTAGACTACGTTATGCAAGAAAAACTGTATAGGTATACATGTAAATGGCTTTGAGGTACCACTGTGGAAATATGCAGACTTTGATAGCTTGTAGTGGTACCGTAACAAGATTTAAATGTAACCACGGCTGCTGGATGAAAAAGCGCACGGGTACGGCCCGCTTGCGTGCTCCGAAACCAGCGTGACTGGTCTAGTACCCGAACCACCACTGCGCCGCCACCCGGGGGGGGGGGGGGGGGCAGTTTTCGCGAGCGCCCACGGAATTGCATGCGCGGCGCACTTGCAGGTATAGTTACAATTCAGCGCGTGCATCTGTGTGTGACCCGCGAAATCTTTTAATGTACGTCTTGCGTGTTCCCACAGGCAATTACCGATCTTCCTTTGACATACCTGCAGCCCTCGCAAATTTTCGGTATTGTTTTGCCCGAGATGGAGCCTTGCACACCGATAAGTTCTTGCGGAAGTAAAAATTGCAAACACAATTTACTCGCATCCTACAAGATCACAACTAACAAATCTGGAAGCGCTAAATACCTTTCCTAATGCATAGAAATTCATTGTAGTATTGTGAGTATGCCACTTTAGAAAAAGTTGCCTCAGATTTAATCATTTCGTTTAGAATAAGCAACCACAGCAATTAAAGTTTAAAGTTGTCCCTGTTCATTTAACACAAACAAGATAGACATTTTACTTCCTCCAAACACGTCTAGTATTCATACAATGTAGTATTGATGCAGAAGCTGCAACAAGAAGCTGCTTCCGCACTTCTACGTGCGTGATCACTTGATCAATTCCTTTTGTTTTGTTTTTTTAATGATGTGGCTCGCTTTCAACCTGACAAACAATGCGCAGATTTATTTCTATACTGTACTCGAGCATGGCAGAATGAGAAGCGAGCCTGCCGCTGCATCTCGCATTGACAGCGGCAACTATACACCTCACAATGACCAAATCACCCAGTGGTCGTGTTCTTATGATGTAAAGTGGAAATATATGACCCCAAAAGCTAGAAGAAAGGAAGCGCTTGACAGGAAAGACGCTCATCAGTGTCTTTTTGGTCAAGTGCTTCCGTCCTGCTGCCTTGTGTGCTCATTATATTTCCACATCATGTTGCACCAACTGGCTCAGCATTCCACTATAGTATGTTTACGACGTAGGTGATTCTGGTTTAACGGGAGCATTCGTCGAAAGAAGAGCGAGAGATTTCTGTTGTACTTGAAGCTTTAGGTACGGGAACGAAAATTTCGGCTGATGGAATATCGGCCTCGACGGCGAACAGCCTAGCGTAATGTGAACAAGTGTCTCGCATTTTCAATCGTGGCCTTCGTGACTGGTTCTGTCTGCGTACCTTCGATGAAGGCGAAAATGCTGTAGGCCCGTGTGCTCTGATTTCGGTGCACGTTAAAGAACCCCTGGTGGTCGAAATTCCCGGAGACCTCTACTACGACGTCTCTCTATATGATATGGTGGTTTTGGAACGTTAAACCGCACGCATAAATCAATCAATCAATCATTTATCAATCAATCCGTCTGCGTACCGTTTGCGTAGCTAATCGGGGATGCTCTGCTCGAGCAGTGCTCCTACTGCTGCAGGTAAGATTCGCCCATCTAAATTCATTTTTTTATTTGCTTCAGCTTCCCTTTAAGATTCATCATAAAAAGAGATCAGTGTTTTCTCAAATGGCTGCCCACAGCGTCTTCAAAAATGACTTTGTCTGCAGGTCAACTTCTTTTTTCATGGTTTCACAGCATACGGAAATTTTCCATGTGCTGTTCACTTTCCCGGTCACTTCCGGTCATGAACATTTCCCCGGCCCCTGCACAGCATACGCTAATTTGCCGTATGCTGTGCAGGGGCTTGGGAAGTGCTCATGGAATATACGGACCCTATACTTACCTCTTTTGTTTCTTTGTGCTCTCGTTTCACGGCCAGCACGCAATGCAGCACTCGGTTAGGGCTCACATTTTTGACATGTTGGACCAAGCGTCGTTGCCAGTGCGTGGGCAAAAAAGCAGGCATCGGATATTTTAATATAAGAGGAGGCAAACAAAACGCCATAGGAACTTCTGTGAGGGTGACCAGGTTTGGCTGCTTTACCCCAATTCGGCAATTATTTTAGGCTGGAGGCCACAGAAAATTCATCCTGGATATTTGGCTCCTTTTTTGACTACTTTCTTATGAACTCCATTTGAGCGAAATTTTCAATATTTGGTGATGTCCCAGCAGCTAAGGTCCGAGCATATGGTGCCAAAACGTGACAGTGAAAACGGGATCGCGACCCTGAAAGTTCAATTAGGCACTTTGATTACTCAGATGATCAAACTTATTGGCATGGACGTCACTGTGGTTTCAGCAAGCGAAAGGATCAACAGTGAGGATCATGTTATAATTATTAAAAAGTACACTTACCCAGCCTGGTGTTCAAGCGTGCCTAGCGCGCACAAACACACACACGCACAAGAACATACAGACACGCGCGCATGAAAAATGCTTTTCGATACCTGGTTAGGGCTGCGCAAGCCTCATTTTGCGGATAACCGATTTCATAACGCGTTTTTAAAGCGCGAATGATTGTGAACAGGAATCAAAAGCTCTGCGCATCCAGTGCACTCACCGGCATCAGAGCTTACTTATCCATTCTTTCAATTGAGCACTGAAAACCCATAAAAGGCAAAGAAGGCAACACTAGAACTTCCTAAGAACAGTCAGTGAGTGCTTGTGTCCTTCTTTGCATCTTATGTCCTGTTTCTTTCTTTAGTGTTATCTTTAAAACGCCGCATCAACTCGAGTAACAATCGTTCCTTCTAGAACACTCAACGAAGTGCTTGAGTAACTCTCATTCTTAGGTAGCACTGTAACTCTGGACTCGCCATCACGGAAGAAATTATTGCGAAAGTGAGTATATATGTATACAATTTATACGGGAGGGGGTTTAGGAGAGGGCGCGCTCCACATACGGTCGCTTGAAAATACAGCGTACTTGAAACGGCGAGTTGACAGTTCCGCAGGTGTGTGGTGTCGCTGTGGTAGTGTGGGCTGTAAGCAATTCCGGTACGGGGCAGCAGTAGAGATGGACAATAGGAAAGCCACAGATGGTGGGCATTTCGCGCAAAAAAATAGCAAGTAAAGGGTTGAAGGGGAGTGCAAACTTTCACTATTTGCATGATGTAAAAAAACAAGCGCCAAAGAAGGAGGACGCAGGACAAGCGCTGAACATGTGTCCTCCTTCTTTTGCGTGTCGTCTTTTGCGCTGGTTTTAGATGCGGAGCATCTAATACTCGAGGCTTGTAGTGCGGGCGCCGTCCGCAAGCTTTTTCCTCCTTCTTCCACCATCTGTGCATCCCTTCCTCCTC